>WAAE01003117.1:140535-191483 GCA_013400495.1 Nicator chloris
GAGAGATCTGACTTGGAGTAAGTACTAACATCTGGCTCCCAAACAAAACTAAACTTTTTAGCTTTATACCCGTGATATGACAAAAACAATCATTTTAATGGTTATTCGTTTTTCTGTTATTTCAAGTAACAGAGATAATGAAGTAATAACTTAGGTTTGAGATTACCAACCTGGAAAACTAAGTTCTGAAAGCAGGAGGGCCAGTCTTCCCCCATGTGCCCTGTACAAGGATGAGTATCTCGTGCTCTAAATCTGTGTCAAGTAAGCACCCGTACCGAAGTTACTATAATCATCAACTGAGCGAGTACTTTTGTCTCTCACATGGACACTTCCTCAGTGAGATTCTGCACTTGAAAAGGATGCAGGGTTGGATTTTTGCCCTCAGCATTGCTAAAGCGTAATTGAATCCATCAACAGAGTATCCGCAAAAGACAATTCTGAGACCTGCTCCTCCCCATGTCTTATCCCCTGTGAAGTTTGCATGCTATGGTACATTTCAGGATATGCAATTTACACTGGCATTGATTACAGAAAAGAAAGATTTCCCTATTCTTCTCTAACCTCAGGCCATTAGGTGCCAAGTGGTTCAACAAAGCAGTTAACAATGATTCCAATCTGACTGCTCATATGCTTAAAATCAAGCCAGCAGTTATAACTATTGCTGTATCAGGGCCAAAGTATTCTACAATTTTCCAGTCCGAGCCCATGCTGTCTATAAACAAGAAAACCAAATTCACCATGCAACTAAGTTCCCTACACACTTACAAATCCATTCAGGGCAGTGAAAATGATGTCTTTCTGTCATTTAGAAAATATTGGACAGTAACAATCACACACCAAGTACAAGGATCCAAAAGTCTCATTCAAGGCCTATGGCACAGAAAATTATAATGCAAACTCAAAGTTTTCCTCCACAGTTTCAATAAAATTCACTATATGCTTTTCATGTCCCTAAAAACTACAGGCTTGCTGACAATAAATCTTGTAGACAATCAAAAGAAAACTGAGCATAAGAAAAGCTACCGATGTTCCCATCATAGAGGGTTCCCTTAACTGCAGCAAAGTTGCTCTTGACTTTTACTGGTACCACAGTCAGGCCTTTCTACAGTAAAGTAATCCAGGGCCTGAATGAGACTACTGGGTTAAACCGTAATAAAGTCAACTCAAGTGAGACCTAGTAAAACTTGTATTTGTAAAACACACCTGCAGAAAACAAATTATCTACCAACGCTAGGCCCAACCACACATGACTTTTATACCCTGTGCAGCCCTGGGACTCCCCCACGTTTCAGCTCCCCCAGAATTCAGCCCAACCCACGCACTGGGAGTGCCTACTGCGTTAAAAAGGAAATGCTGACTCTCGATCCAGGGCAAACTGTGAACCATAATGTTAAGAACAGCAAAAAGACTTAACATTAAAGACATTTATACAAGCCCCTCGTTAGCAGTCATTTACAGATCAGTAGAATCCCACTAAGCAGAGTCACGGAGCTACTGAAGTATTTGGGAATCAGATTAAAACACTACCATCACATCACCATTTTCATTGCCTGAATCTTGTTTTACTAGCTGAGGGAAGGCAGTCCTCGCTCACTGATCAGAAACTGCTTGAAAATAAAAGCACTACACAATGTGATCTTTGGACTATAAATGTCACAAAGCAGTATTTCACACGCTACAGTTTGATGTAATAGAAACATTCAGTACAAAGAATTACCAGAGATGCTAAACTGACTTTTACAAGGCAGCAAGGCCAGGGCAGGTGTCAAGAAGTGAGGGGTTTGATAAAACGGAGGTTCTGTGCAGCTGGATTTCCAAGTGCACATCCCTATATGCAGACATTTATCGTATTTACTGAAGAAAAGCTAGAAGCCTAGTACGAACACTGGAATCCCTGTGCAACTGACTTAAACATGAAGGGGTATTTTTGAACACATAAACTGAAACCAAGATGGCCAATAGCTGTCCACACCCTTGGAAATACATTTTTTTTTTTTATGCTAGTGTATAGTAAATGAGGAATGGTGACTGACAGCTCAGGAAGTACTAAACACAGACACAAGCAATTCTTTGAAGCAGCTCTTGGGACAACATTTCCAAAAACTGTGAAAGTAGTAGTAGGAAGAAATAATCTTGGGCATTTTCTATAAGCTTCAGGGCAAAGCTTATCCTACTATCACCTACCTTTAAGAAACCATACTCGCTTCCTTGCTTCCTAAGAGATAAAATAAAGGCTGGGTAAACCTATCTCTCTCTTAGCATCCTGTATAATTTTTAATTTTTCTTTCAAGCTGAGCTTTGTTTGGGTCACTCATATCACAGAAGTACAGCAACAATAAACTGCCTGAATAATACTTCTATCTCACTGTGTCACTTGTTACTGCAGAAAAGGAACACTAACAATTAAAACTAAATACAGCAGAAGTATCTTTGACATGCACCAAGTTCTTCTGCATTTAACACCCTCAGTGAAATGTTTACAAAGAAAAAGTAGTGCTACAATTAGTCTAGTAACTTCAAAACACCGCATAAGAAATTGTCTCTGCGCAACAATAAAGGCAACCTCTGTCACGAGAAGTCATTAATCTATTCAAGTATCCCAAGCTAAGGCAGCAATCCTTAGTTCTGACTTGAGCTGACTCTGTGTTATCTGTTCCTCATCACCATGCCCCACTTCAAGAGGAACTGGAATTGCTGTTTAGCACTCTTGTTGGCCACCCACATTACACGGGACTGAGTAAAACAGGTCTTGGTAATGCAGAGCAAAGTGTGGTAATCAGGAACACAGTGGAATTTACCTAAGATTCCTACAGGGCAATCGTTGCATGTTCCTTAGTCAGTATGATGTCAGGTCAATGGATAACATTAAAGGGTACAGACGGCTTTATGCCAAAGCATTGCAGCCCTCTTCCAAACAAACTCTTTCTGCATGGGTTTCTTGAAGCATAGCTCCCACCATCACCCTAAAATACAGAAGGGCAACTTCATGTATGAGCTGCACCTGCCAAGGGAGGTTTTAACCACTTTTTAGAAGTCCCACGGCTTTTCTCTTTTCCTCTCCTCTCAGTACACACTGCACTGATCTTGGCTGCCAGAATTCTTCTTGCTATCCCTTTTCTTGGGACAATCAGCATAATTTCTATTTTGTTCTGTTTCCTCAGCAGTTCTTCCCATTAAGATCTACCCACAGTTAAAGAGAAATAGAAGCAAAAACTATTGCCGAGGGCAACACCACAGGAATATATATACTCACACAGGAGATATCATCTGCCATCCTGAGGAGAGTAAAAGAGTCCAAAGGGGAGGAAAAAGGTAACAAAGTGCTGCCGTGGAGATATACACAGGTCTGTACTGGTCAAAAATGATGGTTCAACCTGCAGTGTTTTGCAGAGAAACCTCAGATCATGAGAAAGTACCACACTGCACATGGCTTTGCTAACATGCATCAGGGTTGGACTATGTGCATTACAGCAAGGCAGCTATGAAAGAGAAATTTCTAAATGGTATTATTAGATGTGTTCAAACTAGGTAACAAACTAGGTAAAAGATCTAGTCCAAGTTTGCTTTAAGGAACAGTTGAACTCTGCTGAGGCCCAACCAGCATCTAATGGATCCATCTAATGGATCTCTTACTGCTAGCACAGAGTCCTTGTCTCTGCCCAACTTCCCCTATCTGAATCATCAATTTGCTTGTAATTCCAAGCCCCAGAGTTTCATTGATCTCACTGGAGTTAAGAATCCAAACAATTAGTTTGAGTTGTAAAGCTGAAAGGGGTTTTATACTCCAACAACCATGCCTCAGCAATGCCCAAATTAACTGGCGAATGTGTAATCACAGCATAACACTCTTATCTTCACTGTTCTGAGACACTGTTCCTTCTTGAAACTGCCTTATTTCTTGGAAGCCTGGGGCAACAGTTACCAATCGTCCAGCACTGAAACATTCTCCAGTTTGTTGTATGCTCCTTCAGCAAACTAAATATGCTAAATAACTTAAACGTACTTAAGACTGTACATATAGAACAAGATATCATTTGGTATAAAACACCCCAAGAGCACTGCCTTTAGCAGCAGGATACTGTGGGATTTACAGTAAGTGAGAATCTGACATGAGAAGCATCTGAAGTACAATTAATCAAGACATGTAGTAAAAATGTTTGATTTTTACATAGTGGAGAGATCTCCCCTTGCACACAGAGAAACACTTTTTCATGTAAGAACAATGAAGTCCTGGTACTGGATACTGGCAGCTGTTCCATACACTCATGCTAGCAACAGAAAACATCTATTAGAACTAGCTCTGTCCCCTGGAATTACTATACATTTTTATTTTTCTAATTTCATTTGCTTAGCTGTTTTATTCTTACTGTTTCTTTCCTCCCAAAAATTACAGCCTTGCTGCTTTACTAAAATATTAAAGCAACTCTTAAACAACGTTTAGTTTTGAATTATTTTACATCAAAAGACTTCTGAAAAGATGCACTTTTCAATAAAGCTCCAGCTCTTGGACTTATTATAATTCATATCTGAGCAAAACAAAGTCCGAATTTATGCTTCATAGATCTCCCCTACTCTTTTTCCACAGAACTTGCTAATGGTATGTTTCTATTCAAGCATTCCAGTTTATATATAGGATTTTCATATAACAGGCCTGGGATAAATGGTATGTGTTACATCCCCAAGACTGTATAACCGGTAAGCAAGTCATAAGCAGCTGTCTCTGCTTCAGTTTACTAAAAAAGATACTAAATCAGTCTCTGGCCATGCTCTTCCAAGAGTTTTTGAAATGTCATAAACACAAAGGAAGAGGTCGAGACCTTCTGGTTTTCACATGGAAATCCTCTTGGGAGTTACCCACCTGAGCACAGCATATCATGAGCTCTTACAGCTTCAGTGCAAGCCACCCAGCACGCTGGCACTGCCTTGGAGGGTTTGAACTCCAATGCCACTGCACACCTCTCTTCAGCCCCCCATCCCCCTTGAAACCTCATCACGCAGCTCAGCTGCCTTCACCAAGGTCCTGCTTCTCCCCACCCTCCCCCATTCTCCTTTCTCTCCATCCTGCACCTTACTCCCGTGTCATCCCACTCCTCCATGGCGCTCACGTTCTCAGCAGGTCCCACCGCGCCACCAGCGATTCCTGAGGCAAACCAAGCACAGCCACACACCACTGTTTGGTATTCACTGTTTGAGGTTGTTTATATTCTGCACAGTCTTGTGTCCACCTCAGTCAGGTCACGAGCTTCTCGGGCTGAAAGCAGTATTGGTACAGGGCCCAGCACGAGAGTCGCCACTTGCACTCAGCCCCTTCCTGTACTGGCCAGTGTAGTAGAAACAACGTGTGCAATACAAGCCAATTGGTCTCTCCTTAAAGCATTCCAAACAATCAGGAGTCTGATAGAAGGGAAGAAAAGGCAAAGAGAAGGGAAAGCTGAGGCAGGAGAGAAAGGAAATAGAATGGACAAGATGGTTTTCACTGGAAGCAGCATTCCAAGATGATACATCCTCCTTTCCCCGACGTCCTTCCCTGACATGGCCATGCTATAAAAGCAAAAGCATGCAAAGCAGCATTCCTCTCCTTTATTCCTATATAACACTCCTTTTCTTTTCTTTGTTTTCCCCTCCTAGATTAATTTTAACATTTACTTCCACCCCAGACTGACACCTACATGCAAGAAGAAGTATCACCTTTATGGCATATCCTCACTGGCTGGGCTATCTCAGGTCTGTGCTTTTACTACATGCTTGCCAAGAACCAAGAGGTATTTAAATCCTTTTTACTTCTTTGCCACATCTTTCCACCTGCCAGCAGCCAAAGCCTCAAAAATTACTCTTCCTTCTTCGTTTCAGGACTGCCATAGAGCCTCATGTAAAAAACCCAAACACCTTTGCTGCTAAAGCAACCATGGCCATGAAGGGGCTCAAGCCTTAAAACCACTAACCACCAAATTACTTTGATATATGAAAGTATATTTTAGGTGAGAAGCTGAAAGATTATAAAAATGGTGTTTTCCTTTCACTTTTCTCAACACATATATAATCCCCCTCTACTCCCTCAGTCATATCTCTGGGGTTCTTTCCAGGGAAAAATGAAAATCATGAAAAAAACCTAACCAAACCCCTCAATTTGGGGAAGAGGTGAGCAACAACCTACAGATGGTTTACACAGCTTTGGATGCAACTCAGTGAACATTCAGGTACAGTTTTGCAAGTGGCTTGAATGATAAATAAAGATGAAGACTCATCTGGAGCGGGAACACCTCAAAAATATTTGAAGTTTGGTCTCAACAAAGCAAACGTGCTCTGGGCCATCTCTTCCCACATGGCTGTCACACAAAGCACGAATACTTCATGCATGATCTCTGCATGACAGGTATCACACAGTACACTGTGTAACTCCAGAAAACTTGTTTTTACCCTCCCTCCACCCAGATGAAGTGCACTTTACAGTGAGCCATTTAACCCTGGCAGCTGACAAACTGGGTCTGCAACACTACAGCCTGGTGCCTGAATAATCATGTTACCCAACAAAGGCAGCAGGGGCAAATTACAGACATGTTAAGAACAAAGGAGTGCCTGCCCTAGAGGCTCTCAACCCCAATTCTTGCTCTTCTTCCAGTGGGCCCTGTCAGTAGTTCCCTGCTCCTGCCACCCTCAGCCCTGACACCTGCTGGCCCTAAGTGACCACAGAGGTGCCCTGCCAGCTTCCCTGCTGCAAGACACTGTGAGTCAACAGCACTCCTCGGATTATTATGAATGAAATGCACAAAGAAATACTTTCAGCTGACTCAAGGCCACAACATTCAATACCTGGCAGTCTCAAGGCCCTTTTCCTACACAGGACAACATAGTAATGAGTCAAAGGGGGAAAGAAAGAGTAAAGATAGGAAAGTAAAAAAAAAAACAAAAAAAAAACCAAAAAACCCAACAGATATTGTATAACCTTATGAGCAGCATGAGATTTTCCTGATTATGGCCTGAGTAAAAATAATGCTATAGAAATAATTTCAGGAACAGGAATTGAGAGTCCTGTTTGTCTGCCTCTACTGGGGAGGAAGCCTGTCCATGGGCCTGGAGCTCTATTCTTGATGGAAAATCTTCACCTGGAAGAGTAACTAAAAAAAGCTTCAGCAAAGGATAGCAAACTACAGCAGTTCTAGGACAAAATGTGCTTCGAGGCCACACCAGAACACCTCATTTTTGCAGGCACATACATGAGGGCAGAATCTGGCCTATATTCCATACACCTGAAGTTACTGTTTATAGGGGAGGGGAAAAAGCCCTCTTGAGTTATAGCAGAATCTGCAAAATAGTGAAATTAATCCTACAGCTTGCTGGACAGAAGGACCCCAGTTCCTTAGAACACAATACCAGGGCAGTACCAATAAACCTGCATACCAAAAAGAGACAACTGGGAAACTTTAGTCCTGAACATTTACATATGAAAATTCATTTTAAAAATAATAAAACAAATAAGCAAAAACACCTTAAACTTTCTTTCAAATTAAAGAAATGCTGTCACTTATAAAAAATGTTCCCTTCATTGGGGAGACAGTGATGTGAGTTAAATAACTTCTATTAACAGGCAACATTTCTCTTGCACTGAAATTTTTCTCACTAGCCAATTAAATAGTTGATTAGCTCTTCAGCTGTGATGTTAGCAAACATAAAATGCAGCAGCCACCCTCCCAGCCCATCATTGCAAACATATCCCTTTTCCAAAATGTGCCTTTATTCAGGCCCATCAGTTTCCTGCTTCTTTACAGTTAAAGCAAACAAGAATCAATTTGGTTCCCAAAGAAATGAGTTTCCAGTTGCTGGCAGCAGTTAAGCCAGTAACTTTAATTCCTATGAGAGCAAAGTGCTGTGTGACTAACTCTCCCCTTCCACTCCTGCAACAAGGGCTCAAAGCCTGAGTTGAGGCAAGAAGCCAAACAGGAAAAGATAAGAGATAATTCCTCTTGTTAGAAATAAAACATGGAGAGCATGTAAGAACAGTTTTCCAATCTGAACATCATACGAAGAAGTGTTGTGGTGTTTTCAGCCCATCTCTAGAGAGATGGTTTTCCATCACAGCAGTTCTGATGGCAGCACTGTACATTACACTGTGAAACACGGCAGCCCCACTTAACTCTAGACAAAGCTGCAATCTTCTTGCCACACCTTGTGTCAGCTGTACCAAAGTCTTTCAGGTGGCAGCTGACAGACTTGCACACAAAGTAGCCATGTACCCATAAAGAAATTTAAGTGTTCAAGAATCCAACAGCAGATTGAAAAGCCAAATCCTGAGTCTTGTCACTCAGAAGTAATGCAAGTAATCATACTGAAAATATTTAAGAATCTGTAAGAATCGAGCTTGTCACTAGACTTTTTGGAGTTGTTTTTTTATGGAAAGGTGAAAAAGCACTAAAAAAATGGTGTTGTTGGATTAACATGAATATATCCAACATCGCTTCAGAAATTTATGAAAAGCATGTAACAATTCACAATTCTGGAAAATGTTGCTTTGTTGCTGTGGGGTCTGAAGTCAGGAGAAAAGGCAACATTATATAATATCCTGAAAGAGCAAGGTAATTGAATAAACCCACTCTCTTCCACAATGGTGCAGATTACTTCATCCAAGATGGTCTTGAAAATGAGTTTAACTCTATAGATAACTATGTTCTTCACAACAAAAGGAAGGAAGATGAGAGGAAACCGGTTTTGTTCACCAAACAGAAAACAAACAAAAACCAGCAGAAGGGCTAGTAAGGAAAGAATGGTTAATCTCACATTTCTAAAAGGGTATTATAAACAAAGCATGGTGAACAACAAAAATAAAGGATTAAAAAAAAAGATACGAAAGTGCTTAATGGTGTTCTTTTAAATATTTACTTTGCTGCTATTTGGAGAATAATTTGTTCCATTTAGTAGCACTGGGCTCAAAGGACCGCTTTAATCCAGAGAGATTAATTATAGCCTTTGGAGTTATAAACACAATTTGGGAAGTGAAGCGGAGAAGAGAGAGACTCCTCTCACGCTGGCGCTTAACAAGTGTATGCGCTTTGGGGCTACGCTACGCAGGCTACACCTGTACACTGCAGGCCTACCACTGCACAGGGCATCCGTGAATTGTGGAAAAACAGCCCCCAAGACATCCAGGGAAAACACTACCCTAGCCTACCCTACAGCTGGGTACAACACTATACCCTACAGTGTTGCTATAGGCAATTAAAATACTTCTCGCGTATGCTTCATCAAAATACAAGTTCACCGGCACATTACAAAAACGTCATCTCCCTTTTATTACCTGCACCAGAAACGAGCTGCCACACTGAGACAAGCAGGGGGCATGGGACCTTTAAAACCTCTCACATATTTCTCCCTCTGGTCTGTCCCAGACCAGGAGACACAGGGACCAGCAACAATTATTAAGGCAAAGCTGGGAGCGATCTTACCTAGCAAGGGGTTGGCTGCTCCCTCCTCCGAGCTTTCCTCAGCCCCCTCCTCTCCCAAGCCAGAGGTGGCCGAGTCCTCCGGGGCGGATGCAGAGCCAGGGGTGCTGGGCCCACTGACGGACCCCGAGTCCCCTTCCTCACTGCTGGAGCCGTAGCGGTCGGGCTGGGCGGCTGCCCCGCCCTCGCTGCAGCTCCTGCGCTCCTTGCGGTGCACCCGCGAGTGCAGCACCATTTGGTGGTAGGTGCGGAAGACCTTCCCGCACTCAAAGCACTCGGTGGACTTGTTCTGGGTGGCCCGCCGGCTCTGCCGCGAGGCAGGGCGATAGTCCAGATCCCCTGGGCCAAGTGGGCAGCTCTCCCCCGCTGGGACACTGCCAGTTTTCTCCAGGCGCCCACTGGTGCAGCTTTTCTTCTTGGGGTTGCTGGGTGAGTCCTGGTCTCGCTTGCGCTTCTCCTGGTTGACAAGGATATATTCCCTCTTATCCTTGTCATAAGTCACGTCTGCATCTGCCAGGGCCTCATCCCATCCCACATACTTCACATACTCTGAGGGCTCTACTACTTTTCCTTTGGTGGCCAGCTGCCAAGCTTGGTAGCTACTGACTGGATCCAGCTCAGCTACTCTTTTCCCAGGCTGTCCTCTCGTAACTCTATCCAGCCCTACAGATGGCCGTAGATTGAGACACTGCAAGAAAAATTGCTTGGTTACCGAGGAGCTCAGGCTCCCATCAGTCAAGCCCTCAGCTTTATCCCCGGTGCCGCCTGGCTGCACACGGTAGTGAACAGCATTATGCACTTTCAGGCTTTCCATATTTGTAAACAGATTTCCACACTTGGTGCAAACTTCATACAGAGATAGGCCTGTCACAATTGTCTCCTCTTGTATCACATCATTGATAGTGGCAATCAGCTCCAAATCACTTTTTGGTTTGTTTTTGCTCCCAGACCTGGGGCCATGTGACTTCATGTGGTTTTTGAGAAACCAGGGCTCTTTGAATCTCCTGCCACAAATATGGCACCCATGATCAAATGACCCCCTGTGCTTTTTCATGTGAGCTTTCAGGAACCAGGTTTGACTAAAGGTTTGACCACAGACTTCGCACGGGAACTCGCCCGCATTCAGCTCGCTCTTGCAGTTCTCAGTATAGGTCTCCCCATTGGGGACCTGAGCTGTTATATGGTCTTTCTCTATGTGGTTTAACAGCGTCTCCTCCCTCAGGGTCATGTAACTGCACAACCTGCACTTGAACGGTTTGTGGACCTGGTGCAGGTGCTGCTCCAGGTCCTTCTTCTTTTCGAATTTGTTTTTGCAGAAGGTGCACTGGTAAGAGGTCAGCTTGTCGTCGTCCTCCGCTGATGCCATCTCTGTGACCTCCTTCTTGCTGCTTCTCAACAAGATCTTGCTGCTATCGACCTGAGCGGTACCATTCAAGATCTTGTTGCAGGCAGACGTACTTTTAGTGGGGCTGGTGCACCCACCCAGGCCCTCTGAAACGCCCATCTCCCCCAGCTGTGCCTCTCCCATCTCTGCCTCGTGTCCCTGACTTAAAGTGCCTGTCCTGTGACTGCGGATGTGAATCTTCAGGTTGCCCTTCTGGGAAGCTCTGTGATCGCAGTAAGGGCATTTGTAGGGCTTCTCACCTGTGTGCTTCCTCATGTGCTGCGACAGGGAGCTCTGAAAAGGGAAACTTTTACCGCAGATGCAACAGCTGTGGCACATGGTCTTGTCAGCATCCATGTCGTTCTTGCTTAGCTTGCCAGGGCTGGAGGATCTCCGTAACTCCATTTCTGCCTCTCTGCTACGATCCATCTGCATTACTGCAACAGTGGGTAAGCGGGGCAGCAGGACAAGAGCATGTCCGGCAGCAGAGGAGGGCTGGACCGCGTTTTCAATCATACGGCTCTGCAGACGCGTGTTTTATTGCTTCATTCTCAGGGTAACGTTTCTCCTTTCAGCTGCTCCGCAGAGTCCACAGCACCGATTTATTTCTGTGTGCTCTGTAAGCGGATGGCATAGATCACCTGAAACAAGAACAAAATCATACAAATGTACAGATTCTTCAATATATTCAAACCTATTCGTGTTTTGAATTCAACGGCTTCCATCACTCACTCCGCACTCAGAAGCACACCATATGACAATCTACTGCACCAAAAGGCAGTAGTTTCTTTTTGTTGATGTTCTAGACTTCAATGACAAGTATAATTACTAAATAAGTAAAATCCATAAAAGAGCAAATACTCATTTCCATACACTGACATCAATATCTTGAACAAAGTGCAAACTTTGAAAACATTTTTTCTTTTAAAACCAGGCAGAAGTGGCTAAAAATACACCTTAAATGAGGAAAACATTTCTTGTGGGGGTTATTACACTTTAAATCTGTGGCTTTACCATCATGTGTAATTTCATGTAAAATACTTACTTGCCAAGGATAAAAGGCTTTCCTAGAGACTTTAGCAAGTATCATATTCCTGCTGGCAATTGCATTACTTTGTGTCTCAGACAGCTCGGCTGTGCTTGAAGTGGCAGGCACAGAAAGGTGCAAAGGCTGAGGACGCTCAGTACTTTGATTACAGAGCAAACAAGAATGCAGAGCCTGACGAAGCACTCATGAAAACTGAAAGTTATTTCCTGCTGGACAGTGAACTAAAAAAAACTCTCGAAGCATAAATTTCAGTCTCCAACTAACAAAGCAAAGTGATAACGTGGCTATCAAATTACCTCAAACGTGAGTGATTTATGTCAACATGACACACAGGAAATGACACCACCACCCACCTCAATGAAACAGCATTTTAACCATCAACAAACAAACAAAACAAAAAAATACTCTGATGAACAGGGCAGATTAATAAAAGTTTAAATATTTTTGTATCTTTTCATGAATGAATGCAAGGGTCAGTATCTTAGTACAAGATGAAACACACTAGTACCTTGTATGCAGAAAAAAAAACAATTATCAAAATCCACATAGGCTGTTTCTTTTCCATTTACTACACTGTAAAACTAACTCTTCCCCCTCTCCTATCCTCATTAAGGACTACAAACACCACATGACTAAGATCAAAGAACACAGCATTCTCTAATGAAGAGAACCGATCTATTGCCACATTAAGAAAACATCAGCTTCTTAAAACGTAGCTAAAAATATGCAGAGCACTAACGAGACCATATATTCCCACATCCATCACTTGACATCTATGACTCAACAAAGAGCTACAGATCTACAGCTGCAAATTTTAAGATTTCTCACTGTATTTACCTCTGAGTCTCTTCAATACGTAAATAAGCAGTCTAACCACATCACCAGCATGAGCTAAACAAAAAGCGAGACTCTCACAATGCTCATCTCAGTTACAGGCTACAGAAGAATTTCATTACATTTAATTTCATCTAGCCCTCTTATTTGCTACAGGACATTCATTTCTGGGCTGGATTTTCTGCATATCTAGTACTCATTTAGCATGTTAGGAGTTCTCAAAAAGCATCAAACCCAAATTACCTTTTCCTCAGAGAGCTGACAATAACATTCAAGGGATGAGTTACAGAAGCAATTTCATTTCTCGAATAAAGCAATTTTTTATTATTAAAAAAAATTAGATATCTCAAATTCAGAAGTCCATATGAGCAGCAAGTTTACAAACTACAGAATCTAAACTAATCTTAGAAATTAATCATTTAAAATCAAACTGAGGGATAGCCTCAGAAGAAACTTCCTGGATGAATAAAGGATGTCAGCCACTGAAGTTGTGGCTACAGCATAAGGTACAAACACACCAAACAGAAAATAGAAGTTTATACTGTCCATCAGTGGATGAAACAACTTAGAGTAACATCTTATTTATCTGACCCATTATCTACAACTGCCAAGTAACAACCCATATTGTCTTATAATCAAAGATTTAACCTATGAGTCATTAAATCATATAGAGACACCAGGTCCTTGTTCAAGTATACTGTGCTAAATGCAAGCAACAGCTTCATCTGAAATACTCCACACCACTTCAGAAAAAAATTATAAAGCTTCGGGAACGATTTTTTCATGTATTTATACAATGTTTTCTACATTCTTAATTTTCTACAGCTCACACCAGTGAGAATACTGCATCTATTGGCAGCCTGATTTTTAGACTAACGACTTTTTGTTTGTTTGTTTTAAAATGCAGAGCCCATTTTAACTCAACTTTCTGCAGTGTTTCCTGTCTGAAAGTTCAAAAGAGCTTTAAGAGCCAAGCTTAGATGAGAATGCTGTACGCAGCAGTGCAAGCACATGTAGATCCAAAGCTTCAGAGTCCCTTTGTTTACTTGGCCACAGATTCCCTGGGCTTAGTCTTGACATATTTCACTTTAATTATTTATAGCATTTTCATTAATGAAACTTAGTTATGAAAATGAGGCTATGAAGAAAGCATTACTTAGAAGAAGGGTATTAGCCACTCACAGGAGATCCCTCTAGTCCTGTATTAAATTAGACCTGAGGGGGAAAAATGTCAGTCTTGAAAACTACTGAATAATTTTATTAATCTAAAATACTTTATGGAAGTGTTATCATCTTCACAAAAATATTCTGACTTTTTGTTTTTCATCTTTATTAGTTTATCTTGCCCAATGCAGTGCAATCTGGGACTTTAAAAGTTGAAACAAAGTATTCCAAGACTTGAATTTTTCAAATTCATGCACATGTAACACTCACAAAATTTCAAGTCTGACATTGCACAGATAAAATTCTGGGGGGATGAAGGGTGTTCACCCAATCTGAGCTTGCTTTACACAGTACCTGGAGGTCAATCTTTGGCTTTGGTAAAATATAGAAACAACTCACTTTTCCCTCCTCATATCATCTGAGTCGCTACTTAGCAGTAATTCTTTCACAGGGGTCTCTTTGCAGAACAGCAAAGCTGGTTCATTGGAAAGTCGTAAACAGAATTGCAACTTTGAAAAAAAGCTTCAATTTAGAAGGCTGAACTTAAAAAATAAGGGAAAAAATATCTGGAAAGAACCCTAACAATAGAAAACAACATTGTGTCTTAATAATTTTTACCTTGGGATTAATTACTAAACATCAAAGATGACACAATGGATGGAAGACATCAACTGGTAAATCAAACAACATCAGGAGTAAAATTTTGCCATAGTTATCTTTGTTTCTTTCTGGCTGACTGTGATGCTAAAGAGAGTTGTATTTTGAAATAATTCCAAATTCTAAAGTATTCTGAAATAATTCTCTATCAGCACGCATGGAATGCAGCCACCTCCAGCTACCCTCAGGCTACTGAAAGTGTTTCACCTCTCAGTAATTTCAGGTGGTAACCAGCAGCCTTTCACTGCTTTGGTCCAAGCTCACCCTGCAGTTCCATAGCGCTGGTTCATCACACAGAATCCACAGCAGTCACACCCAGCCCGCAGATTCCTCCCAGACTGTCACAGCACAGAAATCCCCACCCGCAGAGAGGCAAGCCATAAGAAAACACAAGTGAATGTAAACCATAAATTGATATGTAGTCTTTAAAAATATTTTGTGTGTTTTAATGGCTCTGCAGTCTACGCCAAATGCCATCCAGCTACTTGGGGGAGCTGTGATACTGTAAGGGGCACAGGAACTAGATTCAGTTTATTTTGCTGAACTAGGAATCAGCAGTTCATGTAAGACGCAGCTGGCCAGTATCCATGAGGCATTTTCAGCCCCTTTAAAACACACTTATCATGCGAGTTTGGTATATAAAGCAAGATGGAAGAGAGACACTAACAAAGACCCAAAACCAGGAGGGGTGGTGTGCTGAGAAATAAATGCCTTTGCACAGCCAAATACTTTAGTTATAAGGTTTCTTCCTGCAACATTGCCTCACTAGATTCTTTGCCTTGACCCACATGGGAACAAACACAAACAAATTTTTTTTTTATTCCCCTCCTACCCCCGAAGGGAAAACAAGCTTTCCTACATGCTTAAAGCAAGTACTTGTCAGAACCTACTCTATTTCAAAATTTAGGCATCAAAACTCCTCTGGTTTTTAAAACTAACTTGAACAGAGTTGTTTCCTTTCAGAGAAAGCACATTTGACCAAAGTGACTTGCTCACACCACAGAGCCCCAGCATCTTTTCCATCATGATCCATGACTTTTCCAGTGAGGCTATGGTAGCCTGTCCCTCATGGCAGCTCAGCAGGTACCCTGGTGCATGGCTGCATCATCCTCACAACTTCTGCAAGACCCTCATTTAGCCTTGCAATGAAGCATGCACAGAAATACAGGGAAAGAGCACTTTGTGTAACATAGGAGCACTTTGAAATACATATTACTCTTCTCTTCATGCCACCTTCATACTCTGCAAGAGGACCAGGTATTGAGGACTGCCCACAGGGAAAGACAGAGGACCTTTTGTGCCTCTTGGAAAACAATTAATAAAAAGAGAAATTGAAAATAAACAACACAGGAGAATTGGGGTGGAGAATAAATTAAGAAAAAAAGAATTCAAAAGATACCACAATGGAAAAGTAATTGCAAATTCATTTTTTACATACAAATACACTGTGCAGTGCAGACAGTGAAAAACATACAAAATTATTCATGTTTCAACATAGATCAAGCAAACTATACATTTCTTTTAAATTTCTCCTCAATTACACATGATTTTAAAAATCATATTGCATGACCTATAGTGACAAGCAGGGAAAACTCTTCAGTAAGTGAGAAAGAAGAAAATACAGTTTGGGAAGCCACATAGACCTATTCAAATTGCACAGTGTATCTTTTAACACAAACTGCTTTCAGTCTGAATGTATTTCAAGTCCCATCTGAAAGATAAATGCACTGGAGAAATAATCGCTCTTCTAATCTGCAAGAGGTTTGAACATACACTGCAATCACTCCCACCACGTTCCTCTGCCAAGAGCAACAAGGACCTAAAAACAAAACAAAACAAAACAAAACCTATGGGAGGCATGATTTTGTGGAAAAGTATCTTACTGAAATTCTTTCTAGATGATGAAATGATAGGACATAGCATGTAAATATCTAGGTGAATTTGAGGAAGCTGTGTTTTTGAAGAACAGCAACCTGGAGAGAGGCACTTTGCTGATTTGAGAAGGCTCAGGTTGCCTCAGAGCCAAACAGGCTTTGTCATTCAGAGCAAAGATGCCAGACGAGAGCGAAGTGCAGGAAGACGGGGACAAAAGACAGAGAAGATTTTACAGCTGCCCCATCAGCCTTGGAGCTCACTGAATTGCAGAGCCCTTTCTCCCCCTCCATGTCTTCTCCCTCGGCTACAGACTCTGTCCTCCACACACACCAGCCTTGCTCTACCTGCACACCCTCCTCCTCACTTTGTGAGGGGACACAGTTTCTTCGGAACAGCCACATCCCTCGGGGGTCATCAGTCCATCACCCCGAGTAAAGGCTCAATCCTGCCATCCTTATTTACACACCAGTCCTACCCAAATGCCTCTTATAGACCTTATAACCAGACTATGGACCACAGACCATGCCAGAGCATGGAAGAATGAGCTTATCTTTAAGCAGTACACCTGCACCTGAATTTGCAGGAAATTCTGGCATTCTGCAGCCTATAAAGGTAAAGGCAGCATAGTTCTAAATTGATTTTTTCAGAGTAACCTAAACTAACCCAGTAAAAACTTACCCAAAAAATCCTAAGCCAGTTGCAGAAGACTGGCAAATTTTCCAGATGT
Source organism: Nicator chloris (assembly GCA_013400495.1). NCBI lineage: Eukaryota > Metazoa > Chordata > Aves > Passeriformes > Pycnonotidae > Nicator > Nicator chloris. Next base: position 157,659 of record WAAE01003117.1, read on the forward strand.
ATTCAGTTATCAGAAGTAGCAATCTTGACAACAGACCTCCTGAAGTCTGTTGAAGCCTGCCAAAATTGACACAGGACTGAAAAAGCTTCTGGAAAAACAAATAAGAAATTTCTATTAATCTATTTCCACTCAGGCTTTTAAAATCCTTGGGCAGCATTTTGCAAAACATTTTTGTTTAATTATTTGCAACCAGCCTTCCCCTGCAGCTGGTGAAGCTCTTCCCGTTTGCAAAGTTTGCTGTCTGAAGCCTAAGATATTATTTTGAGCTTCTCCAAATACATCATGTGTTTTTGTGTCTTTCTCCCTCCACGAGCTAAAGGCATTTAGCAGCAGGCTTCCGAGCTGCAGGCAGGAAAGCAGGGTCAGGCCTTTCCCAGCTGATGCCGCACCCTTAGCAGAGGAAGGGATACATGAAATAAAGGTAAAAACACCAACGCTGAAAAAAGCTGGAGGTATGCATTTGCAACGAAGTGATCGCTCTCAAAATGAAGTCAGCAAAACCTCTGTAACCCAGATTTCTCTGTGGGTCCTCAGGAATCAGTTCAGGAGCAAGGCTGGGTGGGGGGGAGTTTGTTTTCACACTGCTACAGGGTATGTTGAGAAACACAGAGCTGTCACCCACTCAGTACATACTTTGTGTTTTAGTGCACTGTGCGTGTTTGTCTTCGGAGAGACAAAGAAATGTACTTTGCTAGTTACACTGTAGTATTCTAAGCCATGAATTGAAATGTATCATTAACATCCAGGACAAGCTTTATCTTGCTACCAAAACAAAGGGACTATTCTTTGAACAAATTGAGGGGGAAAATCCCATAATGACAATGAAGAGTTCCTCTCCCTAAAAACTGTGCTGCACAAGAGTAACAATTACGGGCTTATATTCTACAGACTGAGGTTGAGAATGGCTGCATGAAGCGATGCATTCACTATTGGGAGAGTAAGTACCATTGATGACAAGGCCTTGGGGCTTCTGCTGTTCGCAGACCAATCAATAATCCATTATGAACAAACTACATTTCCCCCTAATATGAAGAAATGAATAAAAGAGAACCACCAACACTAGTACTTTCATGGAAAAAACCCAACAATGCAGAAATCACAAAATGCCATCACAAGACTTAAAACTATTGGTGATGTCTAACACTGACAGAACTACCCACAATAATCCTTTATTTTACAGCAGTTGCTGGAGACCATTACATTATATTAAAAAAAAAAAAAGCTTATTTTAATGGCAAGATTTTTTTCAAGGCTACTTATTCTGGCTGCAGGACAAAACAAAAAGCAACATTAATCTTTCAAGGCAAGGAGGAGAAAATGAACTAACTTCACCCGAACATCTACCAGCTTGCTTCAAACTATTTTCTAATGCAACGTAAATAAGAACTTCTAATTAGAAATAACTGTCCAAATGTGACTGGTCAACCATAACAAGACTTTATTGCAGCAGCTGCGTTACCATCCAGACATGAGGCCCTGAAACTGTTGTTCTCCCATTGTCATTGTCAGATGCTACAATACAATCAAGAGAGGATCCATTTAAATAGCACAACCATAGCAAACCTCAGCATCATGAGCCCAGTTTCTACCCAGACCTCTCAGCACAGCACCAGACAGCAGAAGAGAAAAGCTCTCCTGAAAAATTACAGATAAATTTAAAAAACAAAAAGTTACTGGTTTTTTTGATGGGTAACAGTAAATTAGACCCAAAGGAAACACTGAGACTGATACTACTAATGCATAAGGCAGTCTATGTCCTTTTTCTGAAATATAAAGACTAGTAGTTAAAGTTGACCTCGCAGGGTGGGGGGGCTAGCGGGAATGAATGCACAATGTGATTATTGATCAGCCCTAGAAAAGCCAAGAGCTGCACCAGTGCAGATGTGATTTTTCTTTTCCTAGGGTCATTAATGATATATATTGGCAAGTCAAAAGCTCTTATTTTGACATGCTGTAACAGTATCATTAATTCTGAAAATAAGCATCAACTCAGGTTCCAAAAAAAAAAGAAAAAGAAAAAAAACAAAACTTTAAAAACCCCAGTAACAACAACAAAAAACCCGCCATTTTACTTCAGTGTAACAGTAATATTTTCCTCTATTTGGCCACACCCACCAAGGGAGTTATTTAGTGGCCAAAACTTATGATCTAAAAGTTGAAGAAACATTTACAGTTCTGAGTTTAAAACAGAAAAATAAGTCAGTTATAAGCAAAGGCACCTCAGTACTGTGTATTACTTCCTTATTCAAATCAATGGCATTGATGCTGTCTGTTCATGCATGTCTACGGAGATGCATATATATTTGGGCAGCACAGTATTTTCCCAGCATCCAATAGTGCTTTTATATTTAATGATCTTGTTAGGGTTTCCACTGCAGACCAATTTACACGGAGTTGTAACATGGCCATTTTAAATGTGTGGGGGCTGATTTCAAACTGTATGGGCGGGGTATTTTTCTGTGAGTGTGCTCTGTTCCGAGCTCAGTTTCTATCGTACAACAGTAAAAAAAATTTAGAAGTATCTGTTTTCACTTGCAGTGTCATGACTAGGACATACAGAGGTTTTTTGCAATTTTTGCAGTATCTGTATAGAAGAACAGAGACTGGATAATCAGCTGGCAGAAAATGCAGGAGTGCAGTCTGGCACACACAGACACATACCCACCCCTCCTTGCTGCCTCCTTCTTTTGCCCCCTCAATGCAAGCTACACACAAACCACATCCTCAGCTGCCATAAGTGCACACAGTGCCATGCAATTCAGAAGCTGTACCACTAACTAAAACTGGAATGCCTTTGTGCTGTGTACATCAAGACTTCAATGCAAGCAAAACATGAGCATAATTGAAGGTAAACATTTTGAATTGTTGATTTCCTACCCCAGCAAAAGTTACACGAAGCAACCTTGCCCTAAGTGCCCAAATTCCACTCTGTCACAACTAAGAATTGCACCAGTTAGGAACAAACTTCAGTGCTTTAGCAGACTCATGCAGCACTGTAACTTGTCCATAGCAGACCTCAAATGCAAAAAGCTGTATGTTTAATACCAAACAGGTTTACTAGCTACAGCCATGTGTTCACCAGGCCAATGGAGGGTAAATATTATTTCTATGGGCCATTGCTGCAAGATAAGCTGTGTGAAGAATTAAGAAATCCAAGGTAATAAATTAATTTCGTTCATACCTAATGTATCCTACTGCTCAAACTGCAACAGTAAAATCATTACCTTATAAATAGAAGTGTTGCCAAGCGTTAACCTGTTAACAGGCTTAGAATTGCAGCATTGTGCTTTAACTACTAATGTCTTAATGTAACGAAAATTATTTCTAAAGTAACATCATCAAGTTGTTTGCTTACTTCCTCCCCCTCCACAGTATTATAAAGGAATAGTAAAGAGGTGAAACAAAAGCAAAAAGAGTGCATTGAAAAAAAAAATACTGAGGCGAGGGGAAAAGGAGTGGGACAGAAAGGGCAGAGGGGAAAGGAACTGTGCCCTGAAATTCAAGGAGAAATAATCATATGCAATAAACTATAAAAGCATTCTCTTAAACATTATCTTCTGAGATAGCACTGAGAAGCAACACAAAATTCACAAAACAAACAGCTGACAAAACCTCATTTGCAGATGTTGGGTTACTTTTTTTCTGTGTATGTGTGTTGAGATATGTATGTGTGTCTATGTATAAGGTATTGCACTGTAAGCTCTTTTAAAGCACATAACAGCATGGACAAGCTCTATTTTAGGAAGCTTTCTTAAACTTAAGAACTTGAGCAGGTAATTCTTTAAGACTTTCAATCACAGTTTTTCCATTCTCTGCAACATTTCTCAATGTCACACATGCAGACTGTGCCCAGGCCCAGATGAAGACACTGCACTTCAGAGATTCCTCACCACCAAGCTGAAGGTTGTTCTATACCAGCTGAAACTCGGGTCCTATTGCGCAGCTTAAATCACAAACAGCTTTGGCTCCATGACACCACCAGTCCCAAAGTGTCAGAGGACAGTGCTGAGGGCCAATCTGTGGACTGCCAGTGCCTTAGAAATATCTTCATTTCACCTTCCTTACACTAAAGTACACAGTACCCCTGAAGATCAGTCAATCCACAAGTGTAATTTGTGATGATGAGCTTACACATAGCAGTAAGACGGGTGACTGCTAGCAGTTTAAAAGAAGGATCAAAAGTTCCTAAGTTCGCCAGTAGTTCAGAAAATACGTCAGCTGTTGCTTCACTACTCCAACAGTTCCTTTTAGAGTTTTCTGCAGTTATCCTCATTAAAAGCCATCTCCAACTTCCAAATACACTGAATCTTGTAGTGGCCTGTCCCTGCCAGCACAGAAAAGCAAACACACATAGCCAGTACAATGAAAGTGGCACAACCATAAAGCATAAATTTATTTGCACAGTGAAGTAACTACTTTTCTCCTCTTTTCATTCATTTACTTCTTTAAACACAAAGGGAAGAAAGGAATAGTCTTGTATGTCAAATGAACACAAAGCACAAGGTGACTTTTTCTGGATTTCAAACCTTCCAATCAGGAGAAAAGAAACTAAACCTGAAATCAAATCTTTCAGCTGTCTGTTGGTCTGGCTTATTTTGGTATGAAGTGCTGAACTATCTCTGTGGAACATCACTGCACTGTATCACCTAAAAGAGACAAACATTCCATCCACTCCTTATAAATACAATTTCAAAGCACATTTTACCAACCTTGTCAACTTTGCTGTCGTAACAGCACAATGTAAAGCATGCTTCAGAATTTGGCACGTCTGCACATTGTGGAATCACAAGATGAACCTCGGTAACTCTTTTCAGAACTACTCCATGTACTCTGCTCAGTACATGTACTTTCCTCTCCTTGCAATTTAATCAAAGACTTGGAACCTTTGGGCCAGTCCTTCACCTACAGTGTACAAGGCACTTTTCCAGAAAGGCAGAGATAGTCAGAAATTTACCCAAATGCAGAAAATTATTCTGCATTAGATCCTCTGTGAAAAAGAAGGGCCTGGGTGGACATCATCTCCAAAACCATTCCTGAGCTCACTGCTGGCCTTTGGTACAGGAAGGTAGAGTTAAGCGCAGAGAAACAGTTAAGGAACAAACCCCACCCCCACTTAGATACTCTCCTAACAGCCTCTACAGTCAAATGCTGTGTAACTACTTCAAAACAAACCAAAACCTCTGAAATTATCACTCACAGGATAGCAAGCAAGCAAGCTATGCAAGGAAGAAAGGTCTGTTGCACAGGCTGTTGCCGGTTTATTTCTTTTTCCATGCACTACAACTACAACTTGCAAGACAAATCTATCAACGGGTAAGAAAACCATGAATTACATACACTAAGAACACCAACCTGTTTAAAGTATTAGTTAGACTTAATTACTGCTTTCAAAAACTGAGTGTATGTGTCACATGCAGATAACAGCACCCTCTCCTCTCACCACTCTTCACAACATGCCACCATCGCCACACGCGTCGCTGCACCTTCCACCAGAGCCCACGTCCCTGTCCATCCCACCCACGACCAGACCACTTCTGTGGCACTGATTTCACCGCTTCTCTCCGACCTGGCTCCACCCCACTGCTGGCACCACCATGTCTCCTCCTCCAGCTAGGCACACAGGCTGCCTGCCTGTCAGACTCCTGGATCACCTGAGGCCAGCTGCCAGGCTCACGCTCCTTTCCTGGCCCCGGCCATCCCACAGATGTACTTTAAAGGCCACGTCTTTTCCCCACTCTTCCCCGTCTGTCTGCCTCCCCTCCAGCCCTTTCTAAGTTGTCCCCAACGTTTCTGCTTCTTCCAGGAGCACTTTCACTGCCTTGTCTCTCCCAAACCTGTTTGGGCCCTTCATGACTAATTCTTCCATCTGAGCTCTCCCTCATTAGTACAGCCTCAGTCCCTGCTCACTGGTGAGTTGTTTGCCAGGACATTCCAGCACACACTCACATGCCTCCTCCTTGCCCCTTCTGTCCTCTTCCCCAGAAGATGCCCACTTTCCAGGCTTTTACATCCCCAGTTACAATAGAACCATCTCCAGCCTCCAAGCCTGTAACTTGTCTCCCTGTCTGTTCAGTGACCGCTGCTGTCGCAGAAACCAAAGGATGCCAACACCCATGCTAAATGCCTTGCGTGTGAGGTTCAAGCACCATTCTTCTTCTTCAAGGACCTACACAGTTCCACCCTACTCTCTTTTGTGTGGGCAGTGACTCATCCTCCCTAATACATCTTTTATATCAGCGACCTTGTGTTCTGGCACTGCATTTAGGACTGGTTTTTCATTATATTTTCATTCATTATTAAATTATATTTTCCACAAATGACTCAAAATTATTTTCTAAAATTAAAACCATCATTCAGTTTGGTATAGTTTTTTTCCCCCTAACGCATATTATGTGTACTACATATTGCTAGGTTCTAATTGGTATGTATATTCCTTAAGGCAGGAACTTGAGATCTTTTATATGTGCTGTTTTATGTACTTTTAAACAGTGCCAAATGTTCCAACTTCAAATAATTTCTAAGAGCAAATTATCATTATAAAGTCAAGATTCACCTTTTCAAAGAGTCAAAGTCCCTCTTTTCATCAGAGGTACAGACAGAAGTTGAGAAATAGCCTCTTTCCCATGAGCTCCAAAAGTAAACTAATCCCTTCTTCTGCCTACCTGGAGTTCATCTCTTAAGTTAGCCAAAAAGACCATCAAATAAATGGTAAAGCTAAGCTAGTAAAGAAGCTAACAAGGCATAAATCACATGTCACTACCCTCTAGCCTGTTTGTCTTTTTGAAACATACACTTCCAGCCAACTTTATGCATTTACATTTAATACCAAACAAGAAGCATAATGACAAATAGGATTCAAGTGCTGCACTTCTCTCTCCATTTCTTCTCAAGAACTGGAAAAAAAGTAGGCTATGCGCAACATCAAATTAAAGGGTAAGATCCTTAGAGGTGATGCTCACTTCAGTGACGTATTCTTCTTACAGGAGTTAGTCTCTTTCTACACCTGGGACAGTAAGTATGATTTGAAAGCTTTCCAAACTCACTTTCCTCCAGCACGAGCATGCTGCTTTCTAACACACATTTTACCATTCTGCAAACAGAAATGTACTCCTTCACCCCTCAGGGCAATGCTGAATCAAGTAGATTTTTCCACCAGAGAAGCACAACATAACTGTGACTCTTTAACTCCAAGAGCAGAATTTGAGCTACACTGGTAAATCCTTAAACCTGTTACACAACAAATAAGCATGGATTACAGCGTGGCTGCTTCATTATGGGATGTTTTGTGATGCTATTCCTAACACACAAACGCCGTTTGTCTTGGCTACATACATAAAGACTGTTCTCCTATTTTAGGTTATCCATCTTTACCATCGCTTTCACTTCTCTGTATCTCACCCATTTATTACTCATTTGCTCCCTATTTAATGTATTTCTACACTGTAGACAGTGCTAAATTATCATAATGTAACAGCACACTATTATATTTGCTCCATGTATAAACAACTGCTAGACTACAGTTACCTGACACTTCTTACTACCAAAACAAACCATTTATAACTATATATTACATTTAGTACTCCATGGCTACTCCACTTGCAGCACTAAACAAAGAGCATACAAATAAAAGGAAGCAATCTAGGCCAGGGAGGTTCATATTTCAGTAGAAACAGCAAGTGTAAGTTGCAGAAAATGCCTGAGTAAAAGTACATTTTTAGGCAGGTGTAATCTAATTTTGGCAGGTTTACAACAGTCAGCTACAATGTTTGCTAATACTTTAGAGGATTTGGGATTTTATTTTTTTTTAAACAAGTTTAGATAAGTACACCTGTACTCCTTAAGTAATGGGTACATTTACCAAAGCTACTGTTTATAATCTGAAGAAATTATTTTCTCACAAGTAAAAACCTGCCATATATATATAAGAAAAAACAGCCTCAATTTGACCAACAGTAAAAAAACCACAATCTTGAAAGAAAAACAAGCGTTATTACTACCATGTACAGGGTCAAAAGTACACCACCTTATCTATAATCAACTATTTTGTAAAAATAAGGAAACTTTTTCCTTAAGCCCTTGTGTCAGGTTTGTATTCAAACAGGACAACTCCTTTCAGTATCACAGCTCTGAAAATACAGGTTTATAACTAAAAGTATTGTCCTTCATTCTGTCACACTTCTTTTTTGACAGGTTTTCAAGTATCTCCTGAACTTGATTAATTCAAGTGTGATTCATTCAATTAACATTTCAAAGGCGTTAATTAAATACAATATCCAAAACCAGGTATGGATAAAACTTGCAGATAAAGCACAAAAAAAAAAGGTTATTATAGTACTGCCAACTCAGAGCACTAAACCTAATGGGTCAAGCACTCTAATATCTTAGTACATCCATCAACTTTAGGCAAGGTTTTTGACCATAACTTGTCTGTAGATTCTCTTACTTGGTTTTTTTTTGAGCTTTTATAGTACACTCAGTCATATCTCAAGCTTCTTCCAATAACCACAAAGTCAAGGAACTTTCTGTTTTCATAGGCTTACATCTTCTCTTTTGGAACCACTGGATTGCAGAAAAAGGGGCTTTGGGAAATGATTCCTACCTTCTCCACTGACAAAACTGTAAGTGGGAAAACCGTAACTGAAGCAAACAGATGTGGTATTCTTTCGCTCTGCTGCTTCACGCATAAAATATTCCTCAGAAGGTTACAACAACTTACCTATAAACATCTAAAACCAGAACAATCCCTCCACATACGTATTCAGTGGACGGATGGTCAAATGCACAAAGCATGCATAGTCTCCACTTACTCCATGGGACTTAGAGGTAATAAAAGAATTAGGTAAAGAAAGAACTTCTGCCAGAATGTTTCTAGTATAACCCTGACTATAAGTAGAATAGATGGTGACAACACCACTGTAAGACAAGACAGCTCTGAAGGAGGTGACAAACCCCACTGTGTCTCACTAGGTTTGTCATTTGAAAAACTGTGTCTGTCTTAGGTACAGCTCAAGGCAGTTACAGCATCTGCGAACACTGAGACCAGGAAGACGTTGTTTCAGCCCAAATTGTTAGGTATCCCATAAAGGAGAAGTCAACAGACCAACCCTCTGAGACAGAGCAATAATGCTGGAAAATGAAGTCCAGAATAGCCTCTGTTTTCTCACTTATTCTCTAGCATATTATCAACTTGGAACCTGGACAAGCGTCCCTCCTGACTCACTGTGATGACTTTAGCACTCACTGCACACTTATACCCAAACAAGAAGGGAGACACCAGCCCTTCCATTGTTGTTTTGAAGTACAAGGCTGATATTTACCTTCCTTATACATTTAGAATTATTTCCTTTTGCGCTGGAATTCTTTTTAAACCCTGCCTGAGCCTACGAGATGCACATCAGCTGGAAACCAAGACACCCAGAATTTTAAGAAAGATCCCAGTTTGTCTGCCACACCTCACCACTACCTAACCAATTCACATAAGGCTTAATATTTGCAAAAAGCCCATCCAAGCTAAGAAACCAAGAACACTCAGGTATGATCTCTGGCTTAGTCACTGAACTGCAAACTGGTCAAACTGGGAGAGTACCCCAAGAGGTTTTGATGCTCTAAGCACTGTCAGAGGAAAGACAGGGGATGGAGAACATGAATCTTCAGCCTGACCAGGTCAGACCCTCTTAGGTTCCCATGACTATTAGTAACAAATCCAAAGCCATCTGCTGCTGTACGAGAAAAGGGCAAAGCCCTCCCGCATTCAGATCCTACAGCCCAGCCACCTCCAGTCAAAGGGTGGGGAGTCACTTTTATGTGGCCGCAGAATTTCAGGGCAAGGCTTATCTTTCACAGCAAGTTGCAAAACAGCTGGCACTACAGCCACCATCTCTGGCACAGCAGCAGGAATATGCCTTGGCATCGTAAAGAGGACTCCCTCCCCTGCCTTTTTTTGAACATATGCGAGAGGTCAACAGCATCCAAAAGAGCTGACAGCACAACTTGCATTTGGGAAGGAAAATAGTGCTGACTCCCTGGAACAAAAGAAACAAAGCGCTAAAAACACGTACATCTCCCACTCTGCTACCTGCTCTGTTTGTGTGTCACTACTTCCCACCGTACAGGCTGTCAGGAACACAGACACCTCCCTTACCAAAAACCAAACATGCCACAGCTGCCTACAAGAGGCTCCAGAGCCATCCTCCTTGTGCCTCCATCGAATGAACTTGAGTGACCAACTCACAGCAATTATCTTGCAGCCAAAGGGAAGGAACAAAAATCAAGTTAATAAACTTTGGTAACTAATGACAGGGATTTTTTTTTAATCTTAAACAATGACATATAAAAAAGATGTCAGTAAGATTTAAAGGGCATTTCAGTACACAGATTTTTTGAGTAAAGGGCATCCTACTACGAAGAGAGGACATTATCAGTGTATTTTTGCACACACCAAACTTCACAGCTTTCACTGCAAAACCAATAGTTTCTCTGTTTGAGACAGTGAAGCTCATCTGTATAAATTTTGCAGCTAACAAGCATTTGATTTCACTTTCCAGTAACAATATGGCCATCGTATTATAAATACCATCAAATGAAGTTTTAATTATTTTCTAAGAGTCAGTTGGTAGCTATTAATGAAGGAAAACTGTTAGGGAAATCCTGCCAAAAGAAAGTAATGACCAGTTGTGTACCAGTGCAGCAAGGTCTAACTTAACTGAATAACAATTTTAAATCATTAAAAAGAGTTGGACTCATCTATTATCAGCCTTCATCCCAACATTTATTTTCAAGTATTTCTCCTAACCCGGAATCTATATAACCCTTTGACCAAAGTAGTTTAGAAATCACAAAATATATGTTTACGTCTAAATAAGAGAAAGAGCAGTAATTTTACAGGCTTTTACATTTAAATCTCATTTTGAGTAACTTCTATAGATCTCTCTTTACAGCTTTTTCGGAGTTCATAATGTTTCCTGCAGCCTAAAATAAAACAAACTGCAGACATGTCAGAAAGTTATAGATGCACACTTTAATTACCCTATATTAATAACGTTTGTCATCTACATTAACACTGTAAGTGAAAACAACACATGCAGATCCAGAGATGTGCATGCAATAGTTTGTACCCTTGGCCACCACGCCTGTGCGGCAGCAGCTAATTACAAGGGTGAGCTCTGCCAATATGGAGCTCGCTCCTGTATTGCAAAAAAGAGCAATTCATAGCCCAGCTTAGGTTTAACTGCACAGCATGGGGCTTGGAGAAAGGACCCACATTTTGTACTGATATTATTAGAGTGGTATTTTTCACAAAACTGCGGAGAACTATGTTTCCGTCTTCATCAAATAAACCAAAAGCACAACTGAACCAACACCTCTTGTATCATGTGCATTTCCTTGTAAGGGATCTGCAACCCAAAATATTTAAACTACTCTGATAACCAACCCCCTGACATGAACATACAGAACTCCAAGGCATAAAAACACAACGTATCTTTAGTACAGCACAGAAATAGCAAATTTAAAAGCTATTTCATCTGTAAATGCATCCTTATTAGAAGAATGCTTATTGCTTCACTGGTTCATATTCCCAAGTCTCTGGCCTATTGAGCAAGTAAGTGAAACAACATCTATGCATTTTATAATGAAGTGATCTCCATGTTATTGTTCTTGTTCTGCACTGGTGAAGGCACTGAAGTAAGAAATGCAGCTGCTGAGCACCAAAGGCACTCCTCATTTAAAGTACCTTACAGAACAAAGGCTGAAGCCAAAAGTTGTTCACGTTCATTCAGCACAAGAAAACCTTTCCAGGGAGAGTTGCCACAATCATCGATAATCAATCATAAAATGTGCAAAAAAAATCAGATTTCCACCCTTCAATTCCAGCATCCACAGGTAGATTTTCTCCTAGTGTTACACTTATTTTTATTTATAATTATTTGAATCAATTCTCTAAAGAAACACAACCAACAGCTGAAAAAGTACATGTAAGGTTTTAATTATTCGCTTAGTGTCTTGCCATGAAGTTTGTTCTAACATTTTTCCAGCTGGCCAAGAAAAGCAAACATGTGTCAAGGTCAGAGAGAAATAGTTGGTTCTTGCTTCATTTGAATTCCAGTTCAGGGCAACAAAAAAATCCAGCAATTTAAACAGGAAACTGGCTTAATAGTTCTGAATTCATCTTTTCCATGAATGGAGAAGCAACATGCAGCAAGTCTGTCTGCTTCTGCTTGTTTCATCAATGAGGGAAAGAAAAAAAAATTTAAAAGATTTGGTCTTGCTGAAGCAGATCTGCAAGGAGTGGCTAATTTAATAAAGCTAATCTTCAGTGAAGCACATTATATATAAGATGCAGACCACAGTAGCGTGTAGCTTTCCTAATACTACAGTGTTGGTTTCTAACATGAATTGGAACCTCTTGTACAAAACTTCTGAGGACAATGAAGTGGAAGTGCTGCCAGGTCACCATTCCTTGTCATACAGTTTAGTGTCCCTTCAGTGACATTGCAAGCACTCTGTCGATTTACTATGGCTGACTTGGAGCTTAATTGCTGCAATAGTTTGTTGGGTTTTTTTTAAATCACTTTTATAGTAATAAATTTCCTTTTGTGACAGACACTTTATATTTGGTATCAAAATAACAAGAGCATGCACAATCATAAGGACATTTCCTTAAAATCTGAGCCACTATAGCCATGATTCAGATGAGAAAAATACTTTTTCTAAAACCAGAGCCATTCTTCAACTTAAGAAAAGCAGTATGAGATGACACCAGTACCCCAACTTCAGAGGACACAAAGTGACTTAGAAGTAGGCAAGAGCATCCTTCTTTGAAAAACTTGTCTTCTTGACCTCATGCATTGAGTAGCCCTCTTATGCCAAAAGTCATGTGTCATAACCTCTCCATTAGTTAGCCTGAGCTGTAATGTTTTACTCTGATAATATCCTGGTATAGTGAGTTCCACAGGTCAAATGTCTTCGAGAGGTCAGCTCATTCTGGCACCCAGCCACATGAAGACATTTCTTCTCACTCAAGCTGCACTCCAGCTCCAACAGACTGTGAACAGCCAACACTGGGTCTGAATAGAAGTTCAATGTAGAATATTGGTGAAATAACCTGAGCCTAAAGCAATCTTTCCTCAATGCCTACATTTAATTTAAAACAGATGTTTAACCAGTTTTACCAAAAAGTACATTTTACATACTTGCACATGCACAGATGCACAATACAAGCAGACAATGAAAGAGGCATAAACTGAAATTTTCAAAGCAGCTGAAGAGTCTTAGAAACGGTGATATGGAGGTTCCTTTGAAAACTTTAGCTATGCTTTTTAAGTCTCTTCACTGGCTTTTCTATGCAAGAGTTAATCAGATAAGTACTCAAGAATGCATAGCTAGAAAGGAAAAAAGTCTCTAGCACACAGGAGGAAGTGGGGAAAAAGAGAGGGAGGGAGGTTATAGTGTGTGCTTTTGAGGGAAGTACTTTCTGGTCTAGCTTTTAAGTGCATGGGAGTTTAATAGGCTTTAACTGCTACTTTGAAAGTGCCCCAATTTGTCTGCAGAGCAAACTAAAAGGTTTCGTCTGAACGGTCTGAAGCCATTACACTTCCAGGTATTACCCAGAACTACTACATAAAAGGACATAGTGAATCCTGCTGAAAATTTAATAACAAGAAGTATTTTATATTGTCTGAGGACATCTAGGATGTCCTGAGCTTCACAGCATGACCATACTGTATGGAACTATTTCAGAATGCATTTAAAACTGCTCATTCATGAATACACTTTCCTAAAATATGTAGTCTTATCATTTCCACATTTTGTTGTATATTGCTTGAACAAAATTACCTGTTGCACACTATCCACAGCGTCCTAAAGAGGGCTGCATTTGAGAAAGCCTCATCCATCTCCTCATTCCATGTAAAACCATTAAACTGCTCCGAATGGTAAAGTCATCATTTTGTAATTATAACTCTAAATTAAGGCTTTTGTCTTGTTAATTCTCCAGGAAAACTTGTACCTATGTTTTACAATGAAAGGAAAAATATCAAATACATCTTACTAAAGGTTTATGAATGAATCCATTGTATCACTGATGAAACATAGATAAAGCCAAAATCCATTCTATTTCCACATCAATTTTTTTCCTTCTACATGAACAGAAGTTGACCTAAAATGATTTTCCTTTCTGAAACCAAATGCAGAGCAAGCTGTGCTGTAAATACAAGCTTTTAAGACATCTTGAAAATGCAACAAAAATAAATTTAAGCCATTAACTGAAACTTTATACAACCCCCAGTTCTGCAAACACTTATGCAACTGAGTAACTTCACACACATAAGTAATCTGCTTAATTCCAGTGGGGGTTACTCTTATTTTCGAAACCACTCATACCTTTTGAACGCGAGTCGAATCATGACACAGTACATTTAACAAGAAACAAAATCAGAGATTTCACTGTGAAACTTGAAAATTTCTTCCAAAAGGACAGTACTTAAAATACATAATCAAATTCTACTCATCTGCTCCAAGCAAAAATACCTACAAGATTAAGAATTACTTAAAATTAAACCTGAAATTTCCCAAATGATGTGCAAATATTTTTCAAGCACTTCATTGGCTCTGGAGATACTAACTAGGTTACTAATTTAGGTAAAGAATTTTCATATCTTGGGTATCTCTACAAGCCATCATGCTTAAGTGCTTAACAAGGAAAGCTTGCTTTTCAAAGTGCTTATTACTGCATTTCCCGTTGACTGCAATGGGATTTCCAAGTAGGTGGCTCTTCTGAGTAAGGGAATACTTAAAAACAGGACACAGGAGTGCAAATTAAGAAATCTATTATTAGGTCATCCAGATTTTACAGTTTTTACCTGAATAACTAATTTGTGCATTGTACTAGAGATGACAAACTACCACACACAAAAAAAACAAGGAAAAAAAACCCAACAAACAAAAACAAACCCCTAGAAATTATGACACAGTAAAATACAAAGCACACGCCCTTGCTATGAGAGAATGCCAATAAAAGACTGGAGCTTTGATCTTCTTTTCATCAGTCACTCGTACAGTGGCAGAAATATCCTTAACCCTCCAAAATATATTCAGCCAAGACTACAAGATGACAGTGCTTTCTCCATAAGCATTACATAGAGGATGACTTCACCTGAGAAGTCCTTTAATCCTTCCTGTATTACTTTGTTGTCTAAGCACACAGCAAAAACCCTCCTGTCATACCTCTCTCTCCCTGGATCCACGGAGAGCATTCTCTGCAACTCAGATGCAATAAACTGCAGTTCATTTTTCATGTGTGCAATCAATACTGTTAAGTGAGAATCTAGGTGGGTTTTTCTTCCCTTGTATGAATGCTTGTAAACATTATCGAATCATTTCTCATCTGCTATCTTGCATAACATCGGCATTTGCTCTTTCAACTTTCACCTTTGTTTCTGCTGCATCTCCACTTTCAGAAGCTGCTTCAAGACTTATTTTGGAGACACTTAGTAATAGCAGGGTAGTATGATCATTTCTTTGGGATGCTCACTTTGTGCTATGTTAAACAAACAAACAAACAAAGCACACATATAAAACATATATTAAAGAAAAAAAAAAGTCACTCCTGATACTGTCATTGAATTTTTTCCTCCCAAACTTTAGGGCGTTAGTGACTCAGCTCCCAAATGAAACTGAGGCTGGAAAGCTGTCAGGAAACTATATTTATCTGGCAAGTTATTAAGTGTTGCAAATGTTTATGTTGTAATTTAGAGAAATTATCTGTTACCAATACTTCAACTGTCTCAGTCACTGATTTCCTAACATTACACACCCATAACCGAAAGATAGATCAATATGCATTTGATAATCACTAAACATAAATTGCCCTTTTGTAGTATTGATCAGCAGCTTTTTCTACACGTGCAGTAGTTTGAGGGAGTAACAGGCACTTGGCAGTATCAACACTGCACTGACAGAAAGAGAAACTGGCTGGCACTCGTGCAACATCGTGTCAGTAGATACCACGTCCATCAAACACTGACAGTTTGGCAGATCAGACGCTCTCTGCCATAATGTCATAATGACTTCAATTTACTTCTCTGCAGCACCCAAAGGCTGTGATTTTATGAGCTATCCAAGTCTCTTCTCTTCAAGAACAAGACTCTCTTGCTTTTGCAGCCTTGACAGCTTCATGTATTTCCTTAAAGTTTCTTAGTAGGCCTAACTAGAACAGTAAGAAACGCAAAGCTGCTGACTGATTTCCTCGTAATTTATACAAATAACTAAAGTTTTATTTAGCAATTAAAATTTCACTCTCAAAATTCGAACAGCAGCAAGTTTTAATTACTGAAAAACAAACAGAAGCAGAAGAAGGAAACTCCATAAAACCCACTAGGATAGTGAGTTTCCCAAGCCCAAGGTCAACAGGGCTGCCTTCACCCCTGCAGAGGAAGATGTCAGCATCCAACATTCAGGAATGTGCTTCCATGCACCAAGAGGAGGCAACAACAGTTTTCTTCAAGGATAAGCAGCAGCACAGAGACAAAGCCTAGTGCTCGCTCCTGCCCACTGTGGATGGAAGAAAGCCCCAGCAGCAGCATGTGTCCGGGCATCAGTGGGAGAAAACACATCACTGCATGAGGTCACCAAGACACTAGCAGCAACCAGGAGATACTCAGGTATTTCCTCACAGTTAGATGCTGCAACTGATGCTGCAATGATTGTGTCAGTCAACAGTTGAACTGAAACTGCTGTTTAAGTTTTGGCGTAAAAATGCTACAGGTTCCTTAATTTGCACTGGCATTTTTAATTGAAGAGGTACTTTTGTTTTCTCTTCCTTTCTACCTCCCAGCTCCCCCTGATCTTCTCTGCTGGCCAAGACAATGACTTAAATACTTTACATGGTGTTAAACAGCCCAATTTGAATCTTTTAAAACTTGACAAGTCAAACAAAAAAAAATGCAGCAAAACATTCTTTTGTAAGAACAGAGAGACTCAGAATTGAGAAATCAAACATGAGTTTCTGCATGCGATTTCTGTTTGCCACAGGAAACATTTTGTTCTTGTAAAGCACAGACAGCTAAACCTACACTTCTGGTAAAGTATAGGTAGGAAACCTACCCACCTGAAAGCAAAGACAGGGGTGAGGAGGCAGGCTTTCCACCAGAGGACTTCAAAGCACTCCCCAACTCAAACAAAAATGTCTCAACGATTCCACGGATGTGAGCCAACACCTCCAGGCTAGATCCCTGCCCTCCTGTCTCCACCTCTTCCACCCTTACCCCTCCACTAGGCCCCCCACTGCATGGCCACTATGACAAAGACAGACACCACGAGAGACAGAAGCTCTTTCTTATGAGATCTGTCTGCCGAAGAAGTCTGGCCCATTGGCCTTGAAAGAAGAAGAGACCCATACAGCCCAAGGCAGAACTTCCATGTTGTTGAATCTACACAAAGCACCAACACCTTTGCTGCAATTTGCACCACTCCAGTGGTTATACCCTATGTGCAGGGGGAAAAATTAGTTTGGTCTTACCTTCAAATTTTATTTAAAAGAAAAATAAACCAACTTTTCATTCACAGTAACAAAAACAATCCTGAAGTTTATATAAGCTACCTTGCTTACACCACAAGTGATTGTTATATAAATACAGAGTAATTACATCTTAAACCCCCTGCTTTAAGAGACAGATCTCCTTAATCTGAAGTAGGATGCAAACTCTTTTTGTTATGCTGATTATTATTAAATCCCCCAGATTATTAAATCTCTAAGATCAGGTACTGTATGACCTAGCTCAAACATGCAGATGCCTGCTACACGACAGGATGCCTCACCTGTCAATAACCACAGGAAGAGTAACTAAGCACAGGACAATCAAATCTGACTGCACCCTGGTGACTGCATCCAGTTGGTCTTACCACACTTCAGCATACTTGCTGATTGCTACATCCCAACCAAATCCCTTCCTCCTCACCCTGGCAAAGTTACACAGGACATCTAGTGTGTTAATGATGTTTCTCAGCAGACCTGGTTTTCACCTGTGTTAGTGTCACAATCACCAAAGGAAAAAAAGCACATGAATTAAATCCAAAAACCACACCTCTCAATATTGAATCAGCCACTCCATACCAAACCTTTTCTCTGAAGGAAGGGGTAAAGGGTACAGCAGGCTAAGGAACCCACTCAGGCCAGAATTTCTTCTTAAGGTCACCACTCCACAAACAGTCACAATGAAGGGCCATCTCTGGCCCCAGGTGCATACACTGATGAGCTTAAAATAATTTTAAAAAAGCAAAAACAACAATAACAATAACAAAGTTAAAATACCATTTTGGTTTACTCAAAACCTTTTATATTTGCAATACCATGTCCTTGATCAGGAGTGTTCTAAACCCAGTGTTTCATATCAAAACTAATCACCTCCTCCCAGATAGATCCAATGTTGATATATATTTTTGTTAAATTCATGCAATTTAATGAGGAAGAGTTAGGGTTTGGTTTTCTCAAAGAAAACTAAATAATTCTCACTGACTTCTTTGCTTTGTAACCTTTCAACCACACATGAGAGAAGAGTTGTCTTTGCAGTGACACCTGCAGTGACTCCCTCTAAGCACATATGCAAGCAGGCAGTGTCAAAACATGCTTCCTAAAGTGATGCCTGAGAGAAGCTTTTGGCCAGAAGACATCCATATAGGAGTTGCAACATGAAAACTTGCAGAGGGGAGTGGCGTGCTACCCTGCTCAATCGCCCCAGCTGTCACAACGGGGCATGTGGAGCAACCAGCCAACAAGATCGCACCTATGCTATGTCAGCACTCCATTTATTAAGCTGTTTTCCATCAATGCAAGTTGGTATTTTAGCCTTCCTAAACCTTCTTTCACATTCTCCTCACTGCTTAGAGAAACACCCACAGGAACAGTTGTTCCTGCCTGCTCTCTCTGTTTCTGACATCGCACCTGGGGCTCTGCCATCCTGCAGGTACCTGGGCAGAAGCATCAGCTGAGGCCAGAGCCCTCGACCTGCAGCAGGGCTATCCTGCACACTGGTATTGCATCATATGCCCAACGAGGCTTTTTAATCATCCTGATGATGACAGCCTCCCTTAGGGTAACTTCAATGGGCTGCCTCAGTCCTCTCTGACTGAGCATAAATCACAGCTGACTTGGGAAGAGTACTAAGCGCCTCAACGTCTTGAAAAACACAGCCAGTGGGGAGCTGTAAGGATGAAGACACTTTATAGATCTGAAAACTACATCTGAGCACCAAATGCCAAATCTAGTGCTTGGGGGTACTGTGGATCTCTGACACTTCCAGGAGGACACTGAATACATAAAGTTGTGGATAGATGACACACATTACACTGATAGATAGACAAACTGTTTCTCCTGCCATTTAACAATAACTACCGGCTTTTACACCCTAGTTAGGAATACTTCAAAAAGAAGCACTGATAGAAAAGCAATTATTTGAGCTCCAAAATTAGGCAATAGTAAATTACTGTCTCTGAAACTAAACCCCAAATTGTAGAAACTGACTAACCCACATGCTCAAATCTTCAATAGACTTCCAAGTGATCAACATCTGCCTACAGGGATCAGCTTGCCAGACCAAGGAGAAGTGTTAAATTACAGGCTTTGTACTCACAGCAAGCATGTTGATTAAATAAATAAATAAATAAATAAATAAACATTTTCTTATTGGCAGCATAGCAGCCCCATGCAAAAACTTCAAAACCTCTTTTCATTTTGAGCTCACTCCAATATTAGTTATAAAAATATCAAATCAACAGCATCTTTAATGTTTAACCAAACAGTTACACTTGTCCCTGGTTAAACTCTGCCACACTGGAAAAGAACCAGAGATTAATGTGGTTGAATGAATTTGGCTTTTAACCTAGACAATAAAATTTACTAGTATAAAAACTTAAATCCCAACTGGCAAATGTAAGGATGCCTTAGGGTATACTCCGCTTCTTGCCAACACCACATATCCACCTTTAAAGCTTTAAAATAAATCTCTGACTTTTGTTTCCACATGTATAGGCATATACTATGTTCGTACTTCAAAAAATCAACACTTGCTAGGGTCAATACCAAGATGCTTGCTAATACATAACCTCAAAACTATAGAGGACTACAGATAACCTACTTCTGCAAAATTGGAAATAGGAGAAGGAAAAAAAATCAGCTCCTTACCAAGACAAGAGAAGCAAAAATAGTGAATGACAACAGGATTCTAAAGTCTCTCTATTAAACTGCATTGTTATCTTTGGCATTAAGTTTACCATAAATGAATGGCGTACTTACTACTACTCTAGTACGCACCTTTGTTAACAATACTTAGCTGGGTGTCTTCTGTCATAGCTGAGGAACTACAGAAAACAATCTCTGTTTCTAAAGCCATCATCATGACAATATTGCCTTCCTTTTCCCATTACCCAGCAAGGTATGTACTATTTTCTGTTAACAACTGACCTGTTGTTTAAACAAATACATTTAGAGCATGCAGGTCTATGTCCTGTATAAACAGAGAACCAAACTGGCCCAGCCTACATCCCCTGAACTCTTCAAGTCAGTGGGTGGAGATGGCAAAGATTTGAGGAGAATCCAGCCCACAGCGTCATGAAGGAGGCAAGGGGACAGAAGTACATCACACCGCACTGCCATAAACACAAAATGTTGTACATCATTATGTGCAGCCAAGGGGGCACTTGTACCTACACGGCTGCAGGTATTCTGTTTGCCTGACTTTAAACAGCATCAACAACAGACACAAAACCAACAATTTCTTTTTTTCAAATCCTGGCCAGGTAATAAAAACTTTTTTTTTTTTTTCTTTTTTTCTTTGTGCATGTGTGTGTATGTGCCCATGCCCAGGCAATGCCAAACTTAGGGTAACTAAGTTAGTCATACCATCACCCTCTGGGACCAGGCTGGGCCACCACTGCTAACACTGGCAAACTCCTACTCACGAGAAAGTGCCTCAAGTCAGCGAGGCTCCTCAGATGAGTAAGAAGTGCTCACTGATGTCAGTGAAGATTACCCAGTCAGTGAGGGCTTTGAAGTTGCTGTTTTGTAGTGGGGGTGTGTGTGTGTGTGCACATGCACAGGAGCAGACATGACTCCCTAAAAGCCATGAATTCATCATCAACCTACAAGGCAGTATGGCTTACAGAGAAAAGCAGGCAGAAAGTGAGATAATGACCCTATGCCATGACCTCAAGGTAGAAATAAGCTGGGCGTAGGTGGTACCTGCCGATACCAGGATTAACATGACTCAGGGAATACAGGGCTGAAAAAAATATTCAAGAGGCACAAAACAGATGCCATGAGCACATCTCTTTCTGCCAGCCCAGTTCCCTACCATCCTGCTCCACTTTCTATGCCACAGCGCATATTCAGCACGCCTAATGCCAAGCTCTAGTCCAATGTATGCTGATGTAAATTTAAACTAACACAACCAAAGTAACTGAAGAAACCCCACCAAAATGCACAGTAACTGAGCAAGGTTTAGCCTCTGGGGTCAAGTTGATGCAATGTCCTTAAGTGATGGAATATGTATAATTTTCTGCCCACTGTCTAGAAGAAAATTACAATGCCATTTGTGTGTCCATGGGATGTGGCACCACTTCCAGCTGCACTGCTCAGGAAATACATAAAAGTAAGCTTCATATCTGTGCATATTTACTATGCCACACAGCTCTTACTAATAGGCTGAATTACCAAAACCAGAAAGTTGTTGCTGTTTGCAAAACGAAAGTATCTTTGCAATGAAAGAGAATTCCATACACAATACTTTTCCCCAGGGAAGAGAGCTGTACTCACATGATTATACCCACACTATATGGCATGCTAAACCTTTTCCTCCTTGGTCACTGATCTCTTATGCAACGTTTCCCTACTACCCCTCTGTAAGGGACACAAAGAGAGAGGGCTAATGAACCATCCTAATATTTTTCAGGTAGTTGGCAGGTTAATTTCTGGAATGACCCAGGGATGCTGGCATTGCCCATATTTTTAGGTACCCATGGTGTGATACAGAACCAGAGCCCCATGGTGCTGTTTCCTGCAAGCCTGGGGCAGGACCAGGTTCTGCACAGAAACCAGCGGAGTTTAGAGGAGAACAGAGGACATTTCCACAGCATCACCACACAGGCAGCCTTCAGTACCAGGAAGACTGTGGCCAAATTTTTGCCCTGTACTATGCATACACATTCAAATGCCAGATGAGGATCAAACACCAAAGTTGCCTTCCCCCCACTCCACTGTAGTAAAACGCACAGTAAATTCAATTCTAATAACTTATTATTGTGTGTGATAATTAACACACATTTATTAGCATTTAATTTGACAGCAGATATGCTTTAGAGAACTTTAATGACCCCTTAATGGATCCATACAACCACATGTACACAGAGGAGATACAATCAAGCCCTAGAACTTATTCTTACTGTGTGTTTGTACACATCCCAGAACAGCAGCAACAGATCATCATTGCTACTGGGTGCCACCATATGACAACAGCTTATAATTATACTCTCTTGATAAATCATAATCTTCTGTAAGCCTAAACCGCTGACTCTGTGTCAGATAAAAACAGATGCGTGCTGTGTTCCCACGCACCTTTACTTGACCATCATGTTGTGGTTTGATGTAAAGGATGATTGTTAGCATAAGGAACTGAGCAGAGCTATAGAAGCCTGGAAAAGGGAACTGTTGCAAGTCCTCATTTTATCTCCTTTATAATGCTAAAAACATAAAGCTACTACTTCTTTTCATGAGAGCAGAAACATTATACCCAGCACATTCTTTGCAAAAGTCATCAGAGTTAAGGCTGTAGCAGTAAAAGTCATGTCTAGAAAATGTGCTTTCAGGAAGAGATTCATGACAGTATTCACAGAAAAGTCAGGGGATGAACAACAGACTTCCCAAGTGCTTTTTCTTTTCATGGCTGTTTTTGCTGACATGCATCTTTCACAAACCCAGCTAGTCCTAACAAATTCTATTCATTAACAGCAATTTCTTTTCAAGAAGTTTGCTACCAGTACTAAAAATTAATCAGTCTTAGGTGGCTGTTCGCATCGTGCCTCACATCCTCCCAACCCTTCTGTGCCAACAGCCTGGTTTCTCAGCATAGCTTCATCCTTCTCACGGGCTCCTTGCAACACCTGGATCGCTCCCATTTTCATTCTGAACACAAACCTGCTTCACTTCATACTCCTCCTCCAAAAACTCTCATGCTCAGCATGCCACATCCACCCACTCATTCCAAGTCTCTGTCACCTTCAAGTTTTGAGTGCTGACACCAGCTCAAGTTCAGAAGTGTGCAACAGCCAGGAAAAAGGGACTGCAGAGCAAAGTACGCCTGCAGGACAAGAGACAGGAAAGGAGTCTACAATAAATGGCGATTTGTGCAGTAGAACCAAGACATAAGTCCCCTCAAGAAACTACACAGAAGAAAAATTCAGTTACTTTACAAACATGCAAACACATGCGCTCAGCCAACCTCCTCTTCTTCTTCTGTTTAACATCCCCTCTCCATAACCACCACTCTAATTTCTCCCAGGGCTCCTTGTGATGAAGCAGGACTTCATATGCTAGGCAGCAGACAAAACACCAGGCATCTCCCATATCCTGCTTCTACACAGGTCTGCACACACCCCATCTCATTCTGGTGCTGCTGCAGGATGGCTGAGACCACCCAGCAGACCAGACACGCGGGAAATAAAACAAATCTCGGTCAGAGCCCATAAACGCATCCCAGACAGCAACATCCAGCAACACTGTACAGGAACATGATGACCAGGGGAGCTCTGGCCATCACCTCAGGCTCACCACTCATGAAGAAAAGCATCACCAAAAGGCAGTGATTCTTTTACTACTGTAACACAGATAACTACAGATTCCTGCCATAGTGATTTCTGATGAAAGACACCCACCTATAGAAACTCAGCATTCCTAGGTACAGGTGAAAGTAGTTCTCCACCTTCAGCAGTCTTCCTGGACACCCACAGCTCCTCCAAACACCTATTTCCTCCTTATTTCTCTATGATCTTGTTACGGTCTTTTTTCCTTTAAGGCTGTGTTCAGCTCATCACGCCCTGTTTTCTTCTCCTCCAGCTTTTGCTGTGCCTGCTGCGTGCACCAGCTCTTCTTCACTTCCAAGCAAACAGACGGACACTGATGCCAGACCGGAAACGGCTGGGAGATCTTTACAAGCGAACCAGCTCATATTGGCACAGCTCCGCTATCCCCAACACAAGGTGTAATTACCTTATTGTGGGTGGAATTACACAAGGAGTAATTCTGGTTACCTGGTCTTCAGTGAACTTCACAGAGCTGCTCTAACATTCCACTAGAATTCAGTTATGCTAGGCAAAATCCATTAGACCCTAACAGCATGGGAGGAAAATAGGGAGTTCTGTGTGAAGAGCATTGTTATTATTCGTCCGCAAAATTATTTTCCTACATTTCCCATACTGCTATACCTACATACTTTCTTTTTAAAAGAAGATTCAAGTTCAAAACTTCATTTTGCATATTAGAATGAGAAACTGAGATTTTAACCCTTCAAATACGGTTATCTTCCTCAAAGTGTAAAATACAATGAATAAAGCAGAATAAACTGCGTGTTTAAGAACACAAAAATCTGTCTCAAGTCTAGCATGTTTTTAGACATCAGACTCTCAACTCTCATCATCTTGTCCTTTTTCTTCCATGTAGAAGAGAGTTTAGTTTAAAAGGTAAGTGTTCTTCCATGGCGATCACAGATGACAGATTATACCAAGTGATGAGGTTTTTTTCCTGTTCAGAGGAAGTAAAAATTCAGAGGGCAGCATTCCCAATCCCACTGACCCAGCAGGACAGCTTTAGGCTCCCTACACACTCCAGAGTAACCTACACTGGTGTGCAAACTGAACTGCAGGAGAAAAGACTTGAACCAAAATTCATACAAATTTCTTGACCCTGTCACTGCCCTGGGCTGCCCATCATTCATCAACTCCATTACGCTCTCTCTCCCATCCTCCAGGAGCACAAAACTCACAGAAGAGCCACATTAAGCAGGTAACTATCTGTCTTCCTCTCCGGTTTGGTGATTCAAGTTTTCACCCCTGGGTATCAGTCTTAGAACCTGCAGGAAGCTTGGACAAGCTTTCTGCAAGAACAGAAGAAGACCCAGTCTTTAGAAGGGTAAGGAATTAGCTTGATCTCTTACATCTCAAGGTCCCCATTTCCTTCCCTTTCGCCAGCCTGCCAGATCAGCCAGTCCCCAGAGGATTCCTTTTAAGCTTGTATCTTCCACTCCTCAAACAAAGTCAGCATTTCTCTTCTTGAACTTCTTGTTCTCTCTCTTGTCTTCTGTCAGAGCCAAGGACACAAAAACAATTATGGGTCTCTCCACCAATCTTGTGCAGTGTTCCACATCTAGCTAAAAAGTTGCAGAAATGTTCACCTGCTATTTCATTGCATTTGACTTAGCAAGTATTGAAAAGCCAAATAAATGTCACTATGTTATCTCAAGCTGTACATCAGGACAAGGTAGCTAAGAGTGTGAAAGTCACAGCATCTCCAGAACTAGACAGCAGAAGGTAAGAGTAATATCTAAAGGGTTCCATCATGGGTGTCATCTTTTCATGAGGACTCAGAGGGGATGCCCTGGTTTGCAACTCTATTCCTAGCTAAGAGACGTATGTGTGATCTGCAATAATAAACAGGTGGCAATTAAAGGATTTTGTTATGCAGAGGTACACGCAGTTTGTTTGCAGGTTAGAACAGGACACACAAAAGCCATCAGTCTATTGCACAGGTAGCACATCATACACATTGCTGTGCGTAAAAAATGCCCTGGGTTCTGCACTGAAACAGGAGACACAACAGTAGGCAGTTCAGCAGCAGGCCTTTAAAATTTTCTTAGTAGCCTCCATGAATTCCACAGATTACTGTTTTGTACCATTTTTCAGACTTTTAACGAGCCAAACCAGCCCTTTACAATACCCAGGCTCCCTAGACATCTACTTCAGAATATAAAAATCTGAGGGGAAAGGCTGCCTACAATCTAGAAACCACTTTTCAGCTCCAGACACTCTCCTAAGTACATGAAACTTCGAAGTGAAATATTAGCAATCCTTGTCTTTTGCACTGCTTACTTTTGTGATGGCAACCTATAATCCCTAATCAACCTAGAAAATAAATGACTGATAAACCAATCTGCTTGTAACCCCATTAACAGATTCTGGCTTCAGTATCAACAGGGTAATTTGCTGAGACTATTTTTAATCCCAACCGCTAAACCATTAATCCCACAATTTCCACATAGTATTTCCACTACCCCCCAAATTTACTCAAGGTTACCAACAATTTTGCAACTCATTAAAAGGCAGATAAATAAATAACATTTGCAAATATACACCTCCTGGCACTGGAGAACTGACAGACTCCGATTACTTGGTTGATCCCGTTAAAGCCATTACTTTCTAATTGGAAAGAGTCATTCAGAAGCAAAGCTGTGTGTCTGGCATGTCACTTGACACCTGGTATGTACCGCTCATGATAAGATGAACTCTCCAATATGCTTGCCACAATGAAAAGAAGTGGGTTATTTCATCATACCACTGATAGTCACAGCTCTCTACTAAAATCTGTTCTAATTTAATGGGACCAAGGTTATCAACATAAATTGTCATGTTTTCTCAAACTGGCATTAAAATATTCTCCAACTATCATTATTAATGTCAATATAAATTATGCATTGAAGATCACAGCATTCATTACTGAGGTAAAATTTTTCTGGAGGGAAAGAAAAAAAGAGACAAACAGAGCAAATCTAATTAAAGTACGTATTTACAGATTTCATACAGCTCTTCTCTCTAGTGATGCAAACACTCCTTTAAAAAAGGTATCAAAATAAGCATTCACAGGGCCACCAGAAACAGTACCAAGAAAGCATTGTGTTAATCAGCTAAAGGTACAGTTACACACAGGATGTTGCAAAGGGACTGATGTGATAATACACGAACCTGGTAGTTTATCCAAAGATGCATCAACGTGGTAGCACACAACAACCTGGAACACAGACCCTTGGTTTCACGTAAGCAGCTACACACAGGAGGAAAAGCTGTATTTAGTGTTGGGAGGGTGGTATTTAATGCTCCTTTCGGCTTCTATAAATTACAACATCAGCCATTCCTAACTGGTATACATTAGTATTCAAACACCACATTGAAATTAGAAGCTTAGCAGTTCTTCGGTACACTTATAGACACTTCATACAAACACATGAATAACCTTGTTGAAACATTTTAGAGTCCCAAGGTTAAAAGAAATTACTTTAGGAGACAGATGGTGAGCAACTGGTATCTCAGTGAGGAGTGCCACTGACTTTTGAAAGTTCTCACGCAATACACCGTATGGGGCTAACTGCTATTTACTGCACACTTTGGGACTTTGCAGTAGAGCCTCATCTCCTGAAACCCCAAGGATGTGCGTAGATAGGATGGCACAGGGGAAAGAAAGCCTAAAAATACAACTCCCAAGGAAATCCAAATCCAAAGGGAAAATAAGATATCTTATTTCCCTAATTGCATAGTTTAAGTCAGTCCTTAAGTCGCCTGATCCATAGTTTTATCATACTTGTGGCTGCCAATACTGGTACCAGCTCACCAATACAGGTGCCTCACAGTCTACCACAAAGGAAGCCAGAATGCATCCATTAAAAGAGACAACTAAGCAACCTCTGTGTAAAGACTGGTGGACGAGGGGGGGGCGGGGGGAGAGAAAGACTTTGCAAGCACATATGCAACCATCAAAGGAGCAGCTCTAGTTTCAGGCAGCCAAGACTGTAACACCTCGCCCCGCAATCCTTTGCAACACACCGTGTCACTGGCTATTGTTCATAACTCTCCCCGCAAACCATTTCAACATTCAGAGAATGACTGTTTCTTAAGGAAATTATTCCAGAAGGGAAAAATATTGCTTACTCATGAACCTGGTATCATTGTAACAATGAGGCAAAACAGCTACAATTACATTGCACAATCCGAAACGCATCTTTTATTGTACTAGATTTCAGAAAAAGAACATTCTGAAACACTGAAATAAATCAGAGAATAAATGTGACTTGTTGTCAGCTCATACAATATGGGTTAAATGCTACCATATGGTGAGTGCGTACACGTTACCCTTTTAAAAACAAAGAACATGGCTAATTTCATTCCCAAATCTATTTTTAAATAAGTAAACGTGACCATTTTAAATTTAGGCTACTATTGTGACTAGAACACCTCAATTTCCACCAGCTTCTCTCCCTCTTTCTTTACTGAAAACTAACACCACTTCCCCGTTCACCATCTTTTTAAAAAAGACAAGGAAAAATTACTATTCAGGCAGCTTTATCCCGTAATAAGCCAACATAAGCATTTCTATGCAGTGTAAAAACAGTGACGAGCCAACTCACCGTTCTTCCTTTATTATACCTGCCGGAAAAGCAAAGCATGCGTGCGTGTGTCTCTGTGTGTGTGTGTGTGCAGTACGTTAAAACTCACTGACATACGATCCGGTTTTCAGCAAACACTCACAACATGTCCTGCCCGACAGACAGAGCTCTCGTTTTCTCTGCACCCCCCAGCATGTACTGAGACATACAGTTTCTGTACACTCCCAGCCAAAAAAGAACAATCAAAAGAAAGAACCAAAGGAAATACGTATGAAACACACATAGGGTAGCTGAAGTGGATGCTGTTGGTTTGAAAATTGCCTCTCTAGCCTCTGTGCTATTTGTTTTTATCATTATACTATAAATGAAACGTCAGGAGTCTAAAAATAGCTACAAATTGTAATTACATATGCTTTGTAGCTTTTATTTTACTTTGAAAAGAAGATTAAAAGCTAGATCATTTTAGAAACCAGCCTTAAACATTTTGGGAGCCACAAAATTCTTCTACTTTGCAATTTGAAGTACACTGCTAGAAAGCATTTCCTTTGGGACATAAATATGACAGCCCCAACATCGAGAAGCAAACTCCCAATGTCACACAGTGAGATGGGAAGAAAGAAAAGGGAGAAGAGTAGACAAAGGAAAAAGTAATTTCTTAGAGATTCTAAGAGTGCCCTGATTACGGATGTAATACTATAAGCTTTAATTAGGAGCTAAGTGCTGTGTGCTAAATTCATCCCCACATCCAGTGCTATAAATTCAGAGTCACCCTACTAAAGTTACCATGGGTTTACCACAGCAGTACAACAGTAATGCCAGGCCTACAGCTTCTGCAACAGCCCACAATGAAATGTGGATTTTGTTGAACAAGCGTTAAGAGACACAATATCCTGCTAATAAAAATTTAATTCTTTTCCATAAGCAATCACTTAAATGAAAGGTTAGCAAAAATGAATTTTAAGTAGTCCTCAGTCTTGAATCCACAGAAAAGAGCCTCTGTTCTTCCATGACTTGAAACAGTTTATAGACCAGAGTCTTCAGCAGCCCTTGCCCCAGTGTCCCTGCCATGGACACTATGTGCCGTGTTAGCTCACAACTTGGGAGTGGTAAATAAACAGCTGATCTTACAGCACATGTGTGCTACTGCTATGATACCTGCTAGAATTTATTAGGCAATAAATAGTTTGGTAGCAACTTATGAGATGCAAGTTCTGTCCATCCGCACGCTAATTTAATCTCGGAACACACGCTTAGCGCCCCACGTTCATTTGCACAAGCGCTGTTGCTGTAATGCAGTTTCAGGAATGCAAGGAGAAACTGCTAATACCAAGTGTGTAACAATGCTGATGGGCATCTGCAGATAACCAAGATGTAAACAACATCAAAAAAATGAACGACCAGCATTGAGTAATCATCACAGCAAAAAAAAGAGAGCTCACTGGCTTCAAATGGCAAAGCAGGTTCAGCAGATCAAGAGACCAAACATTTGCTGACTAACAGTTAGGTAATGAAAGTAAACATCTGTAATGAAGTCATCATCCTAATGAAAGCCGTGGCAGTGTTAACTACCTGGACCATAATCCACTCGCAAGTTTTAATGCGGGCTCACTAACATAATATTTACTAGAATTGTTGCTGCTGGAAAAGGAAAGGAAGTTTCATTTACTTTTAACATAAAAGTGACAACCAAGAAATATTGCTATCTGTTATGTCATTCTAACTCTCAAGTACTGTACAGAGTTTCTGTGCAGTTACAGTGGGTAACTGAAAAACAGAATTTTGCCTTCAGTGTCTGAGTCAGAACAGCTTTATCCTAGCACTGAAGTGTATAAATATTTGCAGCATGTAAGATGTCTGCTTTGAAAAAGCAATGTTGCTCCAAGTTTCAAATATTTATATTGCAGATATCTAATCAAATAAATGTGACTCTTTTTTTCCCAGGTTTTTTTTTTCTTTTGCCACACTGTGATCAGGTATCTGGATTAAGTTTATGGCTAGAGGAAAAAATACCATAATAAGTTCTAGTTGATTAACTGCCAATATAATTAAGGATTTCAGATACGCATATAGAAACTCTAATACCACCCAGAATCATCCTCATGCAACTCCCAGTAGTCAATGGGAGTGGAAAGGGTGCTTATTATGGGTCAGCAGTGGATTCACAAGCAACAAGAAACAATTTTTAAGATGGTTGTACATGCTCTTATCCTACTAAAAAACAACACATGGTTGTGAAAAACAGCAGTAAGTCCATTTCTCCTTTCTGTGCAGAAATCCAATGCCCATTCAGTCTTAAAAGATAAGTATCTACAAATTCATACTTGCGTCTCAAAAACTTAAACAGGCACTTTTCTTGTGAAATTTGCAAGCTTGGACAAGTTGCTTCCTGCAAAATGCAATCACTTTGCATTTCAGCTTTCTATTTTGATGACTTGAAGAAACAGTATAGTCAAACCCAGATTTCTAGTTTAAGTACACTTATACAGACTTCATCACTGATCTCAACAAAAGATTATGCACTGGATCATTCTGCATACTGCATGTAATCCCAGAGAAGTCCTGGAAGTTCTTGGCACAAATTGAAGCCTTCATATAAATTAGGCCTTTCAAAGCTGACAGGTTTTGGATCATACTAAATATAGATATCCTTCATTAGATAGGACCTCAGCACAAAACTCATCAGATCTTAATCACAGAGAACTATCGATAGATAACTATAGCTATAGGTAACTATAGACAGATAATACTTACTGGTAACTATATATATAACTATGTAAGATAATAGTTATAGGTAACTAAAGCTAACTGTTGAAGTCACCTGCACACAAAGACCTTAACAAAAAAGTCCAAATAAACAGACTGCCCAAAGTTCTCAACAGTTGGCGATCACACCATTTCTACGAGGATACTCTTCCAGGCTGCCCTCTCTTGGTGTGCACCCCACAGGAGGGTGTATTTTGAAGGTTATGCATTTTTCAGTCAATTGAAGCCAATGGCTCAGCTTTTTAAGGTGATCTGTAAGATGTTAAGACATAAACATCCTCCTTTGCTAAAATAAGGATCAATTCAGCAAGGAGAGATTCAGAACAACGGCACAATCGTTTTCAACCCCTTCAACGAATGCTTCAGTACTAATAATTGCTATTATTAAATCTTGGTGACAGCATGGTACTATGACCAATTATAAAATCATACAATGAAGATAATTTTTAAAGTAAATACATTAGTCACTACCACAGGAAAACTTTAATCTACAAAATGTTGCTCCATTCTAGGCAGATAGAGTTACTGAGGTCACTTGCAAGTAACAGTAGGTAGATTTACATCACCGTAGTGATGTAAACTTTTCTATGATGCAGGGAAATAGTCGTTCACATTCATGGAGGGATTAATACCAGTTTGTCTGCTACTGGAGTTTAGAAGGTTGTGCTAAGCTTAGATAGGTGCCCTGCTAACAAAGACCACTCCTCTCTTTAAACGTTTTAGATCATTCCTTAGGACAATGTTATTCTCTCTGATGCTTTATTTTTTCTACCCTTTCTGTAAGCATTATCTTTGCATATTAATCTAACCATTTAGAGGGAGGGCTATAATGCCCTATTGTTCACACAGACTCCACAGGACTTATCACTAACTAGGTGTCACTTCAACACCACTCAGTTTTACAGGAACTAAAGGCTGGAAAACAAACCCCAGGCAAGAATTTCTAGAGATAGCTAAAAACCACTTTACAACAGGAGCTAGTAAAGATATGTTTGTGCCAGTAACACAGAGCTCCATGCAAATGACTTTATTATACAGAGCTCACTCAAGATGGCTATGGCAGCTACTCTTGCGGAACTGAAGATGTCTCCTGGAATATCTGCACCCTGATACTAATTACACTACAGGTGCTCCTATGCAACTTCAGCTTCCAGTTTCAACAGGGGCAAAGCTCGGAAAACCACTGTGCCCACCCTGGTGGGACAAAGTTGGGGTGCACAGAGCAGCAGATGACCAGGCTGATGATTGTGACAGAAGTGAAGGACACTTTGGCAGAGAAACAAAGCAACAACATTCACTGAGAGACAACTCAACCCAACCAGCTGCCACGGACAAAACTTCTGAAGCAAAACTACCAACATACTCCTCGCTGAGATGAAACTTTTGCTCCCATCACCAACACCCCTCCCTGGCACTGCTCCCCGAAAAAACAGCCAACACCTCTTACAGTGCAGTTATTTTCAGCCCACTGGCAGCAGCCAGCCCGTGGGGCAAGCACATGGGGGCCTCACTAGAGAAGCCCAACATGCACTACAACTCACACCTGCCCAAGGAACACAGCCACAAACATGGGAGCATGGGCGCACACACACGCACCTGCTTCCATGAAGCATTCCCCCACCCCGCAGCCACGTGAGCCTCATTGTGCCGTGCACACACATACCCAGAAGGACATACAGGCACACACATCTGGCGCCCATGCAACAATGCAACATACTCCATCCCTGCCCTGCATCTGGATCCTATCCACCTGTCGCAACACCCCTCCCACCCTGCATGCACCTGCCCTGCATGCAGCACACAGCTCCCCAGCATGTACACGTACAGACTCCCCCCAGCCCCATCCACATATCCCTCGTGGGGCTGAGGGGGGGCGGCTGAAGGTCACTGCCCTGCCACAGGGTCAGCATCCTCCTGCTTGGTCCAGGACACACAGGGCCTCAAAACACCGCTGGAAAGGAATGGTCAAAAATCAAGACACACAGCACATCTCACAAAATAAAACTCTCGGCTATCATCCCACCCACGCACCATGCCCGGGAATGGGGGCACAAGGGAAATCTGACAGAAGATTTTGAAAGACTCACCCCCCCAAATCAATATCAGCCCATGTTATGCCACTCCGCTTTTGCTTAAAATCTTAAAATTATGCAAATTATGCTTTGGGGGGCTTTTTTTTGGGGGGGGGAGGGGGGGAGAAGCCAATGAAATACACGGTTGCCAAGTCGAGTTAATGAAAAACCCTTTGGCTGTTAACTCATTTAGTGCAGCAAGCATGAAATAAAGTCCGTGGCATGGGGCCAAAGCACAGCGACCCTTTGCCGGGTGGGCTTCTGGGCCCTCTCCCCGGCCGCCGAGGAGCCGGCCCTGAGCACGGCACCCAGACACCAGTATTGGGGAGAGACTCTTCAAAAACTGGTGAAGCCGCCTCAAAGTAATAAAAATGTTAAAATAAACCCCACAAAAATCAAAATATCGATGGCCCTGCCAGGCCCGAGGAGCTTTTTCATAAAGGCACTTTTGCACCCACTTCCAAAAAAACGCCGGATGCCAGCGCTGAGGGGGGGAACGGCGAGGGGACAGCAGCAACGAGGCCGGGCCGCGGGTGCGCTCAGGGCAGGGCGGCAGGGCAGCAGGGCAGGGCAGCGGG
>WAAE01003117.1:195468-213396 GCA_013400495.1 Nicator chloris
CGCCGCGCGTCCCCCCGCGGCCGCGCTGGTGTGGCCGGTGCCGAGCCCGCACGCAGACGCCGGGGACCATTGTCTGCGCGGGGCAAAGTTGGGGCGCGGGTGCCGCCGTCCCCGGGCGCTGCGGGAGCGCAGGGGGGGAGGAAGGCGGGCGCCGCGTTGTGCGGGCGCGGAGCGGCGCTTCTTACCGCCGCCGCCCCGGTTCCCACGTACCTCCTCCGCTGCGAAAGATGCGGGCTGCAGTTGCCCCAGATGCATTTCTATGAGAAACTTTATTTTTTTTCCTTTTTTACTTTTTTTTTTTTTTTGGGGCGGGGGGGGCGAATTCCACTGGTAAAATATTTATGCATCTATTGAAATGCGCAGAAACAACAACATTAAAGTCCTCAATCAAGATCAAAGAGGAATACTGTTCAACAGCCACGCTGGGGAAGTTGAAAGACCTCCGAACAAATCAATCTGCCATATGGCTATAGAAAGAAAAAAAAAAAAAAAAGAAAAGAAAACAAGCAACAAAAAAGCCCCCCCGCCCTTCCTATGGCTGAAAAGTTCAATTCTTGTTTTCCTGCCTGGTTGCGAAGCTAGGTTTAATCACGCCAAATCTGTGTGTGCCACAGGCGAGGGGAGTGTGTTTAGTCTATGGCTGGGAAGCCTAATTTAACGCTCGGTACTAGACATCAAGGGTGGGGATGGAGCCTCTTTTTTTCCTTTTTTTTTTTTTTTTCTTTTTTTTTTCTTTTTTTCTTTCTTTCTTTGTCTCGTAATGCGATGACGTACAATTGACACCGAGCACTTTTGACGGAGGGACGGTGTTATCTCGACGCCCCGAGCCGGCAGAACCCCATTGCCCTCGGGCACCTCGGCTCGGAGCTCCCTGCCGGAGTCGTCCCTTGCCCCCGGCTCGGCCCTTCCTGGGCGCACCGGCCCCGCGCCGCCCTCCCTCCCTCTTGCACTTGAGACGCGAACTGCTCCGGCAATGAGAAGAAAACAAAATTGGGGCGGGGGGAGGCTTTAAATCCTGCCCTTTCCAGTGCTTATTACAAGAACCCTCGGAATGAAGGGAAGGGGTGGGGGTGGGGGGCAGCGAGCGAGAGGGGAAAGTTGGTAATGAAGGATACACGAATCATAAAATGTAAGCTATGTGTGATTAATGATCTGCACTAATTTGTATAGCAGGCGTGTTAAAGGTCATTGACAATTGTTGCTGCTTTCAGCATGAATGCCTGAGTGGGATGTATTTGGGACAATCAAATTTAATTCTAATTTACAGAAAAAAAAATAACTAGACATGCATAGCAGCTGGTCAAAAGAGAGAGGACCCACTTGAAAAAATGCATGCTGCCTATTCTTCAAAAGCGGCTTCATTACATTAATGGGGGGTGTCTTTAAATGCCGTAATAGTAAATAACGCATCTGGAATGTCTGGATTTTGTCCCTTATGCATCACTATCTTTCCCGGACACTTTTTCAATTGCAGGCCAAAGTGGGTTCCCAGTTACTCCAGAAATGCAGCATTTTGTGGGAATTCCGAGTTTACTGGTGCCAGATTTACCTGAGTGGACCAGAGCAGATGTCACCTCTCTGAACCTGAAGAATCCACCCCAGGCACACGCCTATAACACAAGTGTGTAGATTCTCTAATCACAGTTTATATAGTACTTTAGCATTTCTTTACACAAAGGGTAAGAAATCCATTATAAATCAGCATTCCTAGGCAGTATTTAGAACTACAGTATTAAGCTAACAATTTCCATATGGCGAAAATTGACAAGTCAGAGCAATGAAAGGTGCATGAGACTTCTCAACTCCTCTACCTAAAAATGTGATTTTTATGACCTACTCCTTTTCTCTCGGAGTCTGTGCAGATTCTTTTCCTTAGACAGTAGAACATGAGAATACACAACACAGTGCTTGCTCTATTACTTGACAGAGTAATGTTTAAAATGCTTCATATTTTCCGTATTTGCTTCCATAGGGCCCAGTCTTATACTCCTTCTTCCTGTAAGAAAATCGGAGGCTACAGGGATGAAAGGACTGGAGAACCCATCTCAAGCTTAGTACGCAAGGGGTATTCCACTTTAATGGAAAGGCAATTAAAAATTCAGAAGATGCAGAGACCTTAAAAACAATCAAGCGGTATATTAATTTCACGGAAAGTCACCAGCAGAGTTCCTCTGTCCATGTAATTTTAAATAGGAGGTTTTCTCACATTTCTTCTGCTGAGCCCACCACTTCTGAGTTTTAAAAGCAAACTTGAAACAGTCTAAGAATTTATAGATTCAAAAGATACCCAGGATATATCTACATAATATCATCAATGTCATTAGAAATTTCAGGTAGAGATGATGTTGTTAATTTTCAATTCATTAATAATGTACCATTTCCATGGGTGACTAATTTGTTTGCAGACAGTTTACTCATTTTATCTTTGGCAGAAATCTTCCAGGAGATGTCCTCCAGTTTCAAATTCTTTAAATTACAGTATTTTGTACGAGAATGTCAGCAATATTAATGGCTCAATACGTGTTTTACTATTTATAGACTTGCATGTATAATAATTCTGGCTAATGAAATACTTGGAGCAGGAAAGCATTTATTTACTTTTGCTATGGTCTAATAAATTATTTGTTCAGCATTTGGGACCAGGCTTTCTCAAGTTAGGGAAAATGGCAGTTTGATGAAATTCTGTGCGATGACTTGTCTGCATAACTTAGCCTTAGGAGTGATTGGTGGAAGTTTAGATAAGAAAAGGTTCCCAAGAAACACTGTGGTAGAGTAGTGAGGAAAAAGGCCATCTCTGTAAAAGCAAGGCTGAAAGCATAGATAAATACATCAAGACAGGCAAACAAGCCAGGTTTGGATTACATTTCATATATATGTGTGTGCATATGTGTGTGTGTACATGTCACACACACAAATACAGTCTATGAAATGTAATCTAGGGGAGTCAGTCTCTTTTTCTATGTGCTTGCTCAGAGTTACTCAGTTATGGTTTTGTGCCAATTAATATTTTCAGTTATTACAAATGTATCTGAAATTCTATGTAAATCTAAGACAGAGATTTTGCTCTCAAGCTGTGCTTGGTCAGAAAAAAGAGCACACAAACTGATGACGAATAATCTTTAACTCTTTACATTCTAAACCAGATTTTTCTTGGTGTATCTGGAGATACAAAAAACGTGCGCAGAAATTGCCAACTGGAAGGCACAGGCAGGTCTAATACCCACCTATGACTGCAGATCACCACACAGAAGCATTCCCAGTAATGCTTTTAAAAAAGAAACTCACAATTCTGACTCCAGTTAAAATGGGCCATTCTAACACTGGTGTGCTTCCAGAGTTTCTGTGGGTGGCACAAATTTCACTCTGAAACAAAATGGCTCCAATTAATAACAAGTTTATACACTTGGATTAAATACATTGACTTCTGATGTGCACCACAACAGTCTTTCTCTCCTCTCTAGTCATGCCTCAGTAGCTGGGTGGTGTCAGGCTGCTTCCAGAGTTTGTACTATGAAAACACACCCCCACCCATCAAAGTTTTGCACACCAGTGTACTCTGGGGCTGCATGGATTGAGGTCAAGCTCTTGCATTCTGTTAATTTAGTCAGGCATAAATCTAGTGAACGGATTTGAAAATATTTTTCCATTTGGAGAGGTACACATATTTCATGATCTGACGTGTCTATTAATATGTAACAGCAATAGGCAACTTGGTCGTATCTGTTGACAAATTGTATCAGGTGTCAGGATGTGGTCATAACCTCTTTACTTTCTGCTCATACAAGTTGTCCCCTTGCTATCAATGAAATTTCATCAATGATAAAAGATGACTGGTATTTGTTTCCATCATCTCATTTATGGCAGGTAATGAGTTTTCCCTTATGGCAGAAATAATCTGGAGACCTTTCTTGAAGAATCAACATTTTTAACTCTAATGTCTTTCATATTTGCCCCTACCATCAACACAGTTGCTAGGATATAGCCTGATTTTGATTTTTTTGTGCTTTGATCCTCTCAAACCCACATTTTTTTAAACTGAATTATCCAATATTGCTTTTACAATGACACTGAGAAAGAGAGCAGAAAAAGTTAATATTGCAAATAAGTACAGTCTCAGCATACACAGCTATTTTAGGTTCATGCTGGATGTACCAACTTTTCCAGCCCTGGCAGTCAGATTTTCTCACCCATATGTAATTTTATAAACTACATCACGGCTTCACAGCAGGTAGGGAGCCCACAAACCTGTTCTTAATTTCAGCTTAACTGAAAGAATCTCAGCAGCAGCTGGTTTCAGAATAGTTGACCAGACTTCCACAGATGTGGCCCATAATAGGTTCAGAAATAAAAAAGAACTAGGCCACAAAGTAAAATTAATTTCAAGGAAGACAAATTCAATAAGGATGCGACTTTTAAGATTTTTTTTTTTCTTTGAGACAGAGATCATTGGGAGGGCATATTTCTGTGGCTTAGGATTTTCCATTCTGTCTACCAGTAGTAATACTGCAGTACACTGGTTTTCTGGCAGGCTGGACCTGGCTGTTAGCGGGCTGTGCTCTCCCAAAGCAGAAAAACGGGATATTTCTGAGTTTGTGTCGCCTCCTCTCCCCTCCCCCTCGCCCTTCTTATGTTCCTCCAAGCATAACTGATAGTACTGGAGTGCTTGTGCGCTTTTCTAACTGGACCAGACAAAGACGTACAATAGCTAAAAATGACCAGTGATGTTGCAGCGAATGCGCCGCTTGGTAAAACTGGGGAAATTGGCTGCCAGCTCTAAACAATGTGTTATCTGGGGCTGTTACACAAACTTTTAAATAAGGGACTACAGAAAAAAAATCGTTTAAAAAAATGTTCATTTCTGGAGCTTAGCAAGGAGAAGAATTTAAATGATTTATGGAACGGCATGGCAAATACATCATTGTACTATCTTCTGCTGAGTAGAAAATACCTCAAAAGTAAAAGTGGAACAAAACAGTCACTTGTCCTTGCTAACAAAATTTCCCTTGACATTCTGTGCAGTGGTCTACAGTGGTTGAATAATCTTAGTTTATGTGGTCTTTCAGCTCAGGCATGCGAGGAAAAAGGAACTTCAAAAAGAGAATATTTTACCTGACGTGTACTATTTTAAGGCTTCAGTAATTAGAGACCTGCAAAGGTCAAAATAGCCATCAATATCACAAGCAACAGAGTAGAAGTAACATGGTTGAGAGGAAGTTAGTTGGTTGGCTGTAACATAATATGCCGTAAGCACTGGGATGTGGATCTGCAATGACAAGCAGCAGAAGAAACAGTAAAAGTTAACCAGCATCAGATATTTACTTGGCTGAAAGCACACAGGAACTTGCAGATGAGAAATAGAAATGCTTTAGAGTCTAAATCCCAGAGTTTATTGCCTCGCTGCAGAGATGCTGCAACTTACACTGAGGTCCATCCACACAGATCCATTCACAGGCTGGAGTAAAAGTTTGCCAGAGCCTTCTAACCTTTCAGTGAGCCAGACAAAAACTCGGCATTCAGAAGCTCCCAAACCTTTTTTCTACCTTCTGGATCTCATTCAAATCAGACACGTCTGTCATTAGCCTAGTTTTAGCATACTACTGCCCACATCCTAAATTAAAATCAGGAAATACTAGATTGGGGTGCGTAGTTAAGATGTTGCTGTGTGTCTGCTACTCCTGAACCTGTGTATGCCAGACTGTATTTCTGAAATGGCATAAATTAAAAATGAGTAAAAGTACAACGATTACATCTGAAGCTGCAGTAGTTTGCAACAGTATAAGTCATAATAAATATGCAGAATTTTGGGAAAAATTATTTTGAGAACAGGAACTCTTCCAAAAACTTCCCACTATTTCTTTCAATGCTGATAGACTGTTTTTCTTCCCCGCACAATTTTATGCCGAATTGGCTACTTTTCTAATTTCCCCATAAATCACACAAAATTCATGATTCCTTTTTTCATGTTTGGATCCACAAATCAACCAACGGAATTTGTTCTAGTGAGAGAAAGAGGCTGAAACACTCAGAATCATTAGCATAAAATTATTAGCATGAAATTATTGTGACTTATAACAACAAGTTGCAGCCAGCTTCTCATTTGTTGCTTTCATAGGGTTTGAAAGACAGAAGTGAGTTAGAGAAGTTGGTCCACTACAGATTTTGTGAGGCATTTGCCTTTTTTCCCCCGTTAAACTCTAAAGCTAATAAACCCGGAGCATTCAGTAACAAGCAAGGCACTCATGTCAACAAAGACCTTACTTAGAGACGGCAAGGTTTTGAGAAACTTCTGTGGTGAGGATTTGAAGATATTTTAGTCATATGCAGTCCACTTTTGCTTCTCTGTTTCCTACAGTATAATCCCCTTTGCATTCCCCCCTCTGTGTTTTAAAACGAGCGCAGAAAAGGCTGAGTGTTAAACTACACTATTCAATTGTCTGGTAAGTACACAAATTCTGTTCAAATCAGAACGAACTTTCAAGTAGACAGAAAGGGGTATTTGGATTTCTATTTGGATTTCTATTTTATCCTGGAAACCCTGCTGAACACCAGTGTGATGGGGAATATAGCCATATCAGACCAACAAAAGGCTCCTAATACAGTGAAGACCTCCTCCCCCCTCCTCTCCAAGGAAGCCGGCTGGCAGAGCTTTTGCTATCGGAATTGTTTGCAGAATAACCAAACTAAAGCAGCTCCCTATGTGGGTGCCTCATTCAGGAATAAGCAGCACTTTTATTCTAAAACACTTATCTAGCTTCCTGAAGAGAACAGGCTATTTGGAAGATACTTCTTTGTTTTGAATGTTCTTGTGGAGCAATACCTTATCTGTTTTTTTTTTTCCCCCTTCTATTTACATTTTCATTTGCTTCTCTGACAAAAGCAGAGATGTACTCACTCAATAAAGCAGTTATCACATACACCAGCAACTCTTAGATTCCTTCTGCTGTTCAAAAGATTCCCAAGAACTGTTTTTATTGCAAAGGATCCCATTAATATCCATAGTGCAAACATCCTGTTTGCTCCTAGGGGCTTTATATAATAAAAGGGTTATGCTTTATATAGTCAAATGCAATAGATCTGCATTTCACATCACTAGTACGACAACGTTCTCGCAATGCAAGATATAACACTAGTCATACTTTTATTGCTATGAAGTATGTTGCTGTGCATAATTCCACATATTTTCCCCTAAGACATAAGAACATTTCATGCCAAATCCCTCTATCATCTAAGGAGTCCAGGATCCTATTTATTCTGATAGAAGCTGGAGTAATAAAAATAATAGATTGCAAAATAACTGTGGTAACAACGCTGCCAAAAATGCTCACAGAATGATGCTGTTAGTATTGTCCAAGCCAATGTTTTGTCTCTCCAGAGAAGAAGGATGCATGTGAGTGTGTGCTGTCAACTCCATTTGGTGTCAGTCACTAAGGCTATACTGTGTGTTGGTTTGTTTGTTTACTTGTGTTACAGAATTGAAGAGAGTTGGGTTCCCCATTTGGTGCTTAACTCCGTGAAGGCTCCAGCAGGTAGAACTGACACCACACAAGCGTCTACATCTATAGTCCACAGGAGAGACGCCATGAATGGGAAGAAGGGGTCAATGGGCTGTGAAGAGAGGCTCCCAGGAGCCCTCTGGGAGTGCTCTCCTGCCTTGTAACCCAATGAATGTTGTGGTGGTTCCAGTGCCGAGTCTGTGAGCAACTGGAAGCTGGTGTGAACAGTGGAACATGAACTGCTGCCCTAAGCTGCAGGAACTAAAGAGGGGTGGCTGCTGAGGTCACAGCCGGGAGCTCTGCTGTGGGACCTGGGACAAAGCCGGTAGTTTTGGCTACCTGCTGCCTGGCTCCACATCTGCTCCTGGAGCCTCCTGTGTTCCCACCTTTGCTTTTTTTTGGGAATGCTACTTGGCAGAGCATTAACACTAACTCTACACACTTCTGACTTCATTCACAAGTGCTTCTGCAAGGAATATATAACTACATTAAGTTTATGTTCAAGAGTTTTCTCCTAAGTTCATACTATTCTGCTGTAGGCGTAGTATCCATAATCTGGTTATTAAAAACTGCTGGTGAATGGGATATTTGCATGAATGACCTCATTTTTCACTTGCTCACTAGAACATTTTTAAACGGAAGTATTTGCTTGGTTGGTAGCCAAGTGTTTTCTCCTTGACTACCAAATGTGTTTAGTCCATATTAAGGGTAAAATTCTCTCCAAAGTTCACTGGTAATTTCCAGACCCTGCAAGATTTGCACGCAAGAGACTGACAGGAAGATTCTTATTTAATCATTTCCCACCATATTTCAAAAAAATGTGGTTTTCCAGATGCTCCTGACTTCCAAATGCAAAGTGGAAAATGTCCAAAAAAGGCATTACTTCATCTAATGTCATTTTTTTAGCACACATACAATCCTTCTGTCCTTCCTCTGCTTTATCAAAAGCAAGGGGATGTGTGACTAGTTTGTATAACTTAAATTTCTTATCTAGACTTGCATAAGTGCATTCAGCAGCTTCCTCAGATGTACAGTTAATGGGAAATTCCATGAGTTTTACACTTAAACTTAATCAGAGATATGAAAGGAAAAATGTAACCATGTAACCATCAAAGCCATTGCGGAGTCCTTCACTCCCTGACCTTAGGGCCCATAAACCCATGAATAAGTTACATTCATCCATGACCTAACGCCTTTCTTATCACTAATGCAAAACGGGTTTAGAACTCCAGCTATTAATCCAAGTTGAATTTCACTCAAACTGCTCACGAGTGGATACTTAGTCCTTACCAAGGGTTTGTAGGACTCGTCCTCTCTATACCCCATGCAGCACAGGTAAGTGAGGAGAGGGGAAGGACTGCACCACTGAGCAGAGCTGATGTGGCTGATCTCAATCCCAGGCAATTACTGGCTGCCTCTGGCTGCATCTGCACCTCCCTGTCAGCAGGGTCATGTGTGCCATCCTCCCATCTCCATGGGTATCACTGAAGCTGCCACAGCAGGGGATGCAGGAGGAACACACTTCCGCCCTGCTCCCAAAGCACCGTGCTGGCTCTGATCCCCATTGCAGCCATGTGTACTGGGTTTGGGGAGGAC
Source organism: Nicator chloris (assembly GCA_013400495.1). Taxonomy (NCBI): domain Eukaryota; kingdom Metazoa; phylum Chordata; class Aves; order Passeriformes; family Pycnonotidae; genus Nicator; species Nicator chloris. The sequence goes on from WAAE01003117.1 coordinate 204,558, forward strand.
ACTCCACTCACTGCATAAGCCAGTTTTTTCTTCTCTCTGAGCCTCATTTTCTTGTAGCTGCAAAATGGGCCAGTACTTTCAGAGAGCTGCGTTCAGTGCAGCTGTAATGAAATACCCTGAGACCTTTGCTGACTCTGGTAGAGCAAACCATGGCACAAATCATGCCTGGTACCTGTGCTTGGAATTGTGTTTTGGCATTTGTACCTCACATAGCAAGGGTTAGATCCATTCAGCAATCTCTGCTGAAAGCAGTTTTGCACCTTCTTTGAGTTGGCTGCATAACCAGAATCAGTCACCCAGGTCAAAGTGAATAAATACACTTTGAATAGAACAGAGACTCTGTCTCAAACATGCACCAGAGGTCTGCACATCCAGTCTAGCAGTCTGGTCTTCTAGCAGTGCTCCAAGACAGCAGATCAGGAAAGTGTAAAGAAGGAAGAGCCCACTCAGATAAAGACCTCTAAGATAAAAATATCTCTTTCAACACAAACTGAATATTAATGAAAAGATTCAGTGGATCAATTGAATTATATTTAGAGGATTTTTCAGTGAAAAGTTAAATGTTTGTTTGTGTTCAGATTTGGGAAGTGAATAGGAAAAAATATCAATATCAATAAAATAACATAATTTAAAACAAATAGTCCTCATCTCAGCTCTGGTTGATAAAATTTAATTTTTTGGTTAAAAAAAAAGAGTACCATTCAGACACTCCTGGGAGCCAAGTTTCGACCTGATGCAATTTGATACAGGTGAGATATTAAACCCTGAAGACCAAGTTAACAATGGAAACAGTGGCAGACAGTTAACAGTAGTAAAGGGTGGTAGCTGCCATTACACTCATAAGTTCCATGCTTTTCACAGCATAGTGGGACAGCTGATAAACCCTGAACCTGCCTTGCTGCCTTTAGTTTGCCTGTAGTTTATTTCCAGGAATGATCTTGTGTTTACTGATTAATTCTGCGACTCACTTCGTGGGGAATTAGAACAACCAGAAGATTTTTAATATCAAGAGCATTTTGCCTCATTTCTTCATTGTCTTTGCAGTTTAAATATCCTGGTGTGTAAGCCTAAAGGCAGGAAGTGAGCTGTACAAACCCTTACAATAACAGTATTAGGTTGCAGATAAGCCCATGTGCTCAGTGGTGTTGGGTAATTTTTTTTTTTTTCCCAAGGTAATACAAGTTCTGTCAATACTGGAAGAAATGCTAGAATGCTTTAACACATTTAAATTTTTCAAAATGAGCTGCATCTGTTACACACACACACATACACAAAAAAATACTCTCCCAATAACAAGAAATTTCTTTGGCCCTTTATGCCAGGCTTGAATTATTTATATTCACTCTGTATTTGTGTTTCTGCCATGAAACCCAAACCTTATCAGCAGGCAGAGAGATGGTGGTGGGGTAGGTGCCTACCTGTCCTCTCTTCCATTCTTTCCCCTCCAACTCAGCACCGTTTTAATGCAAATCAAACCCTTGGTGCGTACGTAGCCAGCACAGATATCCTTACACTTCATGCACCTGGCAGTCAGCTTTCCTGCCGAGGCTGCTGCTGAACTGGGTTGTTTCCTCTTGCGGTGATTACACTTGGCTCTCTGCAACAAAAGACAACAAGAACTCCTTGCAGATGACAAACGCAAGCCTTCTTTTTTAATATATGCCTGGATTTATAGGCTTAAGGGAGAAAATTCTGTTAATGGTAACATTCAGAATTTCGCAAATGAATCAAATCATTTTTGCAAGCCAGACGCACAACGAGCATTTCAAACCGTGAGCAAGCTGTGTAACCTCCCAGTGCTGCATTTAACAAAAGTAGGACATGATTTCTGCATCTATTCTCCTTTAATAAGATTATGATCCTGACTGTCCTGTTCTGACTGCAGTCGGAGGTAGCGTTGTTGCTGAGTGGCTCACGAGCAGTAGGCTTGTGTGCTTGCATAACTGATCCCGAATTACACACGACGGCTATCTATAGGTGCTAATCTTGAACATGACAAAACATTGGATCTCTCTGTGTATATTTGCACAAGCACATTTCCAACCGCGTGCAAATACACACACACACACATTGATATCAAACGCACGGCATTATGTGTCATGAGATTATTGCACCTTTGCGTAGGTGCACTGTGAAAAGGAAAAATTGCCTCACACTCTACCTTTATAAGCCTGTCTTCACAGACAGCTAAATTTTATCAGTTTTGCCATTTCTGCTGTCGTTTTGTGCAGCATCTCATTTAGGCCCAAATGCTAATGACAATTTCAGCCAAAGCTGTTTAGCTGTTTCTGAAAGAGAAAGCAGGTTGTTTTGCTTATCAATAAACAGTCTGGATTTTCTCTGGGAATTGTTCTAGCACCTTCACAATTTGAAGCCAGAGGCTGAAAAATCTGAAGTCTCCCTGTGCTCGGGCTTTGCCTTTTGCTATTCTCGTTACACATTTGGCTGTGTTATAAGTCTGTGAAAAATCACAGTTTGCACATGCTCCATCACTACCTCTTCAATTGGAGTCGCTAAATTCTAAGATTCTGCTGTAACTGAGGATGCTCAGGTTTCTCACAGCTGGTAGCGCCGCCTGAACCACATATGCCACGTCCTCAGTTAGAGACTACAGCGTCCCACTATTCCACGCTCGAATATATTATTCTAGGGTAGATTACATGGGCAAAGCCAAAATTTCACTATGCTACGAACTCAGAGCAGTAACGTTGGGATGAGTTCCAACAGCAACTGCCAAGAGGGAGATAAATTAATTTATGGTCATGAAGTGTTCAAATACTGCAGAACTGGTCACCACAGAAAAGTTCACGAAAAATTTAATTATTTCTTTTTGAGAGAAGCATTTGAATAAAGTTATTATGTGGCTGTGCAATTAAATATGATACCATAAAGCATACATGTATGGGGTTGAGTGAACAGAGTATTGGAATCCTTACTCTTGGAACTTTCTGCATTAGTTTGTCTACATGACTTAAGAACACAGTAAAGAGCCTAGTTCCTTTAATTTATACATTCACACATCCACATAAGTAGCTTGCCTCCAGTTCAAAATAATAAAATAATGGTGGACAAAGGGTTAATACTTAATTGCATTTAACAATATAAAAAAGGCAGGAATAGCTTATCTGAAGTTATCGGAGACAATGATTTACTAAACATTATGGACAACCCAGAGCATAGAGCTTTCAGCTATCCTCCCTGGGATATTAGAATCTGTGATATCAGTGAAGTACAGAGTAAGGGGCTTTCTGGAGTTTCCATTCATGTCTCAGCAGGCTTTTAACAGAACAACCAGGGATAACTGTCTACAATAAACTTCTCTTTGTCTTCACCTCTTCCAGCTTCAGTATGCAAGGAGCTCCCATTTTCAGCTATGGAAATGAACCATTTCATTTTTATGAGATCTAATTTCAGTAGCCTAGTTTGAATAATAAACAACAATTAGCTTTCAGAGCACAGGGGAAGATGTATCATTTTTAAGGCACATCCTGTTTCAAGGACTTCAGGATATAAACTACCTAAGAGCAAGAAATTGTAGAAATAAATGAGAGCAAAGTTGTTCCCAGTACAGTGAGGCTGTCAGTCTTTTCATACTGCTGCCCTTGTAATTGCATGCGTTGGGCCTGATTCCCTGACTTCATTTGAGACCCCTTGGGAGAAAACCAAAGTAACATACTGTGAGATCGTGTTCTTCTCCCAACATTTGTTTTTTAGAGGGCCAGTCTAGTGTGGTGCTTAAAAGCTTCACACGAACTGCATGTGAAGAGCTTACATGATTTCTTATGGTTTTCTGAAAGGGTGAGTACGGTAGAGCTTGTGCAGCGTTATTTCCTGAGAGCCTATTTAAGCAGGTTTTAGTGTTAACTTCAACTTCTTAACAAGCTTAAATACAGCATCACATTTGATTTGGTTTTGCAAATGTCTGGAACTTTTCATGTGGAATTAGCAGATCTCAGTCTTCAAGCCTAATGAACTCAGATAAAACTCAGCAGGATGTCCTGTTGGAAACTAATTTTTTTGTACGAAGACAGCTCTTTGGTCCTCTTTTCTTGCCTTGCGTTTGTTGGCTTGTCTCAGAAGCTTGTGAGCTATCAGCTCTCTTTATTGATCTACTTTAGAGTCAGTTGAAAACATAATTTTGAAAGCAGCATTTCAGCACCTCTCCTTATTTGATCTTGTTGCTGTGGCACAGTTTTCCAAGCACTAGGCTGAAAATCAATGTTGAGGGTTATTTTATGCTTAATAATACATATTTTTTAAAATCTTTACATCTGTCTAATTTTTATTTAAAATGCCTCTCTATATGTTAAATTTTCTCCTTTATTAAAGTCTGTCCAAGGATTCACATCCTTTCATTTTAATTTAGCTACAAATTGATTCTTAAAGTATCACATCTAATAGCCTTTGGGGTTTGATGCGCAAACTATTCTGACGTCTATTCATAGACCTTCATAATGGGACCCACTCCAGTTTATCCCTTGAACTGTCAGGCTCTTTGGGAAATAATAGCTCCTGACAGTTGTAGAGTTAAAATATAGGATTAATGATCAGCTTTTAATGTGCAAATGGGGTATTCAGCTTTTCTCTTACCCATCCTATTTAATGCAAATTCACTGTTGAAACAGGTAGCATGAATTTCTTCTTTCACTAAACATAGATTAATCTATCAGGGTAAGTCCCTGAATCAAAATAGAAATTTAGATACACACCGCAAAGTAAATACCGGGCACTGCATTTGTGCTGATTTATAAGCAAGTATTTTTTTTCCTGCCAAGTCCATCATTTATTTTTAAGGTTTCAAAACCTCAGTTTCACACAAAAATAAAAATAGCTGTGCATTGCAGCAACTGATTTAATCAGCAGGAAGGACTCTGCCTTTCTCTATTAAGTACAGCTGTAAAAAGTCCCATGGACTTTGATTTAATTGTTTGCAATAGTCCAAAACAATCAGCTACCTGCACTTAGTAAAAAGTAGAAAGAAAAAAGACAGGGATTTCTAGACTGAAGCATAAGGGAGATCAGATAGTTTCATTAGGAGATTAATGACATGTTTATGATTCTTGGCCTTAGGAATTGTATGGTAATTGTCAATTGGGGCATCCTATTAAAAAGCTGCCTATCTATACAAAATTAGACTATTTGTTTAGAAAATGTCATATACTCATGTAATTGGAAAATGCATTTTAAACATAATAAGAACAAACGTTTGTCCATTATGTTCTACAGTGATAGGCAGCACTGTGTCCAAGGAGCAGAGCACGGGGAAGAGATGTTGGGTTAAGGTGACACCTAAAGAACCTTGCACCTGAGAGTATCTGGGGGAAAAAGGTTTTCAGGGTAACCTAAGTGGAAGTCAGAATGTGAAAAGATAAACACGGAGTCGTTTCGAAAAACCTTTCATATTTAAGGCAGTCACACACCTGCCTATACATCTCTGATTACCACCAGCTTTCCCAAGCACATGAAACAGAAAGGTGTCCCTCAAGATATGACTTAATCCTTGCAGTGCTTGAATGCCTTAAGCTGCCAATAAAGCGGAGTGAAGTCTGTCTGCAGTTACTCCTTTGAAAGGAGTCACATCAGAGCAGCACACATATATAAGTACCTTGAGAAGCAAAGGAAGAGGGAGAAGAGCAAGAAGAATGTGCAGCACATCGCTTGCATGCAACTTTTGTGTCTTCTGTTATTATTGCTGCTACCTTTGCATACGTGCTTTAACACACTAACAGGGAAGAATACCATTAAGGTTATGTTGGAAATCTGGTTTCAACAGCATCTAAATGGCCTCCAGGGATTTCTTTTGTTGTTTTGATAACAGTGTCAATTTACATGGATACTCTTCCCCCGCGCCCCCACCCCCATTTCTACGAATGCAAAGTAATCTATCATTAATGACTCTCAAGAAACAAGCTAAATTTAAATTAACCTCACAGACATTGTTTATAACATCCTGAGCTACTCTGCTCATAATTGTTTGCTGCCTTCTACCTTGTATTCACAGCTGTGCAAAGCAAGTGAAAGCAGCAATCAGGCAGCGGTGTTCTGCAGACATTCACATTGCTTTGGTGTAAGTTAAGGACAACTCAGCAGAAAATAAGTGGTTGCAGACATTCAGGTAAATATATAGGTATAATAACCATACTAACAGTGGTTACCAGATGGACTAGCCCTCAATGAGCTAGAGGATGCTTTAGCTACCTTATGCAATTTCTGACCCTTGTCAGCAACTTCTGCCTCCCGTGTCCATCCTGCAATATTTTTCTGGTTGTGTAGAAGGCTGGATGGTGGACCTGTCTCCCTGGAAACAAAAAAACACCCAGGAAAGGTAAAATAGACAAACAAATAGAAAATGCAAGAATAAATGATGATTTTCCCAGCGATTCATCTCTCTCACCTATTTCACTGTAAGGCAGGACAAATCAGTCAGGGCCGAGGCCAAGATGAAGCATTGGCAGGGGACAGGGAAGAGGAGGTTGCTGAAAGCCTTCCTGAAAAGTTGTTCATCAGATTACACCAGGACAAACCAGAGTATTCTCATTCCTAACCAGGAACCTCCTTCCTGTAAGAGGCTACAGCCAAACTCCAGCTTTTTCATGCCTTGCTGCTGCTATGTGTTCCAGTCTTCCCTGGACAGAAAGGAAGTGATGTTTCCCCAACACGAGGTATTGTGTGTGCTGCAATAGGTACACAGGGAGGGAGTTTGCACTTGGGCTTGGAGCCTTAATTTTCAATATCTTGGTGTTTTTGGTTTACAATGGCTCTAAAACGCCTTCAAGCTTGCAAAATCCTTGTCATGCCTTGTCGAAGTTAAACCCACAGGTTCTAAATTATATGGCTGTTTTCTGTATTTTGAGAGAAATTTCTCTGGAGACACATTTTTATATAGAGAGATGGGAGGGTTTTTTTAGACTTTCTGCAAAGCCCTTTCAGAATTCTTAAGTGAATGAACTTAAATGAAAAAAATTAAATTAAAAATTAGTTGTTTCAAGTTTCAAGCTGTTTTCAAGTTTCATCGATAAAACCGATTTGTCACTCATGGTTGATTTGATTTCACAGTCATAGCCAGGAAACCTTAATATTTCTTTTTTTACTTGCTCGTTGGGGACTTAAAATTAGAGATCAGAAAAAGTGCAGCTCACAAGAAGACAAAAAAGTTTTTACTAATCCAGTGAGCAGAGATTAAATGAGCTTAGAATTCAGCTAATGAGGGGGAAAAACACTAAAAACCAGGAGCTGCAACATATGTCAGAGGGCCAGTTTGGGGGGCAGTGGGGAGAAGAGGGCTCCAAGGAATGAGGACCTGCTGATGGCTCTGAAGATTTATTCATTTATCCCAGAAAACAGATCCAGCAAATCTAGGAATCACAGCTGTCTCCCAGGCACCCCCAGAATTCATCAGCGCACGAAACATAAAAAAACCCACTTATTAATCAGAGGACACTTAATATTTCTCTACGTTCTCAACACAGTTCTTGTGGCTCATGCTTGGGGAACAAAGGGATGGGCCCTTGATATTGGGGCACCTGTCTGCTAGCACAGACAGCAGCATGGACTAATATGAGCACTGAATCCCAGCCTGCCCTCCTGTTTTTCCCCAGAGCAGCAGATAAAAAAAGAGCCATTTCACACACCCGCCTAGTTCAATGAAGCATTTTATTTTAACCCCAGCTATTAGCCTAAAATGACATCAGGATTCAAAACACTTAGAAAACTGGAATCCAAATTTCTGTGGTTAAGGGGATGACCCCCACCTCATGCTCGTGCAACTCACCACTGCCCTGATTACACGTGGCTAAGTGGGCATAATTGAAGGGGATGGACTCTCCTAGCTTACAGTTTTGTCCTGCAGCCATTCAATTGCCCCTTCATTGTTTTGGCTTGTTTTGTTTGTATTTTCTAACCTTGCATAACTTTAAAATGGCCATGCATAATTTTTTGGACAGTTTCCATTTGGGCCAGAAACCCTTCTTGACAGGTTCAGCAAAAGCTGCAATTTAATGGGTGCATTTCAAATTCTCTAAAAGCAGGGTTCGAAGTGCTCAGACATCATTCAGCATTTCTGGAATCACAACACAGCAGAGGAGGTGCAAGCATGCGTTATTTATATTTATCTGCAGCTTTACTGCTGTTTGGACATAAATAGGGGGTCAGATTCAATCCCAGTCAATCCCATCTTATGATGATACAACCCCCCAAAGGGGGCCTCTGAGGTGGGAAATGTGCTGGTAGAAAACTTTGCCGGAAGCGACACCAACCATAACCCCCCTGTGTATGAGCGGGACCTCCGGGGGGTGCAGCAGCCCCCGAGGTGGGTTCTGCGGGACAGGGGGACGCGGGACGTGCTGACCCCCTCTGCTCACACTCACCAACCAAAGCAAAAGCCTGAAGGGGGAGGAGGACCGGGTGGGAACTTGATGTCTTTAGGGAGTGAATCCCACTGTGGGGCAGGGGGCTCGGTAACACAGCAGGGGACGTGGTGTGCTGGGCGCTGCCCACTCCCGCTCCCTGCGTGGGGCTCACAGGCTAATAACAGCCTGGTGGTTGCTCTAGCTGACAGCAAAAATATAACACGAGGACAAATATGTATAAAAATGATGATAAACAGAGAAAAACAGGGGGAAACAAATCTAGTAAAATCAGATGGGAGAGTTCACAGGGCAATTGCATGTTTGTATTGTCCCAGGAAAGTGCAGTACTGTGGAGCTGAAGGGAATTGATTGGCTTGTATTCCCATTTTGTCCTAAAAGCTCGCAGTATAACACTAGCAACTTACAGGGATGCTGGGAAAAACAAACAAACAAACAGCCAAACAACCAACCACCCTGCCCACCCCCCCCCC
>WAAE01003117.1:213701-237242 GCA_013400495.1 Nicator chloris
CCCCCAGGCTTCTCCCTACACCCATTCCCTCTCTTGTTATTTTTTAAATCAGGGAATGGGGCAAAGGGGCAAAAGAGCAATCCTTCTATTTGCCAGCCAGTAAATCTAACTTCAGTCCCTGGTGAAACAATGGGACAACCAGTTAAGGGGGGAGGAAAGGAGGATAGAAAATAATGGGGTCATGAGCAATTAAAAGGTTTGGCCAAAACTGACCTTTGTTTTAATGTAATTTTGAATCAGCAGAGTTATATGTGGGTTAAATTTAATTGCCTGGTTTTCTGAATTTTCCTTGAAAGAAATAATGCCAGAGAAACTCAGTTCATCTGGTGGAATCAGAAGATGTAGTAGAAAAAATATGTTTTCTTTTTGCTTGCAACAGCTGTTAAAATTCAGCATGCAAAATCATATAGGAGGAAAAAAACCTCTCCTTAAAATTCCAGTATCACCCTCAATTCATCTAAACTGTGATCTAAACTCATAATATAATCCCAGTCCCTCCCTCAAAAGCTTCCAGCCTCCTCATCCACAGGCAGGGAAAAACTAGCCTTGGCACTACCAGGGCAAAACTAGCCTGGTGTCTGAACAATTCTTGGTATTGCCAAGACTAAATGAGGTTGTTTAGATTTCCTCTTCCCTCTATTCCCTCCTCTTATAAATCAACACATTTTCCAGATTGATTTATACTCTGTGTATCTGTGTGTGCGTGTGTATTTATAAAAGAAAGGGTCATGAGCCCCATGCTTTTGAAGGAAGGAAGCCTTTTTACATTGTGTTTTAAAATTAGCCAGGACTAAATATTGCAACGCAGAAATGCTCCTCTTTCTATTACACAGCCCCTGGCAAGACATCCAGGGAGCTGCTTCAAGACAGTTTAAATTGGTCAAGCTAGTGAGGATCCTCCCTTTTCCCTGGACTATGCCACACGTTGCTGATGCACAGAAGTGCAGTAGCACTGCTGCTGCCAATTTAAACAAATAGCCTCTTTTTTTTCCTTCTTTTTCCTTTTTCCTTTCTTTTTCTGTGTTACTTTTCAGTTGATTTCAGACTTTAAATTGAGTCACAGAGAGGTCAGGGGAGCACCAGGGCCAGCAAAAGGGCGAGGTCTGGAAATACGTCACCGAGTCCAAGGTGAGGATGGCGCAGTGGCACTGACAGAGACGGGGTCGTGGCTGCCCATCAGCGGGCAGCATTTCTTGTACCAGCCAGCCTCACTCTTCCCACTCCCGTGGTTTATTTTTAGAAATTTCGCCTGGATCAAGAAATTAATCCAGCTAAAGATGATCCAAAACGGGCTATTTTTCAGCCAGTTCTCTTCCCAGTCCAGCTCACCGGGTACCCGTGCTGCCACGGGAGAGACTTTTGAAGAGTGGGCAGCCAAGGAGACAGATGTGCTGCCCTGAAACATATACTGCCTGGAAACCGGGGCTGTTTTGAATCACTGCTGAAACAGTACCACTGCTCCAGAATCTTCTGTTGAAAACTGTCTGCATTGTGAAACAAGTCAATGTTAAAATCTGGTCAGTTTGTTTCAGACACGTGCGCTAATGAACTTGGAACGGAAGCGCTGGGTTTCAGCTCGCTCCCCTCTGCCACCGTTCGCTGCTGTGTGCCCTCAGCAGACAGCAATTACCAGTCCCAAAGCCAACAAGAATGATGTCATTTTTAATTCATCAAATACCAGGTATCCCAGGGGGATCCTTCACCAGAAATGCAGCACTTCTGAAACCATTTTAGGATTTTGGCTTTGGTGGAAGGGTGGTCACTTCGGGACTGATAGCTTTTGTAAATCTGAGGAGTCATCACAGAATAATGACTTTTTTGACTGTCTCTGCAATAATAGGCTACCACCAAGAATAACAGTTGACATTTCAGACTCTGAGTGACCCCTGGGTGTTTTCTAGGTATTTTTTTTTTTCCATAACCGGTAAATTTGAATAGCTATGAGATAAAACAAGGTAAAGTATGCTGAGGGCATCAGGTTACCTATATGCCCAAAGCCGTCATTTTAACCAGATCATTTTGCATGCAGACTGCTTTTGTGTGAGGATGCCTGTTGCACAATGTTGTTTTTAAGTGAGAGAGCAAAATGGATGAGCTCTCAATATGGTGCAGAGAGCACATGTTATTTCTTGCATAGTCTTACTGGATTTATTCTGAGAAGTTACAGAGGCTTCCTGCAAAGATTGTTTAATATCTTTGGTGGAAATAGTCAAGCTTTTATAATAATAGTGATGAAAAAATCATGACTTTCCATATCCAACCAAAGCCTGATTACACTCATTGAAATACAAATGTCAATATTTATCAGCTAATACTAAAATTACTCACATCTCATTTTTACAAGTTAGTCAGAAAATCATTATGTATCCCTTTTCAAAAATCATTTACTTTTCCTTAGCATAGAAAACCCTATTATCAGTCTTTATAAAATATTTATGGCTTTTCTTGACATTCTTATTATATCCGTAGGAGAACAATCAGCATTTTGCTGAAAATAAGACAAACCTCTTCTCAGTAAAAAATAATTAATTAAAAACATGTAAATGAAATCAAATCAAAAAAAGTAAGAAACTACAGCTTTTTCATCTAATTTTTCCTCTTACATTAAGAAAAATCAAAGGCATCTCTGTTTTAACTACTTTATTACAATTATTTGGGCTAAAAAGTGGTCTTGATTTGTCACTGAAGGATGAATTATTATTAATTTCACAAGTAAGCATATCGAGGGAATTACTAGGCAAAATAGAGGGGCTTTTCATCGATTCATTGATTTTTCTGTGCCCCTGATTGTTTGTGCCACTGTTTCTAGGTTAACACCCCCTCTGTGAGGTCCAGGGCAGGGTTATTTTCGGTGAAGAAGTGCTGAATCACCCATATTTTCATTGGAGGATGCTGGAGCTCCACATGATCTGAAGGAAACATCACACTTCCATGTCGCTGGTCCTACTTGATGCTGATATCCCTCCTGTAACTTTCTGGAAATCCTGATATGTCTTGTCTCCCCATTTGTGTTTTCCCTTTGCTTGGTAGTGAGAGGTGATAAAAAGGGATTCTCCCACACCACTAATATCCCTGCAGGAGCCATGTATCAGCAATGCCCCTTGTTTGGTTGGCAATTCTGTCTTTGTGCAAACTTTTTTACATGCAGTTGGCTTGTTGCATTTTTCTGTATACTTAGCTGTATTGCCATGGCAATAGGAAAAACATGATGATACAGATTTGGAGAGAAAGAAAGGGGGAAAAGACATAAACCATCACTGTAATCTCATGGCTAGATGAGGCCAGAATTGGCTAATTTATGAAGTTAGGAGACATGCAGTTTGAAAGATCACAGAGGTTAAAAGGAGTCCTGAAGTGGAAATTTTCCAAATAATAAATGTGTGAAGATGGGGATCTGAATTTCCTTAAATTGGGTCAAATAAGTTAGCACTCAGATAGGACACATGATCAAAATTGGAGTAAGAAGATTTGATTAATGCCTTTTAAAGCAGACATATCATGGAAATCAAGTTTAAGCTTTTGTCTTTGTGTTTACACAACACAAAATTATATATTAGTATATATAAATACAGATATAAATACAGATATAAATTTTACATTTTTCAAACATTATTTTCATATGAATTAGCTAAATAACCTATTACCATTTATATAAAAATGTTCATAAAATTAGAACATTTTTTCCAAATTTCCAAGTATTTCTGTCTTGTTTAAAATTCTTTTAGCTTAAGTGTAATTTCCCCCATCGTATTTACAATTTCAGCATCCCAATGTGTTTCTATTTCAATTCAAGCACCTAGAGAGGTGGTGAGCTGCCTCAAATGGAGAGAACAGTACAAGAGTTTCAACAGAGAGCCCAAAGTCTAATCTTGCTGGCATTTGCTGGTGTGAATACTTTGAAGCTGAAAAGCATTATTCTGGTGACAACGTTGCTCTTACAGAAACTGGATCTTTCAAATGCTTGCACATGTGAATAATTTTATGCATGTGAGCAGTTGCCTTCTGTGAAACTACTGCCTTGTGTCAAGTTAACCATGTGTGGATGTGCTTCCAGGGATGAGGAGGTTCCCAGATGATGATCCTGAGGGTTTATAGGAATAAGCCTTATTGACCACTCTATGGATAAAGCATTGTTAGCAATGTGCGAAATTTCCATTAGCAATGTGCAAAAATTCCACAAGCAGTATTATGAAATTTAAACCCAAATTTTGAAGAAAATGCAGATTTGATTTTTAACAGGGGGTTTTACCATGAAAACGTCTCTTTAAAAATTCACTGCAGCAAGATCAGTAAATATAAATAAAACATGTGAAGAATATTAATCTTAGTAAAATTGAAGAAGCAAGCTGTCAATGGCTGTCAGACACAATATGAACTGACAGTTGCATGGCTTACAGTCTGACATCGGGATCGTTACCTGTCTGTTTCTCTATCAAAATACCTACAGGGAATAAGAGTTTGCAGATTGCAGGCATGGGTGGGAGTGGGTAAAGGGGAAGAGCAGTTAAAATGGAAGCTTAATGACAGCCGTGAAACATACGTATGCAACATATTCATTAGGATTAATCATCAGTCCGGAGGAATGGCTTACATCATTCATTATCATCAGTACTGGAGAAAAGCTTTAAAGCAGCATCTACAGCTTTCAGATCCCACTCCTCCCTCAAATCAAACTCCAGCCTGACACACAACCTTTTTCTGGCTGCCGAATATACAAAACCTATAGATGAAGCATTAATTGTTTTCACATACTAAGGCAATTTACAGGAATGGGTCAGATATTAGCAGCAGATCCTCATGTGGAAGGATGCTGCAGGCTTTTCCACCCTCCTCTATCAGTCAGGCTCCCCTGGCCAGCCACCCACCCTCCCAGGATAACACACAAACCCCCTGGGTCCACCTGGAGTGACAGGCAGGAGAAATGACTCACAGGCAGCTACCTCTGTGACTGTGGTCTGCACTCCCAGGAGTCTATCCAGAGAAGAGGCATCTTCGTAAAAGCTGATTTTGCATGGCAACTATAGTGTGAAAGGGTGACTGGGGTGACAGAGAGCACCAATCACATTCTTTCTGGGCTCCCACGATGCTTAAGGTTTGCAGGGCCATTTATGTGATATGGGAAGAACCACCAGGGAGATTGCTTTTCATGGTAGTCCCTTTCTACAAGTTTTAACACCAAACCTTCTTCCACACCTGCAAGACCCTGCTGAGGTTTGAGCTCAGTACCTTGAGTGCTGTATCCAGTTCTGGCCCCTCAGTTTAGGAAGGACACTGAGTGCTGTGTCCAGCTCTGGCCCCTCAGTTTAGGAAGGACACTGAGTGCTGTGTCCAGTTCTGTCCCTCAGTTTAGGAAGGACACTGAGTGCTGTGTCCAGTTCTGTCCCCTCAGTTTAGGGAGGACGTTGAGATCCTTGAGCATGTCCTGAGGAGGCAACGAGGCTGGTGAGGGGCTTGGAGCACAAGCCCTGTGAGGAACGGCTGAGGGAGCTGGAGTTGTTTAGCCTGGAGAAAAGGGGACTCAGGGGTGACCTTATCACTCTCTACAACTTCCTGAAAGGTGGTTGTAGTCAAGTGGGGGTTGGTCTCTTTCTCCAGGCAGCAACTGGAGAAACTCAGAACAAGAGGACACAGTCTTAAGCTGTGCCAAGGGAAATACAGGTTGGATATTAGGAAAAAAGTTTTTTATAGAAAAAGTGATAAAGTACTGGAATTATCAGGGGAGGTGGTGGAGTCACCATCCCTGGATGTGTTTAAAAAAAGACTGGATGTGGCACTCTGCCATGGTTTAGTTGAGGTGTTAGGGCATGGGTTGGACTCGATGATCTTGAAGGTCTCTTACAACCTGGACATTCTGTGTGTGTCCTGTTCTGTGTGTGTCCTGTTCTGTGTGTGTCTAGGATCAACTGCACAGAATCACCAGAAAAGCTCAAAAAAGTGTAAAGGTCAGAGGAACCAGCAGAGAGGGTGGGTCAGGCCCATGTTCAGAGAATCACTGACCCCCCTTTCTGCACTCATTTGAGGCAAATGGGAGCACAAATCCATTGATGTGCAAGCATCTCCCATGACAGCAGCTGGCTGGAGGGCCTGGGGTCAGGTTGGCACACCTGGAGGCTGCCCAATGCCACCCATGCTGACTTCCTGATGTTTTAAAAAAAGCAGAACTGCATGCAAGAAATGCACTGCAGTTTGTTTAACCCCTAAAGAACAGCTACAAACTAGGATTGGAAGCAAGCTGGGAACCTGTTAGCTTAAGATGTTAGAAAGATTTACAGAGAAAAGTTAGGAAAATTCCATTTTTCCCCTTCAGATCTAAAGATGTACCTTCATACGCTCTGAGGAGAGCATCCCAGAGCCCACAGAATCCCCATCTTCCCAGCCTGGCTGTCTGGGCCAAAGGCCACTGGAATCACAGGAAACTTGTCGTTGGGCTTTTCTTAGGCTCCTGAGTAGCTTTGTCTGCACAAATGCTGACTAAAACAAAACACAGGTGGGTGAGCAACACAAACCTTTTCTATTAAGTTTTGCTCAGTATTAAAATATGTATCCATTTCACCCATGCTGAAAGCTGTGGCATCCTCTTGTCATAAACATTCATGCAAGAAAATAGTACTAGTATATCTTTATGGAAAATTTTATGCACACGCATACTGATGACTTCCATTTTGAAATGTATTTTTTGTGAGGCTTCAGACAAGGATCCTGATGAAGGTTGCATTCATTCACTCTAGGTGCAGAAATGATACCATGTGACAAATCACCATCAAAAATTCAGCTCTGGTTGCAAGCATTTAATATCAGCTGGAGAGTGAAAAACAGCTCACAGGTAGAATCTTTGCAACATTTATCAAGAATTTTAATAACAAATGCATAAAAATAATGCAATCTCCTAGCAGTAGCTTGTTAAAATTTGACTGAATCTCAGAATTTCAGCAGAACATTACATTAAAATTTCAACTGCCAAAGAAAAATAAACCACATTGTTAATGATAATTTATGCAGCAGAATTTCATGCTTCTCAACTTGTTCCATGACCTTAACTATTAGAAAAAAGTCCCACTTACAAAGCATATTCCTACAAACTGCTTTTGTCATATCACTGACAGTGAAGAAAATGGATGGAGCAATAGGAAGAATCCTCACTGACCTCATGCAGCTTGGTTTTTTGTTGTATTGGGTTTTTTTAATGTAAGAAATACAAAACTGAGGTCTTTCACACTTGATAATTTTCCTAAAAATTCACAGGAAAATGTAAATGAATATACACCTATTTACTTTCTCTGGTAAGAAAAATATTATTAAGATATTTATATTCACTGAACAATATATAACTATTTAATATTAATACAGTCCAGATCAGAAAGTGTTCATTTTCAGACCTTCCTATGATTGGTATACTGTGTAATGAAGGTGATTTCCAAAGGCTTACTAGCTCCCAGAAACCCAAGAAATATCAGAAATTACACAATCCATTATGTAGACAACTCTTCAAACTGTTAATGAAGTGGATTTCAGTGTGAATTAGCAGACAGGGACTGAGTACCCATCATGATTCATAACATCATCACCCTGTCCTGAGCAGATGTTAGAGGATATGGACTTGCTTTTTTACTGTGTGCAGGTGGAACTCTAGCATTAAAAAAAATTGTCAGTATTCCCAATTTAATGTCATTGCAACATATCTACTGAATTCTTAGGATATTAAAAAATACATGTTCTTAATTCCTATTTATTTAACAAAATATCTAACCCTTTGGACAACAAATGCAAAACTTTCTCAAGGTTATAACCATAATTTATATGGAGATTTCTTCTGCAGTGACAGGCAGTGGCCATAGATTTTTCCTGTCTCTCTCCACCTCGTTTTCTGGTGTCCATCACGATGTACGCCATGAAAATCTATCTGTCGGTGCCAAGGATTTGACCTGGGGACTGCAAACAGGTCTTAGTAAAGGTCACTTAGAAAGGCATAGCTAGGAAAAGGAAGACCTTTCTTGGCTGTTTTTCTAGTACATCCTTCAAGCACCTTTAAGTACAAGCTTGTTTTCACTCTCTGTCACACTCTTTGGCTTGGGTTTTTTAAATTAAAAAGAGAATTAAATCTCAAATCCTAGTAAGCCTTAATGATATGTCTCTCAACTCTTTTCCTTCCCCTTGTTTTGACTACTGCACTAGTCCTTTATCATTAAGAGGAGACTAGACATTCAAAAGCTCATGTGGAGGAAAAGCCTGCCCAGTGCTGAAATGATGTGAAGTGCGATGCTTTTCAGTGAAAGGAAGTCCATGGGTAAAGGTCACTCAAAATATTGCAGCTGCCTTCCCTGGCATTGCACCGTGTGTGGCAGGGAAGGGCATTTGTGATGCTCACTGAATGCCTGTGCAAGCCAGGAGACAGAAGGACAGGCCCTGGCAGATGTGTCAGTGCTTAACTCCTACTCTCCTAAGGAGCATAAGCACCCTGTCCTTAAATCCAGTGTGCAGAGTAAGAGACAAGCAAGGAGTGGGCAGGGAACAAGCATCCCCGAGAACACATGATGTTGAATGAAGTATTTAGGCAGATAAAGTGAATTCTCCCTTCTAAGAACCTGATTCACAAGGGAAAGACCAGGACTTGTTAGCTTGTGATCAAGGCTTAAAAACTCCCTTGATAACCATGAAGGTGCGCTCTCATTACAGCAGAAACCATCCCTTTTACCTAGCAAAAATCTGCTTTTGCACAAGGCTCATTATCCTCGTCCTCGACACACTAAAGCTCAGCCTCTGCTACTGACACAGCCCTCCAGCATCTGCTTTGTGCCATGGGCTGCTGCAGGGTGTGATGTACCAGCTTTTCCCCAAAGCTCTGAGACACCACAGTGCTCCTTCAATTGTCTTACAGGCCTTGCTAACACGGCTGTGCCCAGCATGCTGAATGCTCCCCTCCTAAACCAGCTTTTGGACATCCAAATGGAATTAGCCTACTAATTCTAATCGACCTCACTGTCTTGAGTTAAAGTAACAGAAGCTTTTTCTTTCAAGGCCAAAACACAGGTTTTGGCATCTAAGGTTTAAAAATTCTCTCTGAGATCTAAAAAAGCCTTTCGTAGTGTGGCACATTCTAGATGTGTGAGCTAAGTTAAAAATACACCTAGTTCATATTCCTTACTTTTAAATTAACATATGTCACTCTAATGATTTGTCAATTAAGTTAATGCAGAGACAAGCATTGTCTTCAAGGTTGTCTGAAACAATGGAAATGAACTGTGACTAGATGGATAGGATTGAATAAAGAGTGTTTCTTGGGTGTATGGACATACATTTTTAAATTCAGGATAGAAGGAGAAGGGTCCTTTCCAGCTGGAGATATTCTATGATGTTCCTATCAAAAGGAAAATAAGACTTAGAGACAAAAAAAGGACTGAGACCTTGGTTTGGCCACTGTTATTTACATGAAAGCAGATCTTGACTTGTGTACAATAAGGACTTAGGAGTAATGACATTCTTCCTCATCTGAGTTTGCTGGAAATACCAAATATTAATTTCCTCTTACTGTGGTCCTCAGATGGATAAAAGTGCAGCTCTGGACCGTACATAGGCAAAGGTAGGAAATGAGTAAGTCGTTGAGTTCCTAGGAAATGAACCCTAGACATTTTACACAGTAGGGCTGCATGCCATATTCAAGACCATAATCTTTGTGTATGAGCAAGGAAAGTTTGATAAAAACACATGCCCACACATTCTTCTCTGCTTCCTTATTTACACATTTTGTATGTGAACCAATAAACCACACATTTTTCATCCACACTATTCATATTGAGCAGAGTCATGACAGATTACTGTAGACTGGTAAAAGCTTTCTGCGGAAAATGTTAACCCATCTGGAGTGTTGAAGATCACCTGATTGTTTCGAGATATTTTTAGTAAGAATGATAGTTGGTCTTTAAATTAAAAATTAAAAATCTCCATCCTTTGCCAGATGCTTTTACTAACTTGTCAGGAACTTCACATTTTTCCCTTTTGGTGATAATGGGATGGTTTGAGGCTTGAGTGTTTACTGGAAGACAAAATATGGTTTATTCTGTGTCTGATAGCCAGTTTACATATACCTTTCTGTCACTGTAGGACACGGAAAAAGATGAGAGACTCTCCATATTTCAGAAGGCAAAGAGCATAGAAAAAAACTTTATTGTCTAACCCCCACCACCTTTTTAAAAGGTGTTCTGATACAGACTTAACATGATTGGTGAATAGGAATGACACCTCTCTAATCCCATTGGTTAAACTAGAGAAACAGATAAATTGTTTTGAGAACTAGAAAAGCAAAACACCACCTAGAGAAAGATTGTTCTGAGAAAAGATAGTTGTTTGCCCAGATTGTTTTGAGAAGAAGCTTTCTTAAGAACTTCTCCCTTGGGAGAAAGTTAGCAGGCTAGCAGGCTAAAATCTCGCAGACCCAGAAATATCAGGCCCACACTTCTCCATTTTGATGATGGCTCTAAAACCCATATAATTTGGTAGAATAGGAAAAATAATCTAATTTAGGCTGTAGCAAAGCATAATATTATTGTTTCATTCTGGAAAAAATTATGGGGTCAGTATATGAAATCTTTTATTTTTATATTCTCATCAATTACTGTTGATTTTATCTGCAAGGGAAGTATCCTATAGGCAAGGATCTGAGCCTAATTAACATGAAGCAGTACACAAGTTAAAAACTATACAGAAATGTACCGTGAAACCCAAATTTGTTGTTCCATTTTTTAAGAATTCACAATTCAAACCTTTAGTGACTCACAGAAATAGGCCAAGCCAGTGTGAATTTTTTCATATTGGTTTTCCATTGTTGTTGTAAGTGAGATTCCAGCACCATCGGTGTCTGACTCGAAGTGGCTCACCTGCACCTCCCCTGTTGAAGGTAATGGTAAATCATCAACAAGATGATAAGGCACTGGTGTTTTTCTTTGGGTAGGTGCCTACCACAAGGATGTACCTTATTTCCAACAGTGAATCCATGATAATAGTGTATGGATAACACCATCCTGAAAGGATTACCCTTTGCAAGATGTGAGGTGTGGTTTTCATTTCCTGTTCCCATCTCTGCTGACCTCTTTTTTCTCAGTTCCTTTCCATTCCTCTTTTATGGTTTTCCTCCTTTAGCTCAGTTTTAATTTAAATTTCCCATTAATTCATCTTATCTATTTAGTATTCCAGGTGTCCTATTCCTGCCTTGCTCACCAGCCTTGTTCTACCAGGAGTTCATTGAACACTGTTAAATGTTCAAGGGAAGACTTGGCAATAAAGGCTTGGCACCAATAAAACTTAGTACTTCTGTACCATGACCTTTAGGTCACCTCTAATATGTAGTCAAATATCAGAAATGCTCATTAAACAGTTAAGGAAAATATCTTAGGATGAAAAGCTACTAATTTGGGCCAGAAGGTGAATCAGAGGCAGAGCTGGGAGCACCCCAGGCTTGTGTGCCTTGCCTTCCATTCAATTACTTTTGCCCCTTATGTCTGCAGTGACTTTCATCTGGAAAGCTCAATATACATCCAAGCAAGGTCCATCCCTCTAAGAAGTTGAAAACATTGCATTTATCTCTCTCTCTAGCTCTACTGCACGTGTAGAGGAAGGTTTATAACTTGCATTTATTATTAGGGCACATTCAGAGTCAATAGTAAGCAGGTCCCTTGGTCAGAGACGTCATGATGCTTCAGAGTACCTTGGTTTGTTTCTTCATCATAAACTTGAAATTCAGACTAGATACGTAAAAAGGTTCCCTCAAATTCACCTAAGCCAATATATATATTTACACTGACATAATGTGTAATGTGTGATAATTTGCTTCGCAGAGCAAAACTGAGACTGTAATCCAACTTCACCAAATATAAACCCTGTTTTGCTTTGATTTTTAGAGAAACATCCAAAGCTTTCAACACACCCACAACAGGTATTCAAAGTAAAAGCCAACAGCAACTGTTTGCACACATCTTTGCTAAGTAAAACCGCAGTCATTATGCAGCTCTTTTTCTGTTTCTTGCATTCCCCTTTACGGTATATTGCCTTCTTGCTTCCCTTTTACCAGCTGTACACATGCTTTGAGATCCAAGGCTTATATATTTCATCCAGAGGGTATGAGTACTAAATCTGAACCATCATACTGTCTGAAGCAATGATAATTAGAAATTAATCAACTATTTTAAACCTAACTTTAGTATCAGTATTAAAACACAGGAAAATTTTACAAAATAAGGCTTCCAGAAAACAAGTCTTCAGCAGAAAATTACTGTCAAAAGCTAAAGGAAGCAATGAAAAATGAAACCGTTTCCCTAGTGTTTTAACTGATGTCTGGCAAAAACATAATCTTTTGTAAAGTGGTGTTTACGTTCATCATTACATTTCCCAGTTAGTTTTAAAATGCTGTAGAAAGTCTTGTATTTTCTATTATATCCTGCATAATGATACAATATCTCTTACTAAGACAATTAGTAATCTTTGCATATCAAAATGCATATCTGAAGGAATTTTTATCTGATATGCAGGTGCCACAGAGATTGTGGAAACAGAAAAAGTAGGTACCTTTTTTATTTCTATAGGAGCAGATATTCTGCTGTCCCATATCTGCAAAGCTAAAAGGATATTCTTTATCTTTTCAAGCATTAAAAAATGTTGAATAATTCATCTCCAGAAGTATTAACTCTACAAAAAATATGAAAAAACCTCTTATTAGTTTTGCAGTTTGAAGACATTTCAAATCATTCTCAGATACTAATTTTACAAATGTAATGTCCTTGGGAAATGAAACTCAATGCCTGCTTCTCTAATCAGGCTTGACTCTCTGTTTACTTTACGTGTTTCTTCCTATTCTGTCACTGAGATAAATAGATGAAATTCCTGAATAGTAGCAGAATGGTAATTATTAGTGGCTATTATAAGAATTTAAATCACTACTGAATTCTTGGATTAACTTTATAGCATGTTTAAAAACATTGGATAGAAGTGAGAGATGGGAAAGAGTTACAGTAGGACATTAATTTTTCTTCAATTCTAAAATTTAAAGTTATTTAAAAAATGAAAAGGTGGAGGAGGGAATCTGGTTTTTGCTGCTTTTCCAGCTACTCAGCATCTTGGCAGGCATAGAGTCATCACTAAGAAGAAACTGAAAAGTTTTACCTTTGCTCTCCTTTTCTGATGTATCTCTTCAAAAGACTGAGTCACGTAGGAAATGAAAAATCATCTTTGTTGAACTGGATAACAATTGTGATTTATTTCTCAGGTATTCTGAGCACCTTCTTTGACTTACTCAGCATGCTGGGCTTTGAGGTGAGATTAGGGTACTTGCCACTAACCAGGCTTGAGACCCCAACCTGGTGTGAGGTGAGTATACTTTCTTTGTTCCAAAGCCCTGGGGGGAAAAAAAAAAAGGCACCTCAAAATGTGTTGGAAGAAGAATCACATAAGGAATTTTAACAGATACAAGGCCACTATTACTTTAAATAAACTACTGCAATGATCAGCCTGAGCTCTTCATTCCTGTGGTGTTTTTCATGCAGATAGAAGTATTTGTCTGCATGTTTTAGGCTTGAGGACACTTTGAGAGCACTGTCCCCAAGGCACAGACTGGCCCCCAGTGGGGCTCAGTATAGTGCCTGCCTATCCCAGTGAGTGAGGGCTGTTCCCAGCTGGTCTGCAGGCACCAGAGCACCCTCTGAACCACCACCTCTGCCCACAGCCCTCCTGACGAATCCTAAAAGCTTTAGGTTCAACAGGGGAAAAGATGGCTGGATGAAGTGAAACAAAGAAAAAGAACCGTGCACAAGACAAAACCTAGATAATTTTAATGGCAGAAGCAAAGATGATAATTAATCTATCAACTCTCTATTGATTGCTTTAAATTAAGTGTGTCAGTGGACCGGAACAATATAGAGAAGAAGTGAAAGACTGGGAAGAAAATAGAGGTAAGGGGTAGGGAAGGGAAATCACAGTGCCCAGGAAGCAGTTCTCACTTTAGGAAGGGAATAAATTATGCATCATCATCATCAGAGAATGCTACATTAGAAGATCTGTCAGTAAAAGACACTGAAAGTCTGTAGTTGCAAACAACTCCTGTCTGGCCAGAAAACAGTGTAGCAAAGTCAGCAGTGTGGTGGCAGCTCTACTCCATCTCCTCATCTTGCTGGGAGATTAAGATTTACTTTGGGTGGGAATTTTATTGTCTATACCCAAAGTTTAGTGTCTCTGCTTGAGTAACCCTGGGGTGCCACTTCAGCTGGTCCTGGAACTACAAGAAACTGGACTGCAACAGGCAGCCCTTTTGATAAAGCCCACTGAACATACATTGAATGGTAATACCACAATTTTCAGTAGCTAACAACCTGAATTTGATTAAAGTCAGTAACTTAGGAGGAAAAGGTACCATATCCTGTTACCAATCCTCTGAGCCAGGCCCCCATCTGTTTTTATCTCAATGGCTGCTCTGCAGATTAGTAACTGGTGCCCCTCCATTCCTCCTTTTTCATTTTCTACTTTAGAAACAAGAGGAAGTTCTCTGTCTATACTCATGTCCCCTGGGAAGCTGCAAATAAGAAGCTCATTTTACTGTTTACACTAAATTATATCATGCAGTTATTGCCCTATTTATTTCCCTTCTGCATCTTCATCAGTTTTATAAAGTGAAAATATATTGGCAGGGAATAATTCTAGTCTTAACATCTGACTTGTGCAGTGTGTCAACAAAGGAAGTATGACTTGTTTTTCTTTTTGAAGTAAGTATTCAAAATACAACCCACAGGACCCAGGACTACTTTCTGTATTGGAGAAGCACAGAAAAGACATATGTGGTTATTATTTTTTACTGTGAGGTCAAATATGTACATACAGATAGAAGAACATTTAGAAGACAACAATATGCAATTAGTTATCTGGAAATATTATTAGTATGAGAATTTTGTTAGATTTTTTCATTATGAGAATTATTATTAGAGAATTTATGAGAATTTTGAGAATTGTTATGATTTTTTTCTGGTTTATAATGATATCAAACAGCATAGCATTATGATTTTACTTTCCAATATTGCTAGAAGTATATATAGTATTTGTAATAAGTTCTTATGGGAGGGAGTCCCTGTTCCTGTCCATTTGAAAGACATACATCATTAAAAAGCTAAAACACATATATATGTGCAGATCATTCCTGCTATATTCTGTAAAGCTCTTTGGAAAATGGCCAGTCTTTACTACTGGAGCATACTTTACTCCTAAAGTATCTCCACCTGAAGCCAAGAACACTGGGGAACAGGTTTTTTAAACGACACCAGGTTAGAAGACTTGTCTTTAAGCTGACTGATGAGCTCTGTGTGATGTCTGATGCTGGTTGGCAGCAGCAACACGGTGGGGGCTGCACTGTGCCTTTCTTTCAGCGCTGTCCACAGCAGCTGGGCTAAGGCTGGAATTCCTGCTCTGCCTTTGACCCCAAGGAATGCAAAATACTTGCAGCTGGTAGACTCCAGGTAAATGGATGAGGCAGTTATCTGCAGATTTAAAGAGAAGACACCTACCCCGTGTGCTTTGTCCCGTGTGTGTGTAATGGTTGGCTGCCAGGCTCAGAGGGCTCGTCCCATGCCGCCCACCTGGAATCGCTGAAATGTGGTTACCTCTAGGACAGCCACGTGAAAAAGCCGAACTCATCGAGTCACTTTGGTTGGAAAGGAGCTTTAAGATGTGTATATGCTGTTGCAGATGAGGGAAGTTTTTTACATAGACACCAAAGCAATATTCACTACTAGAATGTTTCTATGGATTATTTCCACATCTGTGGAAAACAGGTTTTTGAGATTCCAGCTAAGTTTCCACAGCTCTTTGTACAGAGAAGCAACCTTATTTACTTGTAGCACTTTCTGCCTAATTTTGTGCCTAAAGAATGATCAGAGCCCATCATCTATTAGTGTTCCACAGATTTATGAATTCCTTATAGTGAGAGAGGGAGGAGTTATAATCCTTCCTCTCAGAGGGGATGAACTGCTGCTAAAATCTCAAGATTGAAATCCTCTGAGATATCTGACCTGTGTTTTGGAAAGGAGTGGAGGTTAGGAGCTGCAAAAGAGGAGTGAAATCCCTCAAAGGCTGTTTGACCATGTGGCTGTCCCTGGACCACGGCAAAGCAGAGAACTAAATCTGGATGCTGTCATTCTGTGCCTTAGCCAGTAGGCCATTATTTGTCTTTAACAGTAAAGGGGGATGTATTGGATCAAGCAGGTTATAAACCAGTATTACAACCTCAGGGTAAGTTGTAGGTCAACTTGACAATCAACTCAAGGCTAGGATTTTACATGGCACCTTCCTCATGTATCTGGAAAACAGAACAGAGGATAAAAATACAAAATTATGCAGGATTTTCAAAATTTTGTTAAAATTATTCAACTTAGTTTATCACTTCTAAGGATTATGACTATACTGCTGAATTAAAAAAAAAAAAAAAAAAAGAAAAAATCTCAATGGATTTATTGAAAAGGAAACCTTCTAGTTAGAGACTGGCTTAGTCAACTCTGTTCTGGGTTCAATTTTTATCCTTATTTTAATAAGCTTCACAGAGACTGGAGGCATATGGCATTTTGTGAGACCAAGGACAACAGAAATAATGTAGACCTATTTTTACTCCTGAAAGTACAAGACTTTGGGTTGCTTTGTCCATAGACTTTGCTAGAAGCAAAGTAATTATGTCATTTTTGAATTATAAGGTACATCCAAGCCATGCATCTCTGTAAATGCAGCCTGGAGGATGATGCTTTCTCTTTAAGGGAGGATAGTGCAGGAAACAGACAATGCCACTTGCAAAAGAGGCATCTACAACACTCAAATACATCTGCATTATGGAAGAAAAATCACTCCCACTTACTTCTGTTAATTGTGCTAATTGCTGGTCTAGCCACTAATCTTTCAGACAAGCTTTGTGAATTACAAAAAAAAAACCTAAAAAAGTGAAAAAAGAGCTTTTGTTGTGCCTGATTGTTTCAGCTCAAATCATAGAATTATTTAGGTTGGGAAAGACCTCTAAGGTAATCAAGTCCAACCACTAACCCAGCACTGCCAAGTCCACCACTAAACGATGTCCCAAGTGCTACATCTACACATCTTTTAAACACATCCAGGGATGGTCACTCCACCACTTCCCTGGGCAGCCTGTTCCACTGACAATCCTTTCACTGAAGAAGTTTTTCCTAATAGCCAATCTAAACCTCCCCTGGTCCAACTCGAGGCCATTTCCTCCTTTCAGGTGGTTGTAGAGGCGAATAAGGTTTCTCCTGAGCCTCCTTTTCTCCCTCAGCCCCTCCCCATAACAGTTGTGCTCCAGACCCTTCAACACTAATGCAGCTTTATAGCTAAACATTTATACTTATATGCAAATGTGATGATAAACTTTCTTATTGTCCTTAATTCTTCTGAGGTGCTGTGTTCCAAGAGTCAGTCTGACAGCAACAACAGCAGCACGGAAGGAAGGTGCAGAGCTGCAGAAGGAGGGCTCAACAAGCACTGAGTTTTGGGAGACCTGGAAGCCCTGGTACAGACTCTGACAGAGTAAGTTAATGATTTAATGGCTCTTCTGCCAGTGCCCAGAGCCTCCAAAAGTTTATTTTGAAGACATTTTTCACATGTTGACAACATTCTACCTATATTCATCCAGCTGGTTCAGAACTAAGGATGAAAGATTGCTGATGATGAGGTGGTGGCCCCAGGTTATGTCAAGGTTATATAGGAATGATTCAGCCTGAACACTTCATGAACTTCAGTTGATGGCCTTGTTAACACTTCATGAACTTCAGCTGATTCCCTTGCTATCTCCTCAGCAGATTTGGAGTCTCATTCTGAGGCCTCATGTTCAGTGAGGCCAAAGAGGATCCCCTTAGTACCAGTCTTTAGTCCTAAGCTATATATTTTCCACATTCTGAGGATAAGGCTGAACGAGATAGTGTCAGGAAGCCTTTCGTGAACCACATATGTTACTGCACTCACACTTTCAACTCAGACGCATCCTCAGGCTCTCAGAGAGAAATGGGCAGGTGGTACTTCTGTTCTGGTCACACAGGTCTTCCCATTTGCTCCCTGTCCTAGGAATGAGGGCATCAGCCATGGGCTGCCCTTCACTACCTGTGGGAAAGTCACCTCCCATCCACCCTCCAGAGATTACGTCAGTGGATTGGTCCTCCTTAGGCACGGGTGGGATTTTGTGGCATTTTGATTGACTCAGGCCAAGGTGCACACTGATGGCTGTTTACAATAGTCATGAGATATTTACAAAACGCTTCCACATAGCTGTGTTTCTCCTAGTGTGTCTCTGATGAGATAGTGTAGTGAAACACATTGCCCAGGTTTTCCTCTGTTGTAGTGTGGCATAATGGATTCTAAGGTGTCTTAAGGCTGTTCAACCAGAGGGCAGAAGACATTTTGGGCCTGAAGGATTTCAAGCCATTTCCTCTTTCCTCTTGTTCCAAAGGAAGAGAAGGCTTTAAACTATGCAGGAATGAAAAAAGTCCCTGAGCAGCCTAAGAAAGCTCAAGCCACCTTCTCTTTTCCTTTGCAATCTCTGATTCAGTCCCTCTCAGCTGCATGAAGGGCACCTTGGTGACAGGTAAGTTTGTGACTATTAGTAATCATCGTGGCCACTTTCATGTGATATTGGCCGATAACAACAGAGGTGCCATGAGAAGAAATTATCTTGTGACAGACGCTGATTTTAAGGATGTATATTCTCTGCAGTATTAGATAGGAACACTAGGTACCAAAGTCAGCATTACCTGATGTGCTATTGGATTAGACTTTTTTACTGTACCAGATGCTAAATCAACTGAGAGATTTTGCTTACCAAAGCAAGCTGACAAAACAATGTTTTATAAAACACTTAGAATCGTATACCTTGGCAAAACTTTCTGTAATGGAAGACGACCAAGTCTGACTCCCTTCTTTCATAGATTGCCAGGTGGCACCTCCCACTCATTCAGTCTGGTCACACTATTTGAAAATATTTTTGAACAGAAGAAAGATTTTTTTTTCCTTTCTTTTAATATCTTTATTAGATATTGTCAAACAGTCCTAGTTTTGCTAACACAATACAATAAGGGTTACTTTTTAAAATTAATTGTATAAAAGGATTCATTTCAGAATTTCATTAAA
Source organism: Nicator chloris (assembly GCA_013400495.1). Classification (NCBI taxonomy): domain Eukaryota; kingdom Metazoa; phylum Chordata; class Aves; order Passeriformes; family Pycnonotidae; genus Nicator; species Nicator chloris. The sequence goes on from WAAE01003117.1 coordinate 232,845, forward strand.
TCCTGGCTAAGCAAGATAATTTATACTGCCCAGAAAAGGCTCCATTAGTATAAGACTACATTTTTTCCCTGTATTGAATGAGCTGCTGGGGGTAATTAGATAAAGCAAACAAAACCGAGCCAATCCACAGGTATCTGCCTACCCCTGGAAGGAACAACTGTATGCAGCAAGCTGCAGTGGGGAAGGAGACATGGCTGGCAGAGTCTGTACAGAGTCAGGGTCTTTGCCTGTGGCTGGAGTACCATCCACCACAGCAATCCCAAGCCTTTCCTTCCCCAGAGCCAGCTCAGGCATGGAGATGTTCTCACTCGCAGTGCTTCCTGGGCATGCACCACATCAGCCCTACCCTGGCACTTCTCTGGGTTCCTTTGGCATAACTGAGGTCAGGACCTTGTGGCAGGAGGGCTGACTAGGAGGTGAATATATGAGGGGCCCAGGGAAGTTGCAGCTGGCCAAAGTGGACATTGCTGACTGCTGGGTGATGCTATTACTTGGCAACCCAGGAAATTTCTGCTGTGAGACTATGGTGTACAATCACCAGCACACTGGTAACAGTAACCCATGTTTCTATTTCTGCAGGATAAATTATCCTCAGGAGTCCTGCTTTCCAGAGTGTAGGGGGGAGCAGAGAGAGTTAATGGAACTCTGCATTTACCAAGTCATGATGGAAATGGTAAATTCATAAACCTCATGTTCTCCTTTTGGATGGGAAGATCCATGGGTGCAGTTATTGAGAGTGCAGGTGGTGAAACTGAATCATGTATGGGCAATGGGATGAGCCAAAAGCACTTTCCTAAGGATGACCAGACAGGAAGTCTAACTCCACGTGTGGGCCCACTGTTCCATATATCCCACATCACTCATCAGGATCAAACTTCTGTCCTTGTCGCAAATACAAAGCAAATATACCATGGCTTGGGAAAAGTAGGTTTTAATCCTAAATACTGAGTGAAGACAAAAACCAAATCAAAATAATTTGTGCTTTCCAATACCTGAGTTAAATGGAAAAGCAGCTTCAAATCCAGCTGAGGACAAAGTACCTCTGTCACTTTCTACAGCTGTGCTGCAGGAAGTCCCCTGGTTGTCGGAGACAGAATGCTTGCCACTTCCCTCTCTGTCAGCCATCTCTCTCAGTCCTCTGCTTTGTTGTGGCTCCTTGCTGCAGTAGTTTCTTAACAGGTTCCCACTTCAGGTAAATTCCTGGAAAAATGTGAGGGTGTAATTCCACATGAGCCTTCCAGCTTGCTATGCATCACAGAGCATGTTAATTCTGATCAATCAGGGACAGAGGAGGAGGAAGCAATAGTGGAGGACCTGCACACCCTCCCCCACTGGCAAAGCTGGGATTATTGTAAGGTCTTGAAAACACCGTTCATAAAGGGCCACTTTTTGTCAGCTTGGTCAAAGGATCTGGATCTGGGAACATCCATACAGAGTTTTTGTCTATGCCTTTTAAGTAATTTCCAATAGTTCCTTCCTAGAGTGATTTTTCCATGACCTTTCGCTTTGTGCCTGCTCTCAGCCATAGATTTGGCCACTGTGCTGTGACCATCTTTTCTATGTCTCCTTGGCATCCCATTTGGCATCTCCTGTCAGGAACACTACCTGTTCCTCTTCTCTCACCTGCTTGTGCCTAAGGTTCTCCATCCACTTGCTGTGCTTTAGCCACAGACATGAACACAAAGAAGGAAGCTGGGATTTTCCTTCTTTAAACTGCATTAAGGCTTACTGGAACTCACTATCTTTTACTGTCATTTCATGCCAGTACAAACATGGTACATGGGGTAGGTTTTACCCACTTAAAAATAAGTACCTGAGATGCAGAACAAGGAGGAATATGGCCAAAGATAATACAGCCAATACTTGCTGCTTAGGAGGGGCAAAGTGAGTTGACTTTTCAGGGTGACAATTACAAGCCAGAAACTAGGTAGGCTTTCTTAGTGAACACACTGATCTTGCTTTGCATATCCAGCCTTAGGACAACTCCTTAATCTGCTGATACTCTGTAGACAAACTTAATGTTCATAAACTTTCAAGTCTTTGGTACTTGACTATTGTTTAAATAAAGCACTTATAATAAAAGGAAGTAAAGATTGATGTGTATAGAATATTCATCATGGTTTTTCATTCTTCCCTTCATTCTTCCTCTTTCCTACCATTGTTTATTGTGATCCTTTTCTATGCTAAGCCTAGGTTATGCTGTAAGATCTTTTAGTTACCTAAGATGCATGCTTCATGTGGTATATAAATATATGGAGAAGACTTACACTCGTCAATAGTGGGTGCTGTCCTAGTGTGATGCAAAAGAGTAACGTGATGTGGAAGAACACAAGGTCAGAGGACTGGAAGCAGTAAGCCTATCTTCCCAGGGATTGCAGCACTTCTGACAGAGATACACACAGCTCTGCAACGTTCAACAACAGCGCTATCCCTGCAGCAAATGAGAGCACAGCAGAGTCAGGGAGAGTTGGGAGAGTGCCCTGTACACAGCACTGGTGAGCCTGCACCTTGAATCCACTGTTCAGCTTTGGCCCCTGGAGTGTGTCCAGAGAAGGGCAATGAAGCTTGTCAAGGCCTGGAGCACAAGTCTTATGAGAAGCAGATGGTGGATCTGGGGCTCTTTAGCCTGGAGGAAAGAAGGCTTAGGGGAAATTCTATTGTTCCCTAAAACTACACGTGAGAGGGTGTAGCCACGTAGGGGTTGGCTTCTTCTGCCAGATAACAAGAGACAGGACAAGAGAAATCGGCCTCAAGTTGCAGCAGGGGAGGTTTAGATTAGATATTAGGAAATAATTTTTCATGAAAAGAGTGGTCAGGCATTGGAACGGGCTGCCCAGTCAAGAGGCTGAGTTACCATCCATGGAGGTATTTAAAAGATGTGTAGGAGGGGCACTAATGGGCATGGTTTAGTGGTGAACTCAGCAGTGCTGGGTTAATGGTTGGACTCAGTCGTCTTAGAGGCCTTTTCCAACCTTAATGATTCTCTGAGTTTCTTTCTCCAGTTAATATTTATCTTCCAGAGATGGTGGAAGATCTGGTTATCCAACTGATTATAGCACTACAGCTCCAGGATGCTATTCTTCACTGCTCTAGACTAAATTCGGCTGGGTTCAGTGGAGTTATTTTTATTTTCACTGCTAAAGCAGTACCACTCTGTCTCTTTCCTTCTCATCAGTTCAGCATTCTGGATTATTATGGATTCATGATTCTCATCAAAGTCTAGCAAGAGCCCAGGGGTTTTTTTAAAGCATGTCCCATCAACCCCCAGCAGAGATTCCCAATCCTTTCATACAGCTTATTTGGAAGAGCCAGGCTCAAAAGGCTTCTGTGCTGTTATAAACCAATATTTTTAGAGACAGTTGTAACTTAATGTATCCATTTGGCTGCCTGTCACTGTTTCCAATGTTGAGACCATCTTGAGATCCACAGATCTACTTCAGTGCTAGAGCTGCTGGTGGATGGGAATAAAAGGAGTTTTGGTTTTTTTTTTTTCCTCTTTTCTCAGGTGTGTTAGCTAACAGGTTTTAGATTCCTGTTATCAACAGGATAAATTGTACTTTAATGTGGTTTAGTTGGCTCACTCCTAGGACTCATGTACACTTCATAAGGCATATTAAAACATTACTTGCTAAGCCTGCACCGGAATATATAATATAGTAGTTTAAATGAGTTAGCTAACACATTTTTGAGAAAAATGCCACTTCAACTCAAGCCAAGACATTCTGTTAATGAGTAGAATATTCCTTCTAGCTCTTTCTGCAGCAAAGGGAAAATAGTTTTTACATTGTCCAGACCTCTGGCACGGGCTCACACAATAGGAGAGGCAAGAAGGCTTGCCCATGGGACTGTGTGAGGAGGTGGAGGGCACCCCTGCCCTGCAGGGCTCTGTGCTGGGCTATGGCTGAGTGCTCGACAGCAGCTGAGCCCCACAGGAGGATGGAAACAGGGCCAGGTGCCTTTGGCTGGAGCCCTGCCACACCTGGGACCATGCTGGCTGCAAGGCAACCACCTCTCCCATTGATCAGGCTGACCCTTGGACTGGAACACCAAGAGAAGCTGAGGCACAGCACCGTAAAAGCAGGAGAGTGATGGCCAGGCAATATTAAGACGGTGAGTCCTCCATAAAATGAGTGAAACACGAGAGGTCTGGTTGTCAAACCTGATGACAGTGCCTGATCTGATGTATGCTGAAATTACTAGAAGGGTGCCATGACCTGCCTTGGCAAAAGTGGCGGTCATTGTGAGGAACCCAGTTTGGATGTCTTCTGTCAGACCTGTTCCCCCAACAGCTCCCACCCATGAAAGCTTGATTTCTGGAAATCCTGAACTACAAAACCAGACCTCACTATCCTCTGCCATTTCTACTGCTCACCAACATCTTAAACCCCACCACCCCCC
>WAAE01003117.1:237314-306673 GCA_013400495.1 Nicator chloris
CACCACCCCCCCCCCCTTCCCAAACCCCTAAGTCCAAGTGACCTCTGGATTGCTTGATTTCCCCTCAATAAAATCTGTTTGCAGGGTTTTATATCTGGTGAAAGGACCCTTGGTATTTTCATCACTTTGTACTCTTTTACTTCAGGGTTGGTCTGTTGTTTTTTTGGCTATATTTACAAATTCCAGCAAGCTATCCTTAAGAGAAAGGTGCTTCTTACAAGTCTCCCATTCAGCATTCATGGCACAAATCATGGAAATTCCTTTAGGCTGTGCTGGTGCCAGACTCTGTGCCTCCCACTTTTATGTACGCTTAATAAAATGGATCTATTTTCTTATGCCCAAACTATCTTGGTTCCAGTCATATCAGGGGTGAAGTACAATTGCATTAGTAATCCCATATGTGCAGCGCTTGATCTGTTTCTCTCTGTTTCTTTAGGATCTTTTCCTGCCTTGTTGAGGAACTTTTTTCTTTTCTCTTCAGCTGCTCTTTTCTCCCTTTTTAGACTTTTTCCTGCTGCTTCTCCCTCCTTCTTTTCCCCTCCCCCGTTTACACTTAACCTTCTGTTTCTCCTAGTGTCCTGGCAGGAAGGATAGAATGCAATCACTGCTATACAGTGACAAAAGTAAATATGTAGCTCTGAGTAAGTGCAACAGGGTCGAACAGCCTTTTTGCAATATGATACCACATAATCTGCTTCCCTTCTAGAGATAGTTCCTTGAATGTTAAAGAGTTGTAGCTCCACTGCTTTTACAACTCAGTAGTTTTTAACCATACTTTTCTTTTGCTTTGCATAAAGCAGTTCTTTTACTGAGGCTGGTTCTGAAGCTATCTTCCAGACTAAATCTGAAGTGAGAATAAAAGGCATGGGTTTGTGTTTCGGATGATTTGCTCGTCTTTTGAATATCCGTATGTTTTTCCACACGTAGGAGGAAAAAAGAAAGCTGGATAATTTGTGTGTGGTAAAGCCACACGCACACACAGAGACACAGGAAGGCTTCTAATGCTAAATCCTTATGACTAAGCACCCAACACAGTAAGCATTCTCTTTAAACAACTGCTGGTGGCATGTGGGCTTTTTAACTTTTGCAAAGAAAATAATAAAGGGTAAAAAATTTTTGAGAGAGCCTACGTGACTTGGGGGTCTACATTCCATTGAAAATAAATGGGAATTCTGCATCTCAGATTCCATGTCGCTCGTGAAAAAGTAGCAACACTGAATGGTGCCACCAAAATGTATTTTATGTGTCTCCTACGAAGGAGTGCCTTTAATGTGTAACCAGAAGTTTAAGTGATGGGTTAGCTATTTTACATAACCAGTTAAATAGGACTAGTTTAATTAGCTGCTTTACAGAAACAGATGCTTTTCAATACCAGTGAATTTCATACATTAAAGGTACATGATGATTGGTTCAAATTCACCTGGGCTAGAGGACAGGATGTGGGTCTGGGTACATTTTCTTTGGCTCCAAACTGCCTTCCAAGATCATCTCCTGTACACTCGTGCATCCCCCACTCCACCATTCACTGTCACCCTGAATTGTGCTGATACAACTGTCTGGGAGGCTGCACTGTGAACTCATCACAAAAAATTAGCCTCTAAAACCCTCATGTTCTCTCATTTCCTTGACCATTTTACAGCACAGTCTCACAGTTTTATTGGCACATATCAGAAAGAGATAAACAGCAATTCAAGAGCAGGAGCTTGTGGGAAAGCTGGGACTGGCAACATCTTCAGTCTCCTTCCCAGTCAAATAAAATGTAAACCATGGAACCACACAACTGCATCGTTACTCCTCCAGCAGCAGTACTAAAGAGGCCCTACTCCCAGGTTTTAGTTACTGTCTCTTTGCTGCTCTTTCAGCTGGGCTGTGTGGTCACAGAGATCAACCAGCTCCTTCAGATTTCAAATGTATTAATAAAGAAACTATATATTATATGTATAAATAAACAGAACAAAATAAACAAAGAAAATGGATGAATAAAATACAAATAAATGATAGCAAGCAAAATATAAATAATTATACAGATTTTACCTACTTCCACTGGGTTTTTCATCCCCTCAGATGCAGCAAATGATAAGGAAGGGGAAACAGGAGTAGCTAAGCCATCATTACTAGTAAAACATAAGTCTTCATAAAAGTCACTGATGGCAATTCATATAGATTTTAATGGTACAGGTTGATTTCCTGCATTTTGCAACCTTTGCAATATATTCCTGGGAACAGTGGCAGAAGGAAGAGTTGTGGGGTAGGGGAGCTAGAATAGCTGAAGGAGAGGAAAGCAGAACCCTGAGATTTCCTAGGAGATTGCTTTGGGTTTTATCTTTTCTTTCCTGAAATACAAGCATCTAAACTACTTCTGCTATTCAGAAAGCATCTGAATTTACATGACAAGGAGTGAGGTAATGTCTTAAAGCAAAATAAATGTAAAGCAGCTTAGAGTTTCAGCAATTTCTTTCTCTGAAGATGACACTACACACTGAAGTGTATCAAGTGCTGAGGAAGACAAACTTTTAGTCCATGTTGATTTGCACAGATTTAACAGCTGCAGCTGTGCACCACATCTACAGAGGGTCACACATACCAGAGCGTAAAGCAAAAAATTATGATCCCATCAGGAAACAGAATAGGTCCAAATGCTGCACTAATGCAAATGACACCAAATAACTCTCACCTAGTGAGCTAAAGAAGAAACCTTATAGCCAAGAACCTAATTTATGGGCTAAGAGTGTCTCCTTAAAGCTCGTATTTCTGTGACACTGCTTTTGTGAAACACAAGACCTCCGGTGTGTAAGTCGGATTAGACCTAAAGCCTTATTTCAGGAGATTCATAGTTCTAAGTAATATGGAGCTATTTCAAAGTTCAGGCCCATAAGAAGTCCTACAAAAGATGTAATCAGATGCAGATGCTAAAATTTTCAAAGTTAAATCCTTTGTTACCAACTCTGGGAGGAGCCTTAAGTATTACAAACAAGCACGATAAAATAATAAAAGCAGCAGTTCTTGGATTCACATGGCACTGTGAAGCTCTCCTTTGGCAGTAAAGGCATTTGCTATCCATCCTGGTTGGGAAGAAAACAAATCTTGAAAATGGAACCTCAAAGAGTGCAGTATCAGCAAACAAAACATATTATGGAAAACAGAACTAGCTCTTGTTCAAGTTGGTTTTAATCTCAAAATTCTTAACCCAATCTCTGTATTTTGTTGATTCATGGATTTTGGAGAGATGGAGTTGGAAATGCCTAGTCTGGCACCAAAATCTTTTTGTTTAAAAAAAAAAAAAAACAACAAAAAAACCAAAGCACTACTAACGTTTGATCTGAGGGTCTTCTAGATATCCACAAAACTGTAGACATTGAACTTTCTTTTTGGTATGCCACTTATTTAGATGCTTAAATATACATTTCAAGAACCAATGTAAGGCAACTAAACTGCAAATACTGGCTGTAGGCTGCATAACACAATAGGATGGGAAAGCATGGAAATTTTATACAGTTTTTTATTACATATATATTTTATGAATCTCATGGCTATTTGATTTATTTTAGATATATCCTCTTTCAAATGCAGCCACAGAAGCCACAAGGTGGGTTTTGCAGTGAAACAGAGGTTGGAAAGAGAGAGGTGAATGCAAATAGGAATGGAATAGGAATAATGTGATATGGCAGGTTCTCTGAGGCTGGAACTTTTTGTGTGTCACAAACCCAGCATGTTGTGGCTGCTACCCAGGAACAAATGAGGGAAAAGCAGAAACAACCAAGAAGGGAGGAAAGACACTGAAGGCTTGCAAAGACTGGCACTATACAAAACAAAGCCTCAGTGGTTAGTGCAGTACTGGAGGAGTGGATCAGAGCCAGGGCTGGAGCCAGCCCCAGGGAGCAAGAGCAGCGCTTGTAGCAATGGCACGGGAGATCTGGGAATGGGGATGTGTCCCAGCAGCAGCAGGTGAAGAGCCTCCTAAGTGCAGAGGAAACTTAGACAAAGTGAAAAATGGATGAGTGAAGATGGTGTTGGCACTTACAACAACAGAGGCTTTCAAAGGTATAAAAGTAGTGTAAAGTGTACAGAGAAAAAATAAGTGAGAGGGCTCTTATCTCAGTTTCTGGAACAACCAGAGCTGTCTGGGTGTAGTGTTTCTAAAGTCTTCAAGTTTAGAAGAAAAATACATTGGAAAACAGAAAGAAGAACTTTAACATGGATAAGAAGTGACTTTTACTTATTATTTATTTTTAAAGTGTTTGATTCCACTGCAGTGATTGGAGCTGTGGGCTTACAATTTGAATCATTTAAGCAAAGAAATGACCAGTGAGTAGCTTCATACCATAGTCATATCTTGTTCTGAAACACTGGAATCCTCAGCAGTAATGGTGTTTTAAGAAAAAAGTAATTTTATAGGTAAGGTACCTTTTCAGAGGCAGAACAATGTGTGTGCATGTGGGTGTGAAAAGGTGCTCACCATCTAATCACACGGCAGTGTTTTGCAAATGTACAGCACCTCAGTTATTGGATCTGCAAGCTTGGAAAGGGCCACCTTCTTTTTTCACCATATGCTCAAGCAATGAGTAACAGAAACACATCTAAACAAGGTGGAAGAAATGTCACTTAGAAATATCACCTGCCAGCACACTACAGAAGGAAAGAGAAGGGGAAAGAAAGATAAGAAGTGAGAGACAGCATAAGCAAATAAAAAGGCTTACTTGCAAAATAAAGAAGGGTACTAAATAGAATAGTGAAGAAGAAATGAAGAAAGGTCCTAAATGAATCTATGTACTACAAGGCAAGTTAATGTGACTCCTGAGGAGCTTTATTTACATGATTGGCCTTTACATGCCAGCTAATCCTTCTAGACACTGACCTTGTCAGAAGTGTTTGTGTTCTTTGAATAAGAATACAGACTGTTCTTTTAACTAATATCTCCAGCATGGCCAGATGAGAGTTTTGCATGAGCACTACACACGTAAATGGCCCCGGGGACGTTCCCCTTCCCACAGTGAGGGTACAGCCCCCTGTGTTTGTGCTGCAAGACAAACAAGCCCCAGCACTGCAGCACAGCCTTTGGCTCTCGGGTCGTTGTGCCAGAGAGTATAGATACCAAAACAGGCTGTACAGCAAAGAACTTCTGTCTCAGGCAGCTGGAATAAAATTACACCTGGGAGTGTGCTGCAGACGTGTTTTCACAAAGCATACTACAGCTCAAATATTTCTGCGTGTTGGAGACAGCCAGGACAACTGCAGCACAAGCTCAAATCTGAGCTCCCCTGTGATACAAGCCAAAGAAGGCCCCATAATACCCTTCTCCTCCAACCTGATCAGAGCAAATGTCTGAGTTTGGCAACTCAATGTCAAAGCCCAAGTACTGTAAAAGCAAAAAAGCAAACCAAACCAAACCAAAACCCCAACAAACCAGAAGAGCTATTTATAATCAATTAAATGTTTTTCAAACTAATTCTGGAGCAGAGATCCAGGCAGAAAAAAAGAAGGACCTTGATGTTTGGAAAATTAAAGATGGTCTAGTGGATAAGGAAGGACTGCACAAAATGCCTTATACAGACATTAATAAATGTTAGTCAAAAATGCCAATAAATTGACTTTCAGGGCTCTTAAAATTCACTCTGATAGAACCATATCAATCAACAAGGCATCATTTTAATAAAAGGTAATAAGCCACAGCACATGGAATGTTTCAGGTATGAAGCTACTTCTACTGTTCATGGAATAATATACAAAAATCCACATTGTGTGAGTGCCTATCCACATACAGTGCTGCTACTTTACCATAGTTTAATTTTATGTTTAAACAAGCTGAGACCACCGCAAGTTTAGCATATCCCAGGCAAAAGTGCACAAACAGTTATGATCTGCAACATGTTTTTGCCAAATATCAAAATGTGCAAGGGCTAGCTTCAGATCAATTATTACTTTTCCAGCAAATTATTTCCTCTGTGATAACTACTAGAAGTAGAAAGACTAATTTTTGCTGGAAAGTTCACAGAATCTTGCAAAGTCACAGCCACAATCACAGCTTACTTGAGGCAGAGAAAGCTAAAACACTGTCAAAATATAAATGCTTCCTTCAGCTGATTCATTAGTTTGCATATCATAACAAGGACTTGGTGTTCTTGGGTAAGGCTAGTGCCTCGAGGACATCCTGCAGATGTGCGCATTCCCAGTCTGAGTTTCTTTAATTTGTTATGCAAACATCAATTCTTTTTAAATACTGCAAAAAGGAGGACTTTTTACTGCAGCTAAAACCCATCGGCATTAAAAATAGCTGTTCCTGTGATGCTGCTTTTTAGGAGGAAGGAGGACACCATATTCTAAACAGATGTTTACTCATTAATGAATGGTTTATTTCTCATTAGGAGAGGTTTAATTGGCAGACAAACCATGACACAGCTAGCAAGTGAACTTGGTAAGTCCTGCTCCAAGCCAGGAGGCCTGGCATTTTTTTGACACATTAACTATATTTCCCCTCACGGAAACTGTGAACTTTGAAAACCCTAAAGAGCCTAAGTGCAGAAAAGTCTGAGGCTGGCTTATATTTTTACTTTTTCCCCTTTCCTTGTGCCCACGGATTTTAAAGGTGCAGAACAAGCACAGAACTAGCAGCGGAGGGCTGTGTTTTGGCAGAGCTCAGAAAAGATGAAATTCGGAATTTTTTGCCTTAGAATGACAGCTGTTCTGGCTGCTCCCCTGCAAGCAAGGCAGTGCTCAGCTGTGCTTTGGATTAAGCAAAACATTTTGGTGGGTTGTGGTGGTCAGCTTGTCTGTGTTATTTCACCCAGGCTGTCCCTGAGGACAGGAGTGAGCAGACAGGCACCCGGGGGGCTGCAGGAGGTCGCTCAGGAGGCTCCCACCCCAGCCACCTGATTCCCAGACCTCTCTCCCTTAAAAGCCAGCCACTGGCTTGCTGGGGTCACTCACTTCTCCCCACCACCCCTTCAAGGTCCCCAATAGGTGGGAGAGTGGGGAGAAAGAGGGGCAAGGATTTCTTTGGTGGCCTCTGGGGGGTTGCTTCAAGCCAAATGCTCTTACTCTGCTTTGGGTGATGATAACAGGGGCTTTTTTTGGCTTTTTGTTGAGGTGCATGAGATGTGGTCCCCACCTGGTATTTAGTTTCAGATCAGCAGGATGGACCATGAGATAGAGCCCAGTAATGTTCTGGGGGCTTCCAGATGTTTTTGGGGGCACTAAGAGCCCTTGGTCTGCGGGGTCCTGATGCCTTTTCCCAGCCCACGTGAAGAAGAGAACAAAGACAGTTTGGTTCTCTCAGGGATTAATATTGTGTCATTTGATGCTGAGCTCCTCAACGTGACGGAGGGATCCTGATTAAGCATCCTGAGGGCAGGGCCTTGTCCTCTAAGCTCTGGCTTCAGTGCACCTCTGCCCCCTGCTCATGCATCAGTGACAACCAGAAAGACTCTTCCTCACCTGGCTGCTGTGAGCCATATGGGTCTTGTAGGCCTCATCCAGAGGGTTTCCAGGCCTCCAGATCATTTTCCAGGAAAATAAAAAGAACCCACAAGGGCTGGCCAGGCTTTCTGCTTCCAAGATAGCCAAGCCTGGAACAGCAGGTGCTGGCTGTCCTGTTCTATCAGCCCTGGCAGATACAAGCACAGTCAGCTGGTGAGGGGGCAGTGAAGAAGGCAAACAGGGCACACACCCAGCCCTGACCCGTGTAATCGCTTTCTCCTTCTCCTTCTGTTCTGCGGTCTGGTGGACAATGGTGCAACATTTCCTTGCAGAAGCAAGTGAAACCGTGGTGCTGCAATAAGCAGATGCTGGAAAGGTCCTGGCAGGAGTTTGGCAGGAAGAGTCTGTGGCATTAATGGCACATCTGAAGGAGGAGGCTGGATGCAACGAGAACATTACGGTGATGCTTTAAGAGGCCATAGTGTGTTGCTGGACTGGGCATATTCCTGCCTCAGGACCCACAGGTGGAACAATCCCATCGTAGTACAACCCAACTTCACACATGAAAATGCGAGATTTAATTTCACAGATTCATTTCATATATTTCATGATATTTTGAGGATAAATCTGTTAAATTTTGTGTGATACTCCTATTTTATAATAGGGGTCTTCTGTGTTTCAGAAGTGTCAAGCAGATTGCAGGGACAGATAGCATTCTGCCACATTTATGGCACCTTATAATGACTCCCTGATCAGTGAACACCGTCCCAGTTAGGAGATCTGTTTAGTTTTGGAGTCAGTGAACAGTGACAGGCAAAAGCATGCACTGAGCCAACCATACACCAGTGAGCCCAGCTAAATCCTATATAAGTAACCTGCAGAGGACATTTTTATTGAAAGAATGATGAATTATTCACTGTTATCTTTTTGTCTTCCCTCCTGTTTCCTGGAAATGCAATTGCAGAAATACAGTGTTTTGCCCAAAATTCATGATTCTGTGAGTGATGGAACTAGATGATCTCCAAGGTCCCCTTCCAACCCAAACCATTCTATGATTCAATGGTCTATGCTGTACTCTGGGCTCTGGGTGTGATGTGGCACTGGGCTGGCCATCAATACATGCAGCTGACACTGGCTGCAATTGTTCTTCCAAAACAATTTCTGCAATTTTGAGTAGCTGGAACACAAAAGCCATCTGGAAAGAGTCTTATCACCTCAGCTTAGTCCATTAAGTGCATATAGTGTACATGTATATATATATATATANTGTAGTAATGGTGCTACTGCCACTGAACCTTGCTGTGTTCAGGAATTGGTTTTCACTTCCTTTCTCATGAAAACTTTGTATAATTGCACTTATTATTTATTTCTTAGACAATTTTGGTTAACACAGGAGACAAATTGTTCATTAAGTCAAATTTAAATCTCACTCACATGAAGGATTTGAAAGTTGGAATAAAAAATATGGGTAGAAGGCAAGCTTAATATCACTAATTCTGGTGAGTAAAGAAGCTTCTACATGAGGCTGGTTAGCTGGCTATTTAAAAAGTCTGAATTAGTAAGGACAGGCAGACAAAATTATATCCTTACCATGGGAACTGACCAAAATGTTGGTCTTCTAAAATTGTGTACCTAAATGCAAGAGAAGTAGAGGATCCTAATAAACATTTGAAAAGGAAGACTTCCCATATTTCTTTTTCTAACTCAAACATGTGCTCAAACAGCTTTTTTTTTTCTTTTTTCTTTTTTTTTTTTGCATTGTGAGTAATTAGTAATATTCTTCCAGTGCTGGACATAGCACAGCAGATAAAGACTTGCAGTTTGTAGGACTGTTGCTAATCTGATAAGGCATAAATAGGAATTTGGCCCTTACCAATGTCACCCAGCATGTGTTCTGCTATTCCACTGCCCAGGAAGGCAGTGCCCTTCCTCTGCCACCACAAGGCTGGCATGGCACAGAGACCCCAGCACTGGGATGCTTGCTCCCTCCTTTGGTGCTGGATCAATGATGTTCCACAACACTGACCAGCTGCTTTCTCTGTCTGAAAAGTTTTCCTTCAGGGCCACAGGCTCCCAAGGCACTGGCGTAATTAGAATTACTCTAACTGCATCTTGCAAGACACCTTATCCTTCATATTCTTCTTCTGACAGTTGATCACTGGTCTTTTAAAATGCAGAGTCATTCTGCAGCCTGTGCCTTAGAGTGCCAAACAGTCTCCTGGGCTGGGAGCTCCCACTGCTCCTCTGCTGCTCCGTTGATGTGTCTCTGGGAATCAGCATGCTGGCCTCTTTCAAACTTGAGCTCCCCAACACATTTTCAGGAGAGAAGGGAAATACAATGGCGGTCTTCCTGTGAAGATTAAATGCTGTGGGGAGGAGCATTTAAAAGCTGTAGACATATCAGGTATTTCACAGCAGATAGAGCCTGTTGGTTTTTTTTGGGAAGCATGCAGAGAGCGATCAGGCAACCTGGGATTTTGGGATGTCTCAGTTTGTAAACTGTATCTCAAAAAGAGGTAAGAGCTGCTTCTCTCTGGTTGTTCTTTTTCTCTTCACCCATTCTCTCTCATTTCCTTCCCCCAAGATGCAAAGATCCAAGGAATATATCATATGATACTGGAAATAACTTTAAAACACCAGGACAAGACAGCTGTGATTCAAAGTATTCAGCAGATGTTCTACAGTGCTGCACAGCTGATTTAGACATAAAACCCAACGTACAAGCTTGCTAGCCATATACTGAGATAGAAGCAGGGCTTTAAGATAATCACAGCTCAACAATTTTAGGCTCAGGATGGAAAAAAACCTTTCTTTCTTTCCATAAAAACTATGTTCCCAATTTTTTTTTCTTCCCATGGGAAGTGAGTTACAATACTATATTGTAACAGGTTAGTGTTAAAGCCGGGTAATGACAGTGCAAAGGCAATTTTCCTCTAAGAAATACCATCCCCTGCATCTCTGTGAAACTACATTATCCAGGGGACACAAACTCTGATATTAATATACTGTCATTTAATTCAAGAAGGGTCTGATGGGCCTGACACAACCCCCACCATAGTCTTTCCTATTAATGCAAGATATTGCCTTGAGAAAAACACTTACTGCAGCATTTTGAACCCTGTCTGTATTATTTTAAGGCAAGACAGGGTATGATTGTCTTTCAGTTAATGATGTGGCAGGGGTTGGCTTTTTGCCAGGGTTAGGTTAGACTCCTTTTAAGTTGGAGCCTTTAAGATCCACCTGGACAAGCAATAATTAAAGGGAATAGCAAATTAAGTGTATTAGGAAGGGGAAATGATTTACTAACCAAGGGGAGAAATAATTTATTAGAAAAGAAAACTTCTCCTTTAAGCCAAGAGAGTCAAATTACCTCTTTCACAAATCATTTGCTCTGTTGTTGGTAACTCAATTTTTAGCTTTTCCTGCTCCACAAAAATGCTCCTGACCCACAAGTCTGCAGCTACTTCTTTCCCTGGGGCACTGTTCCCTGGCATACAGGGCCCATCCTGACACGTGCTTTCTGTTTCGGCTCAAGAAGACTTCCATTTTCCCTGCACTACTATTTTGGGACAGGGTGGAGAGATGGAGAAGAAAGCTGGGCAAAGCATTTTTGGACAGACCCTACATGCTCTCCAATGAACAGAATTAGTGAAAGAAACCTAGATAGAGCAGCCTGATGGAGAGCACTCCCCTGAGGCTCCTGTTCATGAACCAAGCCAAAAATACAGAGTTTAAGCCAACCGACTGAAACTGCAAAGCATGATGTCAGAAATCAAATGGGGGCAGGCTGTCGTACTCTTCTAGCAGATGAGCAAGACAGAGCAATTTTTGAGTCATCCCAATAACTGTATATTCCTTTTAAAACATTTTTTCTGTAATGTATTATGGGATCTCTGCACCATAGTTACAAGCGAGACCCCCAACATCCATAACAATTAATAACGTGCACATTTATTAAAATTCAGCCAGTGGCACAACGTAGCATGCAATTATAAACACAAAACAGATGCAAACACCATCTTCTCTATAGTCAGCTAAGACTGCAATCTGCAAAACCATGGAAATTTGTGTCCTTGATTTAATGGTTTAAAATGCTGGAAAGCTGTTTACATTCACTGTCAAAATGTTTGCATTACATATGCTCACTGCCCCTGTAGTGGAAATATTTTTCCACTAACATTGCAGAATAAGCACAAAATGAAGATGCACCGCTCTTGCTAACAAAATGCTGGCGTAAAGCAGTTTCACCTCTGCTAAAACATTTGTTAGTGACTCATCACACTGCTTTATTTGTTCCCTTTACCTTGGATAGACTTCCTGAGAAATTTAGTGTTATGCACATATTTTCAACACTCCACTGATCAGATAGCCTGCTGCACAATACTACAGACACTGTTTTCCTAAAAGCATTAGCAATACGGATAATTTTTAAGCCCTTAGTTGCAAACTTTAGATTACTCAACTAAGTGTGTAAAAGGTGCAGACACCTTCCCTGACACACATTTAGGAGCAAGTAGGTAAGCTGGAAATTTTAATTTTTTATCTTCAATTAAAAGATGATGATGATGATTTTCAAGCCTGTACTCTAGAATCAGTCTGTACTCTAAAATTTAGGGATGCAAATCCCAAGGAGAGTAAGTGGCATTTTTTTAAATCTCCAGCTAAGGTATCGGTGGACACACATTGCAGACATATAATATTCTGCTACCAGAAAGTCTTTTCAATGCATATCTGAACATAGACATGGTGTTGATAATGCTTATGTTAATAGCTATGATACCCAGATTTCCTCATAAGTCTGCAAAAATTCATTTAATTTATATTGGCACTGTACAGACTTGTCTATTTTTTCTCATGTTTTCCTCAGTTTCTGTGGGACTATTCCCAAGATAAAGCCCAAGCCCAAAATCAAGGTCATAGTGTTTTCTAATAGCTGTAGAGAATGATTCAGACACTGTTATTATGTGTCAGATGGCAAAAAATTTCTCTCATGCGGTAAGCAATTTGTGTACCAGGATAACAAAAAAGGCAGGTGTATTCCATGCAAATCATACCAGATTCATTTCTTTTTGTTAACTATCCTGTAGCAGGATTTGCTGGTATGTTTGATTCATCTTATGGAACTAAATAAAATGTATGAAATACATACCAATTATGAAATACTATGCAACAGTTTTCCACTGTTGAACCTTACAGAGAAAGCTACATTATTTAGTCAAACACACACTGTGAAGGATTTTCTTTCAGGTTTTTTTTTTTGCTCAGCTTTTTTTTTACTGTGTGGTTTCTTTGCTTGTAGAGAAACAGAAGATGACTTACATCTGAGCATGTTGAGTGAATTCTGCAGATATTTTGGCTGCACTAAAGGTTTCTCTTGACTATGTTAAGAAAGTTTGTTGTCAAGAATATTTACTAACACGCTCTCAAGCCGCCATCCTGCAGCCAACCAGCATCTGTTAACAACAATTTGCCTTTGGTTAAATGCAAAAAATTTAAGCAAACAGTATTTTTTTCTAGTTAAGGCAAATACTGCATGACTGGAAGAATCTTTCCCTACCTGGTTCAACCTTGTAAAAACAGGGTCTTCTGCCTTCAGCTTCAAAAATTTGCACATAATTTTAGGGACTTGATTATACCACAACAATCTGGCATTACAACATGCCTAAAATATATTATCTCCATCAGTCAAAGTACAAGATGGCTGGGATAAGGGAATGGTTGTTATCCACACATGGACGGCAACATGGATTTCTTCCACAGCTCTGTTTAACAGGAATGAATCAGGCTTTCTGTCTTTACAACTGGGCATCCACAGTGTGTGTTTTCACTGTGAACAGATTCAGTTAACAACTCTAATCTGTTCCTTGTGGGGTAGAACAGAATATTTTGGAGACTTTTTTACTCCATTTCTGAGGGTGTCTAAACAATGTTCAAACACATACATATGCAAAAATGCTTTTTTTCCCCCTGTTTTCTGCTGCTCACATTACAGGAAGATGGCACACATGTATTGAAACAAATGTGACTCATATTTGAATTGCGTGTACACTCGGAGTAACGTATTCTAACATGCTAAAAATGCAATCCCCAGAGACAAACATACTGAAATCGATCTTCAGCTGCTCAAAATACAAGTCAGTTCTTCTACATCCAAGTGAGCTATCCTCTGACCTGACTGCCTTGTGACATTGCTGGTGGAACAGACTGGGGTGTTTCCAGAGTGTTTCTATTTCTCCTGTATTCAATCATTCAAGACACTCTCTGAAAGGGAAAATACAAAATTTTTTTTAATAATATTCACTTGTTTCTCATGCTGAGGTGTCCCAAATTATAGCACAAGCCTGGGATTACTAATTTAATTTTAGGTTAATCACCTTCTGATAGATCACAAACAGCCCTTTTCAGACAGGGCATGCCTATTTTCTGTTTGTGGCATTTGTTTACTCAAAGCTTGTTCTCTTAAATATTGCAAGATGCAGGGATACAGTTAAAGAACATGGGTAATGTCTAAAGAGGCTTGCACAAAAAGTCTAAGATGAAAGCTAATTGGTTTGCAATTTTGCTGTGAATTCAAAACTTAGAGTAGGGTCACTAATTCTGTGGCCTTTCCACTCCTCTCAAGGTGATTTATGGGTTTGTGCTGAAACACTATAGCAGACTTAATGGTTTTGCATGGTTGAAGCATGAAATAAGGTGTAACCTGAGTGTTTCCACTGGATGTAAGTTTGTGTTTGGGAAAGTTTTTGAGTCCAAAATTTCAGCCAAATTGCTACATTGTATAACCTATACTCACGTGAGAACTCGGGGAAAAAAATCTAAATAATGTTTTTTCTGCAAATGCTACAAACTCATCAACATCAAAACAGTTAGATTCATAGTACTTTTATTTGATTTGCCATTCTAAAAGGAATCCAAGAACATCAGAGTCCTTGCATTATAGTGACATGGAAACTAGTTCAGTTGTCATCTACAGCAAGATGGTTCAGAATATTCATTACAGGGAGTGTTGTGAGGTCAGGAACTTTCTGATCTAAAACCTCATTTCCCCTTCCCTAAGTCCTCTAGCACACTGAGGGCTGCCATGGTCACCTTCTGGAGTTCAGGTACATAAACCTTGGAGACCTTTAAGTTTTGACTGCTATTCATTCAGCAACGTGAAGCTGCAGGCTGCAGACTGCACCCTAAATACAAGAAGGAGACAGCATTTGAGATTTCAGTTAGCTTTAGGATACAGAAAGCCTTTGCAATCCCTAGGTGGGGTTCATTCACAGCTGTGAACCCCAGGAATATCCTAGGAAAGTACTCACTGTGAGGTGCTCCAACACTTACCACAGTAAGACCAAGACCTTTTGTTAGTTTTGTTGGCCTGTCAGGTTGTTCTCAGCTTTTACCTAAGCAAAAAAATCTTTTAAAGCCCTCACTTGGAAAGGCTCACGCAGCCCTATTCTCACCCATTTCACATCCATGATTCTCAAGTACAAGACTTTGCAAGAAAAACAAAGAAAATAGCAAACTCAAATTCAACTGAGTTCTGGGGCTACAGAACTCAACTGAATTTCCTTGGTAACTTCATATAAATGCATTTTTGTAGTCACAAAATTCTATAATATTTAACTACTTGCATAACCCTGAAGGCTTTATGTACAGACACACCAAGGTCCTCCAGGCAGCCTTTGAGAGCAATATTTTTCCCTCTTTCATTGCATGTACAGATGAAAGAGGTTGCTTTCAGATCTCTACCCCAGCAGTCTCCTCAAAACTCCAACTGAAAAACTTTTCCAGCTGATTTTTCCTTCTCTGTCAGCCTAGTTTATATGTGGCCAATATTGCATTACTTAGCAAACCATAACATGCAATCCCTCTGTAAGCTAATGAGGAAGAGAAATTTATGAATTTCATATGCTTAAGTACATTCATAAATAAAAATCCATTTGTAATGCTCAGACAGATTTGTTGCTGAGAGGGTTTTATGCTGTAATGCCATTTTTAGTTACCCTTGGAAGTTAGAGCTTGTTAAACTCCTTAAAGTTTACTGAGTCCAGACTATAATCAAACTCTAGCCTTAATGGTCCTTCGTTGGCCCAATATATGAACAAGTCCTCAAAATAAAAATTCTCTTCTTTTTTGCTCATCAAAAAATGTTTAAACTGACATAAGCAACCCAGCACTTTACAGAACAGAATCTGGGGATCATACAAATAGCACATGGGGAGCCAGTAAAGATAGAGGCTATAAGTGTTTTAAAAAATAAGAGACAAAAAAGAAACAAACATATATTTGAAGATGTAATAGTATTTATTTACTTGATGGTTCTGTTGTAAATGTTTTCCTTTGCACTCTGCATAGCAACAACCTGAGCATTCTCCCTTCTCTCAAGATGGTATCCAAGTGACAGCAGAACTATAGAATTAATTAAAATTAGATAGGGACCTGATTTAACCATCTCACTTTTCCCAGCTAAAATAATTTCCTTCCAAAACACAGAGTGGTTGTGATGGATTAACTTTTCTCTAATGAAGGTGAAAACTGTATCAAAAAGAAAAGAAAGAAAAATTTACTACTCTGATGCTTTTGCATAAAATTAAAAACAGTGATGTGAATTATTTATCTGACCTGTTAATAGCAAATGTAAATTTCTTTCAGAAGAGCATTTCTGGAACAAAAAAAGAAACAACCCAAAACTTCCCTTCTTTACTGCTATCTTTTGAAATGTTCATTGCAAGGATAAATTGATCCGAATCCAGAGCAACCTATGGGTGCAGAGGATTTGGGAAACACAAAATAGCTGGCAGGATAGGAACCTCTGTCAGAACAACTTTGTCTGGTGAGGTTTGTCTACCAGTTTGATTTTCAGGCTTGATGTCAACAAACTGTCACTTAAAGTTGCTTCATTTCTTTCCCCACTTATTAACAGGATTCAGGATGACCTTCAAGCACTTGGTGGGACACACACACACACAAACATTAGTATATTGGTGTGTTTCTTTGAGAAGTGTAGGTAGAGATTTGCCAGTTTCTATGGTAACAACAAGACTCTTTCATTAGTAACAGAAAAATAGGTGTTGAGATAACCTCTTAGAAATTGTCGGTGCTTAAGTAATTTCTAGTGTTAGACACCGCTTTCAGTTAATACACACTTAATTTGTAAATAATGGTACAACCTCCTTTTGGCGTTAAACACTTTGCAGGTGTGTAACAGGTATGTGTTAGGAAAAAATGCTGCAATGCATCAGAGGAAAAATATTCTGCAAGGAAAGATTTCTGCTTGCTGTGGGATTCTCATGGTATTATTTTTGTAACATGGTGATTAATTTGTCATTCATCGAAAGAACTCACTGCTGAATCGAAGCATTAAGGAAAGTTCAAGGAAACATAATGAAACTGCATCCTGATTCCTGGTTACTTTTTAAAAATTTAATTTAACTTTAAGAAATCCTAATTTTGGCAGGTTAATAGCTATCATGGCATGCTATTGTCATTATTTATAGTTAAGCCTGACATTTCCTAGCCAAAATAATACGACCAGGCAAGGCTTCTGTGTGCTGCCTGAAATGGGTACAGTTCTCCACAGAGGAAGATCCCAGCTGGAACGATTCTCCCAGTTTGAGGAAAAACCAAGGAATGGTTCATGTGCACATCTTTTTTCGCAGAAGCTCACCTTTTTCAACCAGCTGTACAACTGGTGTGGAAGCTCCTGTTTCCACAGCCCACAGACTCAGTAGGAAAATGGGCATGTTGAGACAGAGGAGGGAGTGGTTGCAGCACTCTGTATTCTCTATATTGTGGGTTGCATGTCCCTCATAAATCGGGTCAGTCCTTTCTATCAACTCTAATTCATGTAAGCAGGGCACGCTTGGGTTCAGAGCAGCCCAGGAATGACAGATAGGATGATGACTTAGTGGTTTTCCTGAGCTTTGAGGCTGTAATGTACCATTTAATCAAATGTACATTACAGCTCTCTTAATCAACAGAGCCCAAAATGTAACCAGACTCACAGTGATTTTACTCCTTTTTCAAGCCCAGTGATTTGAGCAAGCTTTGTGCTGGCAGCCTTATAACTGGTAAGACTGAGGTCTCCACCATCTCAAGGTTGGTCAATTGCCCTTTCTTACAATCCTGCAAATAATTATAATTATATCCTACCCATCCTCTTTTTCTTTAGAGGAAAATAAGACAGCTCTTTTGCCTCATAACAGAAAGGAAGTCCTGCTCACTATACCTGAAGCAATGCCAGCTGTTTGGAGCTGCTGGAAACAGTAAATGGAGCAGCCATTGTTTCTAGGTAAAAAAAAAAAAAAAGTTTTTGAAAGTAAGTCTCTGTTTATGGTGGTACCTATCCAGCCTCATTAGAGTGCTCTCTGAACAAATCACACCTTTCAATGGAATAATCTTCATTACAGGCAAACATGGCCATTTTATAGAAACACAACCTTGCAGACACAGAACTGAGAATTTTTTTTTTAATTTATATTACAAAATTGTGGAGGTCATCCTACTTATGCATCCACACTTAATTTGGAAGCCAGATAAAATCCTGAACTTCCGTTAGTCAGGTTAGACCAGTTCTTCCAACGATACAAGGCCACTGCTATCACGCTTGTGTAGACACCCCTGTGCAGACATTACCCCTCTACAAGCAGTTTTTCACCAAAAATACTACAATTGCACTCTTGCTTTTGCAGCATTTCACAAATTGCACTTTCCAGCTTGAAGGCTTGGGATAGTCACAATCAGTTTGGCTCTGAAAGCCCCAGTGTGGTTTCCATCTTTGTGAGTTCAGAGGAATCATGCATGCACAGCAATTTAAACTTGAATATTTGCCCAAATCACTAAAATGAAAAAAAAACACACAAACCACTATCTAGACTCTTAAAAGTACATTGAAATACGCTAAAGCAAATGTGGAAGGAAGAAGAGGAACTACCACTGCAAATGTATTTGATGATGTTTCTCAAGCCCACGTGGTACTCAGGGTTTGAAATTTACGAGATTTTAAGGGAAGAAATGGAAATAAAGTGAATTACACCATCAGTAAATGAACTAAGATGCTATCCAGCTTCTCCGAAGCAAGCTGAACTCCTTCAAAATACCATGAATAAAAAAGTTTGCAAAGGATGATGTCCATCAGTCATTATACTTTGTAGACATTTTCTTCTTCCTAGTACTTTCCAGGCTTCAGCATCTTATACTTTCTGCTAAGAATGATGGCATAAAGTGTAAAACTGTCCTTTTCATGCATCACCATTGAATGATAAGGAGTACTAGGAGTAATTGCAATGATCTCTGATGCAGATCAGAACAATCAGAATTTTGCCATTTTTAAAAAATTAGTTTGTTGAAAAATGAACTTTCACTTTGGTATGTAGGCAAGGTAGAGGTTTTTCCCCTTAAAATTGAGAAATAGGAAATCAGAGATAAAATGAACAAGAAGAAGAAAATAAAGAACAGTTCTATGAAAAGGCAGCTCCTCAGTAAGATTAATAAAAGTCCTTAACAGTTATTATTGGTCACATTCTAGGAAAGCATCTCCTGGTGTCCAGTTCTTCTCACCGACACCAACCCCATAGGACTTGGGGAGGTTTGGGCAAGTGCCTTTGTGCTTATATTTCCTAAATCCTTCTTCTTCCACCCGATGGAATGTGTGTCCTTTATAAACGCTCACAACCGTTTTGTTAAACAACAATCAGCAACAAGCAAATAAGCTTAAATCTTTAGAACCCACTTAGCATCTAACCTAATCATGTAATTTCCATGGTCTTTTTTGTCTGGCCACCATACTTGCCTCTCATCAGCACAGGGAATCATTCTGCATTACAGTCCAGGTCCTTATGAGTCAGAAGTGAGAGTCTTTTGTACAGAGGCCGAGACCTTAAGAGCAACAGTTAGCATTGCAACAGCATCTAAACATCTGTACACACTGACAAAGATAAAATGTCTTTTTTTGACTTTTCAATAAGTCATGCAGCTTCCCAGATTAATGAGAGAAATACCCTAATGATTCATCAGTGCCATTTCTGTCTAGCTGCTCAAAAGGTGAAATGAAAAAGAAAAAAAATCAAAGTGTGTCCTAAATTCTCAGCCCAGGACAGTTCACTGAATCAGTCAGTGACTTTCAGTCCTTTCAGTTCCCTGAAGTAAAGATGTCTTAAAGGTCTTGTGTATCTCAGTGATGACTTTTTCTGTACTTTTTCCTCAGACCAAACAGATTGATGATGACTGAGAAGAGTTGCAACCTTCCTCCCTTCCTCACCTCACTGCCCCTGCCCTGGCACCTGAGCCTTGTTGGGCTGCTCTTAGACAAGGAAGCTGGGCTGGGTCCAGTACTCCATCCTGGGAATGCTGCTTTCCACTGCTCAAAATCCTACCCTTAGATGATGGCCATACTTGTACCATAGACTGCATAGGGCTCTTCTCAGCACCTCAGAAGGGCCCCTTGCTCCCATGCAGCTGGGCACTGGATACCTGGAGCAGCTGCTGAATGCCAGCTCCTGCCTGGACCATCCTCTTTTTGTCAGTGCCACATGAGCAAGGGGACCTGCATCTCTGCCTCTCAAGCGGAAAAGGTTCCACCAATCCTTTCCTGAGTAATGTTTATGCTGTGTAGGGTTTCAGATCTGGCTGAATTAGGAATCTGAATGAAAGGATTTGTGGGACCCGACCCAGAGGCCCTGCAGTTCTTGAACAAGGTTTCCCCATGGTGCCAAGGAATACTTGCCAGAGCTCCTCACGGGAGCTCCATGCAGAGAGAGTGGGAGTGGGAGGGGAAGGCTGCAGCACCCACCTGACATGCCAGAAGGATCACATGCACCCCAAAAGGGCAAAAGCCAAGCAAACCAACTACAAAGTTAAAAACTGAATATACTTTTGAGAAGACACACAATCAGCAAGGCTATGCAAATTCCAGTAGAGATCCAAGCCAACATTTTTAGGCTCTAGACACATCCTTGAACGACTGCAGCAATAGTGCTGAATCTCATAGGACTGTTGGGTTTAAAGACCTGTAAAGGATAAAAAACGTAGCAAAAAGCAGACATGAGGTTCACATTGCTGCATTCATCATGAAAAACAAGTCATGGTGAATGAATGCAATGTTTTTACACTGCAAAGGCATCTCCAAAATTTCTCTTGCAAGAATTTTTGTGGTGAGTTGAAGACATAACTGCCTTTCTTTCATGCTTACTTTTTTTAACCCAAACCCACTTACATCCCTTGTAAGTTACTTGGGATAGAATTCATATTATTTCCAGCTTAGGAACTGGGGCAAACTTTGCGTTCTGATCCTAAAAATCCTTCTACACATGGCTACCTTTATAACCATAAGTGGAAGTTCTGTTGGCTTGCAAAAGTTTTGAATAGAGGTTGCATAAGGATAGGTAATTTTATCCCTCTGTGAACTGAAAAGATCTGCTACATCTTTTGAGGTTAGCCCATCCATAATAAAACTGACTCATAGTCATCTCTGGATCAGCTGTGCTGTTTAACGTGGTGCATAGGGATCTCATGATAGAATATGAAAAGCCTGTGTTTTTTAACAGTCATTTGAACACTAAATTCATTAAAAGGAGGTTAGTATGTCGTTTTGCTCTCTGGTTTTCCCTGGGTCTTTTACCAGACCGAAACCTACACCTTATTTTCCTCCATTGTCTGGATGCCAAGCTGAGTGAGGTTAATGCTGGTATTGCTCTGAATTACACGCCTACTAATCATTACCATCAAAACTGGTAGCATTGTGGAAGCACACGATGTGGTGCACTGCAGGTAAAGGTATTACCAAGCTGTCAATCATTTCTTAAATGCATTTGCTGTGCTGGCATTTCTGTAAGATGGCCACAATCCTTCTTTGTGAACACAAGCAATTTCATGTGGAGTAGGATATCCCTTATTTTCTTTGCCCTTGTAATTGCTCAAAACCCACTCAGGGCACCATGTAGAAACAGCAGTTAGGGAAGGGGGTTTTGTTTATGTTTGGTGTTCCAGGCAGGATTTTTGGTTGTATTGATCAGAAAATAAAACCTAGATGTTTTTAAGGTTTTCTCATCATTTCTGAACCCATGATGGTCTTCCTCTATTGTCGCTTTTCAAAAATGTGCTTTCACAACTATTAAGTATCAGGAAATTTTGCTGTTCTGAACTTTGCTAAAGTCTGCTTTTAAAATTTCGGTGGGAACCCCAAGTGCCTTACAATGGTCGCACTCCCAAGGAGCACAGTTTTGACGTGCTTCATTTTCAAATCCCACTTTGCGCGCTTCTCTTGACTCCTCACCCCTGCCTGCAAGAACCATCTCCTCAAAAAGCTTTGGGCTTGAATTAATTTTCCTCCTTCTCTGAAAAGCTGCCCTGGGCCATGGCTGCCTTCAGGAGATCTCCCCAGGGTGGCTGCCCCTCCCTGGTTAGCAGATGCAGGGGCAGGGGGGCTGGGCTTGCTCTCTTGCAAGCATTAAGCAGTAACCAACAGCAGAGATTTACTTGCATTATGCTGACCCAATAAATAAAACTGATCTTGACTCTGTAATGTGGAGAGAAGAAAAAGCAAGTAAAAAAATGTACTGGTAAGGAAAGAAACCGAACACCAAGCAGAGAGAGGTGCGAGAGCACTTTTCTTGTGTGATTTGTTAAAACAAGGGATACACCAAGTAAGTGGTAAATGCAGTGATGATGAAAACTTCCTCAAGGACCACAGGGCATTTCTGCAGCTCTTACTCAGGCAGTTAAATTTTGTCTCAATGTGGAATCTAAGGAGAAGGAGAACTCTGTTTTTATTTCTGAATCAGTTCTTCAAATTATTCTGACAGTTTCAAAGAATTTTTTTTTTGTCAGAATACTAGAATGGTTTAAGGCAGATTGAGAATAAACTGCCAGAAATGCACTGGTTTCTCTCTAAAATAAAACCAAACAAAGAAATAAAAGATTAAGGCTTTCTGGGTGCATGGAATTTGACACAAAAAGCAATTGCAAGTATGTCCCAGACCTCAGCATTAGCTCTTGGCTTCTCTGCACTGAAGAAGAAAATTAACTGGTTTAAGAAACGCATATGAAATTTCCCATCTGGCTGACAACATGGATGTTTCTGCTCACTGTGACAATCTGAAAATGTTGCTGAGATGTTTTAAAGTCAGTGTTTATATCTAAAAAGCCAAATCTCCCACAGCTAAGGTGGCTCTCCTTGCTTTACTAGGATATAAATTAAGACAATAAAGTCCATCTGAAACTCATTTTTAAAGGTGCTCAGCCATGATAAGTGTGCTTTGATTAGTGCTCTTTAAAATTCATCTTCTTACGCTGAAGCCAGTTTTTACTTTCAAAGTTGTTTTTGTCCTCCATCAAGGAACATTTAATAATTGGGGTTAAAGCACGTACAACTGTAGTTTGTATTTACTTGCTAATCAGATTAGCATTGCTAAATACATGTGTCATGTGAAGGCATACTGCTACACTCCTTAACTTTCAAAGGCTTCAGGTACTTTGGAAAAACTGATGATGTTATGACAGACAGGTAAAGAGCACCATAAAGCTGTCTGCTAGATACAGCGTATGCAGAAGCAATTTGCCTTCTAAAACTCTGAACATGATATTCTCTAATATTTCCTGGCAGATCTTCAGTAGCTAGAAAATAAGCATTTCCATATGTAAGAAAATATTCCTTTGAAATGTAGATTTTTCTTTACAAGAAAAGAACACAGAGAGAATTGCATTTTTAAGCTAAGGGTTCATTATTATTTATTTTTCTGCTTTGAAAAATGTTGTGTGTTTCCCATACAGCACTTAGGTGGTAATTGCAATTCTAGGATGAGGTAAATTACTGTTAACAAACCTCTTAGCTGTTTTTGTCCGCTAAGAAAAATCTCTCAATAAACAAATTTTGGCTCATGCATAGCTCCTCGCTGAATACTTGGGCTGTGTTGAATTTAATATACTGCAGCAAACATAAACTGCATTTATCTAAAATTTAAAATGCGCTCACAACCCTGCCTCTCTGTTCCGCTGCTTCGGTAGGGTGTTTTCCCCTTTAAGGAAAGAGTTTTAAAATGGTTGCTAGTCATCTCAGTTGCTGCAACCACATGATGCAATCTATTGTCAAATTAGTGGGTGGCAGCAAGTGGAAACAGATTTCAGCAGCAATAAAGCCCGTCACACGATTTCATCTGTTCACAGTCATACAATCTCTTAGCCCGTTCCTCCTGTTTGATCCCAAGGCTCTGTCCACATGGAAGCTGATCTTTGCTATCTTAAACACTGCTGCTAAATAACAGACTTGGTCTCTGTGGATGGTTTTCACTAAGTGGTATTTTGGGAGCGTACAGGGAATTAAACTACACAGCACAGAAAAATTTGCACGTTTTTTAAAAAGTGGGCCAAATGCACAGATGTTTTGTCAAGTCAGAACTAAACTTCAAGAAAATAGTAACGAAATATTTGCAAAAGAAACCAAATCTAATTAAAGTTGTAGAAAAAGTTATACTTTCAAAAGGCTGAGCACATTATACATATTTATAAATGAGATGAAAATCTCATCTGAAATACAAATAAATTAATCTATCTAGTATTAAGTTAATGGTAATCACACATGAATCAGGAAAAATATGGAGGGTGGGGCAAAGGAGAAGACTTGGTATAAAAACAGGTACAAACCTGTCATGTAAATGGAAAATCAGAATGTTTCTAACCAGAAGTATTGTGTTTTTCTTATGGAATAGTGTCATTACTCCTAATTTTAAGTGCCATTAAAAATCACCATTACAAATTATAAGACCAGTGAGGTGTTCTTGATTCTTTCTAACTTTGTGAAATATCTTCAGCCCTACCTGGTCCAGTACAGACAACAAACTGCAGGTCCCAGGGCCAAGATCTTGAATTTTCACATTCATCTTGTAATGATAATACGAAGAAGAGTGGGGGATGGGAAGCACAGGCACAAAACCAAAAAGCAATTGTCTTGTGCACTACTAACCTATGGGAAAGACTATTTTTCAAGGAGGGCAAGTTGTCTTTTGCCACCTTTGTACCAGTGCAACGTGGTTTCTCAGCCCCTTGCTCAGGGCTAGGCTTTGACCAAAAGAATGCTCCATAACTAATTGTCTGCAGTATTGCTCTACAATAACTATCTATCCCAGTTTGAAATGAGGACAAATGCAATGTTCTTCAGACCCTGGACTACCAGCTGAACATTGATTATTTGTGAATAATGGGATTCCACTTAATGGGCTAGTCAGTTAAATTAAACAGAAGTATTTGTGCTGTCAAATAACATGCAAAGGCCACTGAACAAATTTTTCTGGAGAAGTAAATGTCACAGACTTCATTTTTGGAGAACAGCAAGCTAATGTGCAGATCAGTAGGATCACCATTTCCCCAATAACTATGGAAATGTTAGATACAGTGCATGGCATATGTTTGAATTTCTCAGCCCTTACTCAGAGCAACTTTGACTACATAAGGAATCTGGCTATAAAATATATCAACAAAGGGGACTCTCCCGGACAACACCTAATGCTGCATCCTTTATAAACTATTTCCGTTGAAATTTGGTTCTCTTGCAGGGTAGAAAATCAGGAAGCATGGAAAAATATGGAGCTTTGGATCTAAATGCTGGTCCAGTTCAGAAAAACACTGACTCATGTGCTTAACTTTGCTTAAACTTTGCTGAAGTTAAACATGTGCATAGATGTTTTATCAGTGTGTTTGCTGGGCTCACTGCTAAAACTACTTTATTAGTGAGGTAGTTTCACTGACAAAAACAAAGACAGTGGTATGAGACAGAAGTCCCCAATCTCAGCGTTAAAGGCCCTCTTTTTTTTGTGTATGCAGTCATTCATGTAAATAGACCTGCACTTAATTGTATTTCATTTCATTTCAAACATATCTGTATTTTATGTAGTCATTCTTGTAAACAGATTTGCTTACAAAAAATATTTATGCAAGAAGATCAAGTATTTGCACGTCTAAGGACCCATTTTGCATGGGCAAATAGTTGTTTACACATACGGATGAAAAATAGGGATATACAGATATGCAAGTGACTCTGAAATCTTGACACACATTGCCTTACAGGATGATGCTGGAAGAAAGTCAACAGGCAAGAATTATCCAATTAAAAGTCTGCAGTCATGTATGCATTTGGAATTAGTTCTAAAGCCTTTGCAAAAAGAATGTACTGCAGTAAACATTTCATCGTCACTAATTCTGTCCAGATTCATTCAAAGCACATCCCCTTCTGAAGATCCATTAATACATTTTTGATTTAGAGAAAAATCAGCAAACCATTTGTTTCAGAATGCTGCCAAAATAAGATTGAGACACATGTAGTGGAAAAGTATCAGGACTTTATTCACGCTCAAGAAAAAAAAAATCAGAAAAAACCCCAAAACTACTGAGGATCTGAGAGCAAAATCTGGGTCTTGGTATTTTAAAACAAAAAACTGAACATACACTGGTTGCTATAGAGAGAATGTCTTACTTTCAACCACAATTGCAGATGTGGTGGTGTTGAAGTGAGTATGTATATCCTATAATAGTTAACAGCTATGTAAAAGATGCATAAAAGTGATCTGAGATATTTTTTCCCAAAAAGATATTAGATCATTTTGAGTCATGCACTCACTGCCCAAAGGAATATAGGAACATTCCACAAATAACTGACACTTAAGTAACCCTAGACAAGGCCTGATAGTTGGCCAAACCGTAGTGCTTGTTTAGCCATAACGCATTAAAAAACAGTAAAATACAACATGCATTAAACAATAGTCTAATGTAAAGAATTTACATAGTTGCTTGATCTTTCTGTGTGGAATATGATGAAAGAAAGTCTGGAGTCACTTATCAGAGGTAAAGAGGAGTACATCTTACCACTTGGTGCAGCAGAGAATGTTCACTGCCAGAGTATTCTCATCTCATTCCCCACCCAGATCAGTGCCTTTTCAACCATGTGAAGTCCCTCCTAACATCAACAAAGCTTGCTGCACTGGCCTTTCTTAGTACAACAGGCAGTACAACCTGGTTGAAAATTTCCAGCTTTTGAAGACATTAATACTTAACTCTTAGATCACAGTAGCTCCAAAAGGCCACTGAATAAGGCCACACGATTCTACATTTAAGGCAAAAGCAGAGGAAGTAACAGTCTGCCTCGGAGAGCTTAAACTCATTTATATGGCCCCATCAGGCAATTTCTGTACCATTTACTAGCTTTATCTTCCAGAAAATACAGGCTCAAGTTCTTTGGCAAAGTGCTATTTTTGCAAGCTATTTTTATGAGGGCTTGGGTTTAGAATCATAGACTCATTCCTGTGCAGCTTGTGCCAACGTCTGACAACCCTTTCAATGAAGAAATTTTTCCTAGTATCAGGTCTAAACCTTCTCTTGTGCACCTTGAGGCCATTTTGTCTCATCCTATTGCTCGTTACCTGGGAGGAGAGACTGACCCCCACCTGGCCACAACTTCCTTTCAGGTATTTTGTGAGGAGGGATAAGGTCTTCCCTGAGCCTGCTTTTCTCCAGGCTAAGCAACCCCATCTCCCTTGGCCATTCCTCACAGGACTTTTCTCCAGACCCTTCCCCAGTTCTGTTGCCCTTCTCTGGACTCACTCCAGCATCTCAGTGTCTTTGTTGTCCTGAGGAACCCAAAAGTGAACACAGGGTTCGAGGTGCAGCCTCAGCAGTGCCAAGTACAGGGGGATGATCCCTTCTCTGGTCCTGCTGGCCACACTGTTGCTGATACAGGCCAGGTCACCATTGGCCTCCTTGGCCACCTGGGCACACTGGCTCCTGTTCAGCCGCTGTCAATCAGCACCCCCAGGTCCTTTTCCACCAGCAGCTTTCCAGCCACGCTGCCCCCAGCGCTGCCTGGGGTTGTTGTGACCCAAGGGCAGGACTCGGCACTTGGCCTGGGAGAACCTCACACAAGTGGCCCCAACCACTGACCCAGCCTGTCCAGATCCCTCTGCAGAGCCTTCCTGCCCTCCAGCAGATCAACACTCCCAGCCAGCTCGGTGTTGTCTGCAAAATGACAGAGAATGCACTCGATCCTCTTGTCCAGATCATTGATAGAGATTAAACAGGATTGGTCACAGTATTGAGCCCAGGGGAACACCACTTTTGGCTGATTGCCAGTTGGGTGTAATTCCATTCATCACGAATCTCCGGCCCAGCCATCCAGAAAGTTTTCTATCCACCAAAGGGTGCACCTGTCCAAGCCAAAAGCAGCCAGTTTCTCCAGGAGAATGCTGTGAGAAAGAGGGTCAAAGGCTTCACTAAAGTCCAAGCAGACAACTTCCACGGCTTCTCCTTCCTTCACTGAGTGGGTCAATTTGTCACAGATGGAGATCAGATTGGTCAAGCACGACCTGCCTTTCATTAAAGCCATGCTGGGCCTGATCCCCCAGTAGTCCTGCACATGATGACACCTGAGATGAGCTCAGCCATCACCTTCCCTGGCACCAAGGTCAGGCTGAGGCCTGTAGTTCCCCAGATTCTCCTTCCAGCCCTTCTTGTAGGTGGGCAATGCATTTGCTAACCCTTAGTCAACTGGTACATCCCCAGTTAGCCAAGAGTGCTGGTAAGTGGGGGAAAGTGTCTCAGCGGGCACTTCTGCCAAATCCTTCAGTACTCTTGGGTGGATCCCAGCTGGCTCCATAGGGTTGTGTGTGTCTCAGTGGTGCATCAGATCAGTGACTATTTCCCCTTGGATTGTGGGGGCTTCATTCCCTCCACGTCTCTGTTTTCCAGAGAGCTCAAGAAGCTCAAGGGTACTTTGGTGACAACTAATCTTACTGTGGAAGACTGAGAGAAAGAAGGCATTAAGCTCATCAGCCTTTGCCTCACCTTTTGTCACTATGTTTACTCTTGCATCCAATAAAAGATGGAGATTCTCCTTCTCCCTCCATTTCTTGACAATGTAATTATAGAAACATTTCTTGTCTTTTAGAGTAGTAGCCAGATTAATTTCTTGTTGGCCTTTGGCCTGTCTAAATTTCTCTTTTCTGCCTGTCCCTTCTTCCAGATGTCATATACTCTCTTTTTTTCCCCCTGAATTTCAGCCAAAGCTTTGTGTTTAGCCAGGCCAGTCATTTTAGGTTCCTTCTTCAACACATCTTCAAGGTCCTGATGCTGCCTGCTGGTGGGTAGGAACTGTGAGACCAGAGCTGGGCTGAGCTCCAGAGAGAAGTTGCACTGGCCATGCCGTGTGGGGCAGGCAGGGCTGGCTCACAGGAGCAGTCAGCACACACACCTCCATACAAAGATATGCCCCCCAAATTTGCACTGCTCTGGCTAGCAGGTGAAGACTCGAGAGAGCCTAAATGTATCTTTGTAAATATATCACAAGGATAAAAATCAGAGATGAAGACAGGCTACAAAAGCTGAAAACAACTTAGTCACAATAAGAAACAGCCAGGAGATTTTTAATTTGTTCCCCAGCCATCAGCATAGTGAGATTTCAGAGTAGCCAGTCTATAGGAAGAAAAAAGGAGCAAAATCCTTAGGTATTTATAAGACAAAACACAAGCTGTTCATGAAAAGCACAGTGTGCTGTGATCACCTGGAACAACAGAGGACTGGCATTGATGAGTTTCTAAAGGGTTTCAGGTTTCTAAGGAGTATTTCCTACAGCATTCTTGTGTTTATCATTTTCACACAATCCGAGATTCACATGATGTTGACAACTGTAATATATTCTTTGTATGTAAATTGCAATTGAATCTTTGAATCTCCAGACAGTTGAGAAACTACTTTCTCTCACCTGTTTAATTAACCATGCCATGTTTTCCAAAGAAAATTAATTGCCTCAGTGCAGCAGTAAGGAAACTCAAAAGTTTGAAAGAAAAATAAATATGAGCATGCAGCAGAGTAAACATTTATCCAATAAACATTTTCACAGCTGAATTTCAAACTTCTCATGTTCCAGCTTCTTATATTTTATAATCTCATCCCACTTGGTCCTGGCACCACATCTCTTTGAGATATGCCTCATGGGAAAACACTGCCTTGGTAATCAAAACATTTAGACTGTGGAAGAAATATAAAACAATACTCAAGGAAGTTTTATGGTGCAGCAACTGCTCCAAGATCAAATTGTAACTTTTTCCTGCCTGGTCCTTAACAATTGATGAATAGAATTGGTTTTGTATCAAGCTAACTCTACACTGATCAGCTGAAGTTTTGGCAGATGTTTCCTCTGAGTAGAAGCCAGTAATGCTCCTGGCGACAAGTCTAGTGTGTCTTCTTCCTCACTCTTCTGCCCCTGAGACTGTCTGTTGCTGCTTTCCATAACTAGAGTTAGCCTTAAAAGTCTCAATTTTAACCAAATTGAAATAGCTTTTTTTTTTCTGCAACTGCTTTCATTTCTGCTTTTACCAACACTTTTTTTAAAACATTACTCTGAGAATGGAGTAAACAGTTGTACGTGAAAAGGAGAAATGAAAATGATCTTCAGATAGTTGTTCCTACAGTGGAAAGAATTTTTGGTGTTCAGCTGTGGTCATATGATAGAAGAAAACCTTTAGGGTATCTGTCAGTTGGGTAAAGTAGCAATCATTGAAATAATGATGTTAATCATTGTCATTTCAATGCTTGAGAGGGCTGAGGCCTTTTCCAAAGATTCTTAAAGTTTCTAATTCTCTGTAATATGATTCCACACAGAATGTTAAAGGGAAAGACCAGCATTTATCATCTAAGCTGAGTAACTTCTTCCTTGAAAAAAGGAATCTGGATAAGTCATAAAAAATATACCTGCATTAGAAAAATTTCAATTTGGGGAGTGGGGGGGAGGCAGAAAGTGCTTTCTGTCTTTAGAAATAATCTCAACATTTTACAAACTTCATACTTTGACCCTTCAATATTTCTTAGTCCTTAGAAAAACTGTTGCAGTATCTGTACTTAGAAGCAAGTTTTAGTGCCCGTGTCCTCAAGGTTTTTTATCTCTTTAGGTCAGATATTAAAAAATCAGACCAATAGAGCACAGCTTCAGTGAAGTCAGTGGAGATAAGCCATTTATCATAACCAGCTAAAGGTCCCCCTTGGCATGTTTCAGCTCTGAAGAGCAGTAAATCTCATAGAAGAAGTAGACACCATGCCGTCAGATAAGTTTTAGAAACCCAGTGATATATTAAGTATGGTTTAGATTTTGCATTAGTCAAACAAAACTGAGAAACACTTTCCTCTGATTTGTTCCATTTCTGAGTGGTTCAGAGTAAATTTTAAATGATTAGTCGTTGCTTTAATAATTCCATGTCTGCATGACCTTGATCTCAGTTTAACTTTTTCTTTCACTTCTGCTCTTGCATGTGCATGTCCATATTTGAACGTGCTCGTGTCCTCACAAGCAAAATGTCTACAGCTGGACTTTCTTGGTTTTCTGAAGCACCTTGGAAGCACTGGTACAGTCCTGAGTGTCCAGCCCTCCTGAACTCAAGCCCCAGGTGTCAGAGGGCCTCGGCAGGCTATATAGATACTCTTGAAAGTATCAGCCCTTTCAGATTAACAGAAATACAGAATTTCTCTTCCTGTGACTAAAGGGGGAGAGTCAGAAAGTGCTAGGAGCCACCTGATTTTCTTTGCTGAGCACTACCCCAGTGCTTGGAGCACAACGCTCTCCAAACCGCCCAAGTGGGCAGTGCCAGAGGGAAGTGCGTTTACCCCACTTGAACCACAACTTGTGTGGCTGGTCTGCTCTTTCTGAAATGATGTCTGCAAGAGGCAAGATTGGGATTGCTGCTTGTTGAATACCTGCCCAAGCAGATGAAGGCTTTGAGCTTCCTCACCTCCCCCTCACTAACACACCTGCTCCTGGGCAGCCACAGTCTGGCCATCAGTAAAAGCAATAATCTCTGCAGCATGAGAAACAAGCAGGCTGCTGAGCCTCATGTGTGTACCAGAGAGCCATCACGAGAAACTGAATAAGTGATTTTTTTAAAGACGTGCTTGTAAATCATTAAAGTGACATCGTATGGGTTTGGGGTTTGTTTTGCAAGCTAGAATGGGAATTGTAACATCCGTATTTCAAAACACATACTCACCCTTACACTTCCATTTCCTGTGGAAGGCATCCAAATTTAACCTTTAATTTCTTGAAGAGCAGTTTCTTATATTTATTTGTTAGAATAAGCAAACAGCTGACTACAGCAAATCCAGGGAGCTCTTTTAAAACTACCCACAAGCATCAAGATAAGTGCATTTCAAACATCCCCCAGGAACTTTAAAAATACACCACTCACCTGCTGCCAGCTGTTTCACTTACTTTTACTTTAGCGCAGCTGGCATAGGCTTCTCCCAATCTGCTGTGACCCCCAGAAGTCTGAAACTGGCTCCACCTCTGTCGTGTCAAATAAAGTGGAAAAAGGCAGGCTGAGAGGAGCCTGCTGTCAGTTAAGATCTCCCAGTGTGCCTTTGAGGGGCCACATTATCTCTGACAACTGGTGGCCAAGCACCTGAGCACACCAACCACTATCAGAGTGCCCACCTGGTGGGAGATGCCAGAGCTCAGGAAGGGCCATTATCCCAGCCACAGGATGGGTGATCCAGCAGTACACTGTCACAGGCATGGGGACTCCGGGTTTGGGACTCGCTGCCTAGGGCAATTAAGGGAGGCTGGGTGCCTGTTGGAGTCCTACTGCATTTAGTTTCAGGCTCCAGAGACGCTGCTCGCAGCCAAAGGAAGTCCTGTGGGAGGTGGGCAGGTGTGCCTTGTTCTGAACAGCAAAGCCTTTGCTAAAAGTTGGTCACCATGAATGGCAGCAGTAACAAACACCATCTTTAGGGGCACTTGTACAGTGACTCTGGGAATGGCTCCAGCCCCTGTGCTCCTAGGAGGGATGGGGAGGTGCAACCACCTAAGGAAGAGCATATACAATCCCTGGTAGAGACTGATCAGAATTATAGCCCTCTTTAATTTGCATCCACTCCCTACACTCTCAGAAATCAGTGTGTAGGTTGTCTGCATTATAATGGTCTGGACCTGATGCATCAGGAGCCCGGTGCTCAGTTATTTCCTCTGAAACCTCACACATCCCCCTGTGATCAATTTAGACCTGACCCAGATTGCAGCCAAGCTAATCCCTCAGCTGTAACGTGTGGTGAAGATGCTGGTTGCTGCATACCTGAACAACCAACTCTTAACTGTTTCCACTTTTCCTTCTGGCTGCAGCTTCCTTCAGTGACCGAGCCCCTGCACTGCTTTCTCCACTGCAGCTACCCGAGCCTGGGCTCTCAGCAGGTGGTGGCTGCTGACAGAGTAGATTTTGGTTCTTGTGGCCCTTGATGCTGCTCATGTTGCTTCCCTTTCAGCAAGGGTATCTTCAGTTTTATGTATGTAAATTTGAACATGCAGGCAGTGTGTCACAAAAGACAACGTATCGGTTCCCATTTACCACAAAGACCTACACATGGGTGTGTCAGCAGGAGGAGCAATGTCTGATGGCTTCTCCTTCACTGCCTCAGATTGCACTTCCAAGATTTGGGATTGCCACAAGAAACTGATGGAAATTCTTTTCCATTAGCAGGAGCTGCAGGACTTTTAAAGACCTCCCTGATGTGCCAGAGAATGTATTTGTAGGAGCTTCAGGACGGGCCTCAATGCCTGCAAAGGCTGGCTTGAATAACTAGGGGTTAATAAATGCTCTCTTGATAAATCTGGCTCTCATGTTTACCCCAAGGGTTTCGGAGGGTGGCAAAGCTGGGGAAGGGAGGGACTTTTCACATCGGTAGGCCCATATGAGAACTTTTTAATCCTTATTACAGTTACGCTTTTCTGTCCTTGCCAGCCTGCAAGAAAGTTTGAAAGTCAGCCTGACCTCTTGTGTGTCTGATCTAGGTCCAACGGGGAATGAGATCAGGGAGCTGTGAGAAGCAAGCCTAATGGGGAGACTGCTGCAAATGTAGCAAAACAAATAATAGAGGCTCAAGTTTTTTGTTGTAGAAAATACAGTGCTATGGTTTTTGGGTGCCAAGAGGCAGTTCTTTTAATAGCTACATTCTTTGTAATGCTGATGAGTGGCAATATAGAAAGATGAAAGTAGGAGGGCATTGTGTTATGGTCTTACATATATTATGCCACAAAGAAAATGCGGTTGCTGGGTGGGGATTCTTCGCCCTCCTCCCGCTGAGCTATTCATACAAACTCTCCTCTGTGGATGGCAATCTCCATTCCATCTCTCCCAAATCCCAAAGGGTTTGCCAACTGACTTACAATTTTTCAAGTGGAAATCGCAGGACTGAATGGTGCATTGAAGTATTTCCTCCTACACCTAACTGCTCCTTTAGGAAGTGAGCAGACTTTTTTTTTTCCAAAAGATGTATGCCATCTCCTGGGAACAGCAGAAACTGCAGGCCCCTTGTACGGAAACTCCCTGTCAGCTGTATTTGCCTCTTCTCGGAGGGCATTATAAAACCACCAGATAAGGTCTGTGCAGCTAGGACTACCCTCCACGTCTGAATTTGTTGAACTTTCCACAATTTACACCAGAAAACCTCAAATTACACTGAAAATGTCATTGTTTACTTTGTGCACCCGAGGATTTGGATGTATGCCAAGTAGTGTGACAAGATAAGATTTGTCAATACGTGATACCAATCAGTTACAAAGCAGTGGTGGAGGGCAGTGATGTGATATTTTAAGTCAATGGTATGAGCCTGAAATGCAGCCCACGGCATTGCTCTGGTGTGTCTTTCTTGTCCTAGAGGACATGTGCAAGAGACAGAAGAAAAACAGAGATTCCCTTCTTAAAACACCATACGACTCTCTAGCATACAAGAGAAGATATGTTTCTCTTAAGTCATAAACTGCAACTTGCATGTGTCAAACAACAGACTCATCTCCTCATCACCCTTCTGCTTTTCATTTGCTGCTGACATACCATTAAGCTTTCCCTTGTCAAGGAGATGTAATGCAATAAAATCCACGAATGCAAATAAATGCATTTTTGCACATTGAATGAATAAATATATAGGTGAATGAACCCTTTGTCTTTGAAATACTCTTTAAAACAAGTTAGTTATAGCATGTGGATGGGTCCTTGAAATAACATCTGTAAGCATGGTTTCATATATAAAATGTTTTTCTGGGTTATGTCCATTAAATATACCTGCAAAATATCATAAAAATATCTCTTGTTTCATAAAGGTAGATCAATATTGACTTTAAATAATTAGGAATGATATAATCTATGCACATACAATTTGCTTCTTTGTGGTAGGCAGTAGATTTAATTATTTTAATTCATCACTTTTTTATCAATTAATAATCCTAATTTTTAATCGCTTTCCATTTCTTCCACAGACCTGAGGGTCTTTGAACAAGAACTGAAATGGGACCTTTTTTTTTTCCCCCCAAAAAAAATCGTAGTACCAGAAACTTTATAGAATGGCATCACAAAGTACATAAACAATGACTCAGGAACAAGGGATGGCAATGTCAGGCATCCACGTTGACTAGTGGCTGAACTTCAGCACGGCACAGCTCTTAACTCCCTGAAGTCAAGTCAGGATTCTTCAGTCCTCACCACCAAATTCCCAGTTTAACAGAAATCTCGCTTCGTGGTTTGTTGTCATCTCCCCCTTCCTGAGATCTGCTAAGTGATTCTGGCTGCCGTTTGGGCTGTGGCCCCCGTGCACAGGGGGTGAGTCTAAGGTGGGAGAAGGCACGGGGAGGTTCATGGATACAAGGTGCTGGAGAGCCCTTGCCAGAAGGAAACAGGCTTTTCCTTAGGGCAGATCACAGTCCACCTACACACAAGTTTTATTAGACCATGTTCTTTCCTTTACGTCCAGATGATTGATTAATGAAATGGATTCCAGATCTCCAAACACGTAAGTAAAATATGTAACAGGATTTGTGAAAGCCTCCACCCAGGGAAGTGGAGGCAGAATGTCACTAAATCATCTAGTGACAGTGATCTGTCAGTGATTTTTGTCCCTGGTAGTCAAGTTGCAACTATTCAATCCCCTCTGCCACCTCCAAACCACCAACATAAACTCCTGCCACTTAACCCTTGGCTAAATGAAATCCCTTGGGCACACATGTGGCTACTTACATCAGCATGGCTTGAACTTTTAGGGAGAAAGAGGGTAAGAAGTCTTTGCATGAAATGCATCATCTTGATAATTTTAATATAAAAATCCCTAATCAAGTCAAAAACCTTCAAGCACTATAAAATCCTTTAGCTCCACACTGACACCAAGATTTTTAAATTTGTTAATAGTCACTAACTATGCTTGTCATCTGAAATATTTTTAATTGTTGTACCTGAATTTTTCCTAATTGCTGTCAGTTCTTAACAGTCACACATTTTTTCATTAGAGTACCTGTGCACCTATGCAATGTTTTGTATTTCCAGGTATCAAGTTAAAGTAATCATAAACATGTGTCCAGTCTACCAGCTTCTCCAACCCCCTGTGTCCTCACTGACACCAAGACTTTCGAGTTTGAGCAGCCAGAGCTATGCCATATTTAGATGTCCAAAGAGGAGGTACCTGGCTTGCCTGGAGCTGCAAATCTCCTCAATGCCCGTGGTAACTGCACATTTCTCACAGTTTTGAACAACTGTCCATTTCCTTTCAAGCAGCTGAAGCATGGTAAGGAGGAATCTGCCCGTAGGAATCAACATTTCCAAGATCTGGGCTTATACAAGGGAGGACCCTGCTGAATGTCTGCTTCCTCAAGAAAAGTGCAGAGAAAATTAGGAGAAAGCACCATCTAAGTGGATTTCTGCAATGTGTTTGCTGTGTGCAGTAAGCATTTGCTTGTCTTTATTTTATATACTTGGAATGATTAGAGCTGAGACAAACCACTCTTTCATAAATCATTAGCAAGATGCAGGACACTGTTCCACAGGTTCTTGTTATAAGGTCTCCATTGTTTGGGATGTCTCAGAAGTAGACTTTTGGAGTGTGGCCAAAACCAGAGGGAGAGTATATTTCTAAAGAGATATTATTGCTATACATACTCTCTCTCTAACCTGGACTTTTCTTTCACTGTCTCTGAAATTACTTCTCTCAACAATGCCTATATTTAGGATTTTTAAATTTTTAAGATTCCATGTTTATGTGGATGGTTACTGTATCAAATTTAGAGTCATAACTAAAGAAAGGCTATTTTATCCTGTTTTAATTTAGTTTACTTTAACATCCATTTGCAAACTCCATCTGACAAAGAAATAAAAACGGTTTCTGAAGCTTACTAACTCCTGCAGTTAAAATTTCACTCATCTCTGTTCTGAGGCAGGCTGTAAAATACTCTGGGTTCCCCATGCAGTCTCCTAGAAAACAATGAAATTTTTAAGGTGCTTTGACTTTGGAAAACTTACTATGGAACTATCATCACTGACTCCATTAATCTGGGAGTATTAGTGGACGATGGAATCCTGATGTAGTATGAATTAATTTTTGTTATTGAAATAAACAAAGTACAAAATAAACAAAAATCACTAAATACGTACAGAACTGATGGTATGAAGTAAAAGGGCACTGGTTTTGTATTCTCAATGGATTTTCAGCCTGTGTAGGGACCGTGGGCAGCCAACACACCAGCACTAAGCCCTGCTTGGCACTGAAGATTCACCATCCCATATGTCCCCACAGTATACTGTATCCCTGACCAACTGAAAGATAAAAATATCAAATAACCTTAAAAATATTTTAAATTTGAAAAATGAAATCACGGTGATAGCAGCTCTGATCTGAGCTGCTGCCAATATTAAAGGGAAAATGAGAAGAAAGTCCCCCTGACTTTATATTCCAGTGGTTTGAGATAACAAAAATCACCTCAGTGTATTAAGACCCAAGCACTTGTTGTTTGGGCTTTTTCTTATTGTTTTTCCTCTTCCTGTTTAGTTCCCCAGGCTGTTGATTGCTGAGCTCAGGCTCCTCAGGCTGCTGTTGTAAAAACTGTCCGATGTCATGACAGAAATCTCCCTTCAGCGGACTGCAGCGCTTCGGCTTGCCCAGCGTTACCCGATAAGGGAGCTGCTGTGTCCCTCTCCTCAGTGGGAAACGGCAGGACCCAGGGGGAGCAGGGGGGAAGGAGAGTTTGAAAGATTGCAGGCCATTGAGATAGATACAGAGCACTGAAACAAAACATGTTTTATCTATAGGCAAGGTCGGTGCCCTCAGCTGGAGCAGAAGTTTTGGAAGTGTAGTAGAGGAAAACTTTAATCTATCACAAGCATTAGCTAAGGCATGTTAAAATTCTGTTTATGAAGCAGTTTAAGTAAATTTGGGAAATGGGACTTAGGAAATTGTAACCACATTTGCTTAGCAGATTGAAGAAATAATAGCAGACCAAAAAAAAAATCCAACAAATCTCCCTATAAAGTGACCTAGAAAACACTCAGTTCCCATGTCAGGTAAAATGCATATATTGACTGCTATGAACAGTGATGTAGACGTACTTGAATTAAAACAACTATTTTCATATGCCTTTAACTTAGACCTAAAATGCCTGTGAAAGATACAGCAGTCAGGCTTGTCACAGAAATGTAAAATGAAAGGCGCTGGCTCTTTGGCATGTCTTTGATTTCTTTCTGAACAGCTTGGTTCAGTCAGATAATTCTGTTCATAGTTATATCTATTTAGTCTTGGAGTAATGCCATCAAATTCAATGGTGTTACATGGATTTAAATTGCTTAAAGGAGAAGAAAGTATATTCATTACATCTCTAGAGTTACTGTAGCAGTGTATTTAGCCTAGAATGTGCAGCTAATGTGCTAGATTATTTAACTGTTACTGAGATGAGACAATCATGGGGCATAGTTTCAGAGGCCATAATGTAGCAAATATCATATTGTTTTACTTTTCAGCATTTCCATATGATTTGTCTCTCTCTTCCCACACATGTGGCTGATTATCCTTGAGGCCACAGCACATTGCACGCACACAACATACGCAGTAAATGCTTAAGAAGCTTAGGGAGAAGGTGTTATTGTGTGCTCAATAATGCAAGGAGAAGTGCCACTCCAGCTTGATGGGTTTGCAGTATTCCTTGCAAACTCCATTATCTTCTTCCTTATGCAAGTAGGCACACGCTGTGCTTACCTGTGCACACTCACTTTGAGTGTCAGCTGGTGAATGTTACCTGTGGGTTCTTGACACCTACAGCTTATCTAAGTGCAAATAAATC
Source organism: Nicator chloris (assembly GCA_013400495.1). Classification (NCBI taxonomy): domain Eukaryota; kingdom Metazoa; phylum Chordata; class Aves; order Passeriformes; family Pycnonotidae; genus Nicator; species Nicator chloris. Next base: position 275,827 of record WAAE01003117.1, read on the forward strand.
AATGTGAATTGCACAAATACAACAAGCCAGGAATGAATCCACAGGTTCTGAACAGTATGGCACAAGCCAGGTCAGTGGCAATAATTTGTTTAAAGAGTGCCATGAGAGGGAGGTAGGAGGAAAGGCCTCCTCCACTGGAAGAAGAAGATGTTCATATTATGGCAGCTAGCTTGTCATTAGAAAGATGTTCTTGTATTGTAACACTCACCAGTATTTTCAAAAGATGCAGAGTGAGGTAATCTGAAATTAATCTGATGGGTCAGACGTGCCTGCTGAAGCACATGTAATCAAACAGCTATTAGATTGCTGGTTTACAGTCACTGCACCTGTGTGCAAGTGTAGGTGTAGTGAAACTGGAAGAAGACTGCAATTATCATGACAATGTTACGTTTTCATTGCCTTCCTGGAGAAGGAAATTGTCAAAAAGTAAAAAAGCCCTTTGGGGAAAAACTGTGAGTTTCAATAAGACACTATGTTATGGGCATTCTGTAAGGTAAACTGTTGGCATGAAAGATGATGTGTATGAAAATTGGAAACCCTGGTGTTTACTAGTATGTATGAAAAGAAATAGGTCAGTGACTTTGTTTCCATGGTGACCATTATTGAAATAAAACAAACTGACACCAATGCTGATTTATTTCCCTATTCTGCACCCTTTTAAACAATTGCCTAAATCTGAGATTGCTACTCAATGAACAGGATATCAGAATGAACTTCCACAATGTGATGTCCTCAGGGTTATTAATGAAAGAAAGACCTAAAGGAAAGGTCTCCTTCAGAACAATTCCATCTGAGCAGGTGCCAATTCCCACTATCCTGCAGTAATGTAGCTGCCATGAGGTAGAGTAGGTGCTCTTTGGCAATTATTAGACAGAACTAGTTTCAACAAGGTAAAAAGAAACAAGATTCATCTTCATCATAACCACAGCATTTCCCAAAAGGATACTTTCATGACTATGAATCATTCCTGGGTTTGCTTGTGGTCCACACTCTGCTTTGATTCTGTAGTTATTGGGGACAGAGTTATTGGGGACTCAGTTATCACAGAGTTATCTGTGACTTGAGGGAGACTTAAGCATCTAAACCTAATTTATGTGCTCCTGAGTGCAGGTACATTTCAGTAGCTTTAATAATTTTGTGCATGTTTCTTGCTTGTGGTCTTGCTTGTGATGCTCACTTCCAAATACATAAAGTGATAATTATAAGAGTTTTCTATTTCACAGAGGCTCTGGGAGGTTAAACTCATTGAAGATTTTGAGATGATCCAATAATAGGTTTATACAGACATGCTGGAAAGATAAATCTGGCAGGTTCTTGACACAATCTACCAGACCAATGATATCAACCTTGTTATCTTGCCACAGCACATTAAAAACATTAGAGATATCATGTTTGTTTGGCAATGTTTGTTGTATAAGAATTGCCACAAATATAGAAATTAAGTGCATGGTGTAACAATACTTGTGACAACAAAACCAATATTTGGTAGCAGTTGAGTGTACACAACTGGTTTCCCAATATCATTGCTTTGATCTGTTATAATCATAGTCAATAAATTTATTTAGGCAAGGTAACTGGTGAGGAACATCCCAAGTCAGGGTTTTGTTATTTTTATCCTGCATATGATATTGCAGGAGCTCTGCTTTTTTCATTAGCACTTGAAGGAAAACAAAAGATGAAGGAATGCATGAACATTTTTTAAACCTCAACCTGTGGAAGCAAAGGAAGTACAAGGAGATGCGTTTATCAGAAAATGTGTGTCTATCTACAAACATGTAAGTCTCTAAGGAAACACAAGCATAAAGAGCTGAAACCACAGTTATTTAAAAAAAAGGGAATTTCTTTCCCTGTTTGTGTGATGAAGTCTGTTACTTCAGTGGAAGCAAGACTAGACTAACCACTTTCTTTTGAAGTAAAGTAAATAGTCTCCCCCTCAATTTGAGCCCTGAGCCTCAAAAACGTTTTACTGATATTTTTGGTTAGGATGAGATTTTTTATTTAAACCTCCTTTCTTAACATCCTTTCAGTGAGTTTCAAGAGGAGATTTGGATGTCATTAAAGTAAAAAGCAGTGACAGATATGGTTGCTACTCAGAACTGTACCAATGGTAGCCTGCTGCAATTTAATTTTTATTATTGGTTGTGATTTCCTATACTATGGTTTTGACATCCAAAAATCAGTGGTAGGGGCTTGTGGCTACTCATTAGCATGTACAGCAAGGTGTAAGGTGGACAACCATCAATTATCACATATTAACTTTTAAACACAAGAAAAGATAAATTCTTTGTACACTAAACTGCATCATTCAACTCACTGAATTACTCTTCAAATTATTCTATGAGTGAGATGATAACAAAATCAGGATTACAGGAAGAGTCCTTTTTTATCTTAATTCAGTAAAAAGGCCAGTAATTCAATGTCCTGAATGCTTCATGCAATGCTGTGATGGTTATGTTCTTATTCTACAAGGCCTCTTCTCCCAGTCAAGTTTAAGATTTAACTAATCCATTTTAATTATTTGGGGTAAATGCAGATTCCTGTAATTTACAATGACTTTCTTTGACAACTTATTTTGCTGCTAATGCTAAACTAACTCTTACTCTTAAGTCTTCTTATCTCCTAGACACATACTTTCTCAGGAGATGTCATCTCTCTGATCAGGGAAAAGATACTTTCCTTGTTGTTCACCTTTCTAATGGTTGTTGCTCTCTCACCATACTTGGGCTCAGTTTTCCCCTCTACATGTGCATCTTTGTTCAAAGCTTATGCAAAGTCCTCTGCTTTTGTTTCTACATGGCTTTAAAAAATTCTGGCTTTGACATGGCCAGAAATAGAAAGGAGTTATGAAAGATCAGTCTTTGCTTCAAATTCAGCCCACTGAAGTCAAAGGTCTAAAAGTGAATGGCTAATTCTGATCCATCGCATAGTTTTCACTAAATCCTGCTTTTTGGGCAAGCAAGAGCATTCCTTTGAATTCCCAATGTCTATTGCAGGAATATGGAACTGTAAATGTCTACCATGAATGGATATATTCAAGACAAAATGTCAGAGCAGTGAAGAGAAGCAGATGTCTTTTTATCAGGGATAGCTTTAGAAAGATTAAATCAAATTTACCACAATACCAAAACATGGATGACTCATCAGTGGTCACATGCAGCTCTGAACATGCAATGAAGTACTAAATTATTTTTGTATAATATCCTTAAGTTCCCACAGTTCTTTTTTTTTTTATTATTATTATTATTTAATTGGCCTTTCCAGGCCAATAAAAGTAATAAACAAACCAAACGTCAGAAAACTATCATTTTTCTTCATTATTAAATTGTCTTATCAAGAAGGAAGAGGTCTTGTGAGCTGAGGAATGTTTCACTTGATTCAAAAATAGACCACTAATAAGGTTTAGACTGAGGAGAAACACTTACAAGCAATCCAACCAAAGTCTTTGAACCATGAAGTTGAAATGGTACAACTGTTACCAAGATTTGGCTAGTAGTTTTCTGATATGTTTATCTGATTTTCATGCTTACATATTATCTTCCAGTAAATAAAAAAGATCTAGGGATAACTCTACCTTGTCATTATTCACTATTAAATAGTGTGACTCAACGTCTCTCTAATTATACTGCACTTTTTGTTCTCTCATCGCAGACCAAACTTCTGTAAATCTATGAGCAAACTTCTGTAAATAGTACAGGCGTATACTTTTCCATTGTCAAGATTACCTAGAGAGGAATTAGGTTGAAGAATTCCACACAAATCACCTAAAATTATAGAAAGGGAAGTTTTTTATAAGGCATTTCTCCTTTGAAAAATACATTTGAACTGCAAAAAATGTAGGCAACACATAGGTTATCCGAGTTGTGAAATTTGTCCAAAATACAGTGTGCTTTGTGTTTTGGGTTTTAAAAATACAGATTCATTAGGTTCTAGGTAAATGAAATAAGATGTTTTATCTCTGGAAATTTTTGGCTACTACAGGGCTCCTCCTTACCCAGAGGAAGAAGAGGCATTTGTTTCATAAACTTGCCCTCAAATAAACTTTGATGCTATCACAACTATTCAATCTACGTAAGAATGGAAAACATACATAGTGGGTAAGGAGGTATTTAGCACTACTAAGAATATATGAAAGGATACAGTTTCCACACTTTTGTTCATATTTGGCCTAAGCAAAAAAATAACCCTCCTGCTGCTCAACTTTTTGAAGAAGATGTGGTATGGCTGCTTGTGCTTCCCTGAGCATTAGTTGTGGCAAAGTAGGGCAATATCTCTCCTCAAAAAAAAATGTGTTTGAGTAGCCAAGAAGATGCCTAAACAGCTGTAATATTTCTAAGCTTCTGGGCCCAGGTACTCCTCTTGACAAGGTATGGAGCCCTCACTGGGATCACAGAATTACAGAATCGCAAGGTTGGAAGAGACCTCCAAGATCATCGGGTCCAACCCAGCCCTAACACCTCAACTAAACCATGGCACTGAGTGCCATATCCAGTCTTTTTGTAAACACAGGCAGGGATGGTGACCCCACCACCTCCCAGGGCAGACCATTCCAGTACTTTATCACTTTTTCGGTAAAAAACTTTTTCCTAATATCCAACCTGTATTTCCCTTGGCACAGCTTGAGACTGTGTCCTCTTATTCTGTCAGTTGCTGCCTGGAGGAAGAGACCAACTCCCACCTGGCTACAACCCCCACCAGCTACCTTTCAGGTAGCTGTAGAGAGTAATAAGGTCACCTCTGAGTCTCCTTTTCTCCAGGCTAAACAGCCCCAGCTCCCTCAGCCATTCCTCACAGGGCTTGTGTTCCCAGCCCCTCACCAGCCTCGTTGCCTCCTNNNCTGGACACAGCACTCAGTGTCCTTCCTAAACTGAGGGGCCAGAACTGGACACCTTGTCTGGGATGAGACATATGCATGCCTCAGACTCTTCCGTCTTTGTTTTCAAAATTCATGTTTATGGGCCAGAGGGAGCCCTGGGAGTTTGGTGTGTGGCATCTCTAGGGCTTTTTCTGGCAGTACAGCCCTGTTGCTCCAGCTAAGGGCAGCCCTGCACAGCCCAGCTGTGTCCACTTTCCCTCGGGTTGCTCTGAGAAAGCAAACTGCAATTCCTCATGCTTTTGTTGCAAATGCCATTAAGAAGGAGGTGAGGTGAATTGCAAGCTGTTTAAGAGTTGCTGTGCTGTAAAGGATTTTTCATTGAGGGTAGTTTTTTATTTAGGAAAAAAAGCCCAAGTAAACAGCAAACCAAAGGGCACGTGTTCCGATGCATGTAAACACAAGTAGGCAAATGCTCACTAGAAGCACAGCACAAATTATGACTGCTGAGGTTAATTAATTGATAAAATCACTTGTATAGGGAGGGATAAAGCCTAAGCTAAGTCTTCCTTGAAAACACATGCCAACTCAGAAAGAGTAAATATCTGGATGAGGTACTTTGGCCTCTGTTGTGCAGCATGTGTTACCATAACCTATCAACTGATGAGTGAATCCCAGAAGGAATCATGGACTGCTCCTTCCCACTTTGCAGTGGAACAACACTATATATTCTATATAATTTTAGGTATGCAGACATACTAAAGGAAGTAATGATATCTATCATTTTAGACAGCACATAAATATGTAAGAGATAGTCAGTAGCACCAAGTGGCTTGGATTATTTGCAAATTATTGATTGGTTGTTCATACTGCAACTTTATATTCTGCTAATCCTACAGTGGCTAATGGGAATCAGCTAGATGTATGCTAAAATGGAAAGAGAGTGGAAAATGGGTTGAAAGCAGCCCTGAGGAGTAGGGCTTTGGGGTGTTGGCTGATAAGAAGCTCAGCACAACCTGGCAATGTGCATACACAGCCCAGAAAGCCAAACCTATTGCAAGCTGCATCAACAGCAGAGTGGCCAGCAGGGCAAGGGAGGGGATTCTGCCCCTCTGCTCTGCTCTGCTCTGGTGAGACCCCACTTGGAATGCTGCATCCAGCTCTGGAAGCCCCAAAACAAAGAACATTGACCTGTTTTAGTGAGTCCAGAAGAGGTCATGAAGATGATCAAAGGGCTGGAGCACGTCTCCTATGAAAACAGACTGAGAGATCTGTGGTTGTTCAGCCTGGAGAAGAAAAGGCTCTGGGGAGACCATATAGAACTTTCCAGTACCTAAAGAGCACCTTCAAGAAGGTTGAGGAATTTTTTACAAGGTCATGGAGTGATAGGACAAGGAGTAATAACATTAAACTGAAAGAGAGTAGATTTAGACTAGATATTAGGGAGAAATTCTCTACTCTGAGGGTGGTAAGACACAGCAACAGATTGCCCAGACAGGTTGTAGATGACCCCTGGAAGTGTTCAAGCACAGGCTGGATGAGGCCCTGAGGAACCTGGTCTAGTAGAAGGTCTTTCTGCCCATGGCAGGAGGGTTGGAACTAGATGATCTTTAAGGTCCCTTCCAATACAGGGCATTCTATGATTTTATGATTCTATGATTCTACAAATCTGTGATGACATCAGTTGTTCTGACATGACAGGAGAGAGATTTTGCGTAGTTTTCGGTTCTGTCTATTTTTTTTCCTCTTTCTTTCCTAGGTCATCTGTGTGAGACCATGATGTTGGGAGCAGTCAGGATGACTAGCTAAGAACATAAACTGGGATTAATGTACAAGCAAAGAATAAAAGAGGCTCTTCAGGCAGCAGTTGCTGTCACTGGCTAGGTGAGGAGAGCTTCACCTCTTGGTGACTTCATCTAGCAGTCAGTCCCATAGGTGATGTCAACCACAGTTACTAAAGCTGGGTTAGATCACTTGGAAATTTCCCACCGGTCATAGTATGGATTGTTCAGATTGCCAGTCAGCAACCTTAATGTAGCTTGTCCTCAAAATACATATATGGATTCCTAATATTAAATAGAACTAACAATGCCTAAAGCTAATATAAAACTGCTTGTGGTGATGCATTTTTTTTCTACTTTAAGATACTAGGTAGAGAATACTTGTTTCTATGGGCAAAAAACAAGCCTTCAAAAATTTAGTAGTATTTTAATGACATGTGGTGCTTTAGAACAAACAGTTATGTACCTGAGTAACCCTAGTCTGGTCTCAATAAGGCTGAGGTAGGACAAGGTTGTATTTGTTTCTCTTCTGTGAATCTATCTAGAACATCAGCCCACAGGGACATAATTCAACCACTTGGTTTCAAGTGCTTCTTTCCAGCATGGTGACTTCTTTATACATAGTTTTCTTTCTTCTATATGCCAGGTGCCATCTCTTATTTGGCCCTGAGGGTAATGAGCTGATTGCAACATGGATGACTCACATGGAGCATCATTCAAGTTAAGGAACTCTGAGGAAAAAAGAAAACTTTGAAATGAGAAACCTGAAAATAAATCTGGATATGTGTATACAACAGATGTGTATGTTTGCTGCCTTATGTGATAGCTGGAAAGGAGACGGGGATCCTTTAAATGCACTCGTGGCAATAGGACATGAGGCCTAAGGCAAAGTACTAAATGATTTAGCTCAGACACCATTTAGTCAGGGAAAGCCAAACAGCTGCACTGTAGGCCATCTGAGCTGGAACCCTGGGCCTTAGATCTCTCTGAGATGGTGTCTCAGAGAGGCAACAGCACTCTCTGCCCGAGACATCCAAGTCCTTGTGGAACAGCTCTGGCCTTCTTTCTGCTCTCCCTCTGTCCTTGTTAGCCAGGAGCAATGATGGGACCTAAGCCAAGCGTGGGCTGCACACCTTGCTGCTGTCTGTGGGTCTTCAAATGAGATTGGAAGAAGGTCCTTTTGCATGGGAACAGCTGAACAGCAAGTGCCAAGTGTGACCCTGGTGCAATATTTGGAGTTCTGAATAATTTCTGTTCCAAAGCCCTGAGGTACCTGTCAGCAACACCAGATAATATAAGGGTGCTAGAGAGGAGGAAGCAGTGTGCCTCACTCCTTCCTGCTGCAACACCTAGCTTTGGTTTTTATCGCTGATTAAAATGAGCCAGGAATAAGTAGAAAAATCTCACAAAGGTTTAAAAGCTCTCTTTGAAAACTTTTCCTACTTTAATTTTACTTTTCAACTTGGTTTTCCAAACAGACAATGTGTCCCATATTTACAGTATTTTTACTGGAGATCTAAATATGCTTTTTCAAATCCTGGTTTATTTAGTCTCAGTATATCCTTCTGAAATAAATAAGCAATGTTTTACAAATAATATAACAGAAGCACATAAAGCTTTAGTGACCTATTCAGGCAGAGAAGTGCCTGTCAGAGCCATGAAGAGTAACGTCCCTGATTTCAGATACTCTATCCTAATCAGAACAGCACTCCTTCTCTCTGCCTCAAACAAAAAGCAGAAGACAGGTTTGTTTTAGCTGAAAATGCACTTCTATCTACAGAGAACAGATATCATTTTTCACCATGTATGAATGATCAAACTATATATTACACACATGCTGTCTCTTCTTTTTCTTCTGACAGTTTTCACAAGAGAGCCCAAAACAAATGTATTAAATATAGAAGGCTTTAAAGCAACATAGTCCTGTTTTTTGTGGAAATATTCTGTAATGATCACATATACTGGCAGAATCCTTTGTATATCTTAAAAGCCAGCAATGAAAAATCCTTAGTTGTTTAGAGTTTTTCAGGTTTCTTTTTTTTGGGGGGGAAAAAAAAAAGGAAAAGAAAAAAAAAGAAAAAATACAATTATTGAGGTAAAAACAGGCACAAATGTGTGACTCAGCCACTCATTATCACATCTATATTCACATTTCACACTCTCCCTAAAAGGCTCCCTGAGCAAGGAGGTCATGCATTTGAGTATGATAACTGTTAATCAAGCTGACACTACACAGTGAAGCCAGTTTACTAATTTTACTGGAAGAACAATATTATTGAAAGATGTGACTCTTTTCTCGGGTTGGAAAGTGGAGAGGAACAAAAACACACAAACAGTTAAAGTGCAATTATAGTGGTTTTAATAAAAAAAACCATTTTACTGGAAATGGCTATTTCAGTTCTGTTTCTACAATGAAAACTGGGACAATTCCCTCTATATAGAACTGAGAATTTTCTACTGCCTTGGTATTGCTAAATCAATAAGAAAGACAATTTATTCCTGGAACTGCTACAGATATTTCTGAATGATAATTTTGTTCCATTTGGGAGAAAGCAAAGTGCACCAAATCTTGTGTATTTCCAATATCCCTGCTGGGGTATAAGACTTCAGGAACCGAACACAGGAGCAAAATACGTGGTTTTTTTTACTCCACTCTCTTTTACTGCCATAAAAACCAAATGTAGAACACCTCTAATCTCACTGGATGTTATATTCTCACAGTCCATGAAGATTGCATGCTCTACTACAATTCTCAGGATTTTGCCACTGGATTTCCTGTGGCTGTTCAGGTGTGTTGGCAGCACAGCATGAAGAAAGCCACCACAGCCCACCCATCCTTGCTGTTCTGTGAGCCATGCAATCCTCAGGCCCATTTGATTTCCTCATTGCTTCTACTTAGAGGGGAGAGAGCTGGAATTACAGCTGCTCACTGCTCAAACGGAGTTAAATCCTTCTGGGCATGTGTGTAGGGCAAGACATAATGTGGCATTGAGGTGGCATTAAGAGCTGGCATTTGCCTTCCTCCGGTACATCTTGGAGCTGGGGACTGAGGTGCATCAGCATGGAATTTGTCATTAGCTCCCACACTGCTGCTCTTGTGTTTGGGCTTACAGCGTCGCAGGAAAACATGCCTGATTTAATATTTTTTTAATAAGGTTTTTACCTGCAATATTTAACAGACTCTCTTCACATCAGTCATTCAAAGGGAGCATGGCAGCCGGTGTACAGGTGGGTTTGAGCTGAGGAGACTAGAAGTGGGTCAGTTTGCTGATCTGAGATGGAGCCGTTTGGGGGGGGATTTGGGCTTGCATGAATTTGTGATTTCCAAGTGAAGTTCACAAATCAAACAAAAAGCCTAGACGATTAGATTACCTGATATACCTATTTCTCTGAAAAGATTGCCACAGTCCTTCACCTATGTGCTGGCAATCTGTGTGTGGCTGTTCAGAGAACTTTTTCTCAGGAATAGTGTCAAATATACTTGAATGGAGAACATAAAATAAGCATTTTATATCAAGCTGCCATAACTTTTCTCATACTGTGGTAGGTTTCAAGCAAAATAACAAAAAGTGGGTGGAAAAGCAGAACCCTGCAGTTTTATTAAGCATGAATGACATTAAGTGTTGGCGTGAAGCACAGGGTGAGTCAGTGCTGTTACAGTGAAGCATTATGTCCATCTCGTAGTCATATGATAGAGAAGGAATGCTCCTCTCAGCACACACAGAAATTACTTGTCTTGGCAGCACCAGCAAACACACAGCCCCAAGACATTACTGTGTAATAATTTCCCTAGCAAAGGAACACAAACTATGACTGAAGCTTTCCCTGACCTTAGAAGTTGTGTCAGTTGGTTAAAGCTGACCTACTTTGGACTCCCAATTTCAATTTCTTTAACTAATAGTTGGGGTAATTTTGTTCTATGACACTGTTTTTAGGTTTGTTTGGTGGGGTATTTTTGATCCAGGGTGGAGCAGTAGATCAAGGATAAGGTTTTCAAGTATGGAGGGAGGATAATGAATTCTCAGAAGAATTTTCCTTTGCAGATTACATGTTTTCTAATAGAATGTTTATTTGGTACTGAATTTACCCTAAATCTGGCAGACAACATATTTCCTTTATTACCCAACATAGATTTTGATGAATCCTAATATCTATGAGTGATTCCTTAAATAAAGTAGAAAGAAGAATTGCCTTAATTGTTTGTGTCATCATAGACTGTCTCAGTCACCAACAAGGCATTATACAAACACCAAAGTAGGAACTTTTATTTTTTTCTATGGATTTTAAACATGCTGAGAAGAAATGGGGATTTTATCATTTATTCTTTACAAAAGGTAAGATTCAGTGTAGCCTACTCTGTGCAGTACAAAGTAGAGTTAACCTACTTTTTCTTTTGCTAACCACCCAGGGCAGCTGCAGGCAGTCAGCTTAGCTACAACAACAGGGATTTTCACAGCGCTACAAAACTCCCTCCCTGGCTGGAGACAGAAGACAGAGTTGAATTCCTCATCCTTATGGGTGGAACCGCTACAATTATCCAAGGGAATTTCTCTGCAGCACTACCATTCTGCCTTTGGAAAAAAGAATGTTTATGCTTTGGGTATGAGACTTGTTCACTGTTGCTTTGCATCTCACACATCCATTCTGGAATTTCATTTATCAAAGGTCAGTGTTCCTCTAACTAGCTGCAACTGGAGCTGAAGGACACTACGGAGATATGCTGCATAGTGACTAAGGTGCAAGTTTCCTAGGAATTTTGCATCCCTTTTAAAGGGCACATCCTTCAGCCTCACGCCAGTGAGTGTCTTCTTTTAAAAATTTACTGTTTTCCCCAACTGAGTCAACCGTGACTGAATAATGTCTTCCCCATTCTTCCTCCACAGTCTTTGGCAATCAGAAGGCACTCCAGAAATTTAGACATATTTTTCATATTTAGACATACATCTTCCTGCACAGCAGTGACTTGATTTTCCCAAACACAGAGCGGAGCCAGACGTAAAGCCCAACACCTACCCACCACCATAAATGCCGGACAAATATTGATTGTTTTAGTGCAAACACACTATTATATGTTATATGCATGTCTGCTATCTGAGCATGAAAATCACATGGACTGCCAAAATACAGGGAGGGCTGCCATCTAGTACAGGCATAGAAACACTGCAAAAAAATGAGCATCACTGGTCTCTTTTTCATGGTAATCTCAGTTACCTTGAGCAACACGGGAAGGCACTGTACAAGTATTTCTGTTTGCAGGGCACTTTGGACATGCTAGAAGTCTGAGAAGGACTTGGATCCTGGCCACCAGTGTAGAAACTCTGTGCCACAAGTGGAGCAAAAGCAATGTTAAAGGTGCATAACTCCCCAAATGATGGTTTCTTGGCATCCTTACCATCCACCTTGCAATTGCTGCCAGGGAGACAAGAATACTATTGGGTGCTGTTAAGAGCTCTAGGTGGAGTCATCATCCTCACCAAGTGTACCAAGTCTCCCCAAAGGTGGGTTTCTGCAAAGAAAGTAAATCCACTTCTATTCATAGGGAGCTGCAGTAAGCACAGGCACGCTTCAGGCCCAGAATGTGACAGTTCTGTTATAACTCTGGGTTGTGATATTACGCTGGCTGCTTAGACAAGATACCTTCAGAGTGTACTGTGGTGCTAAATTAGATAGTCATCTTGCAGTTTCCTGTGGGGCTATTTGATAGCACTAAACCCATGTGCAATTTTACCAGGTGGAAATTCAGAAATGAAGGGATGCAGACCAATTTACACCAGTTGAAGAAAAATGGTGTAAACATCTTCTTCAAAAACCTTCGCTTTTCTCTAAATTATGCATAAAGTTAAGAAACAATAATTGCTTTTGCTTTATCCTTCTGGAGATAGAGATTTCAGCAAGTCTCGACAAATCTAGGATCTTTAGAAAATCACAGAAAGGGATCTTAAGGGCTTGATTTAGAAACATTTTATTTCTAGTGTTTCCTTTGCAAAGGTGGAGAAAGTGGTAAAGAAAAGCGTGCAATGCTTCCCAAAATATGATTTTTGACTGGTTCTGGCTTTATTTAGCACGGATACTATGTCAGACATCCACCAGATGACACCAATGCAGCACTCACCATGCTAGCAGAGACTGGTTTGTTTCTATTGTAGAAAGAATTGAGATCTTTCCAAAAGAATTACTGTTTCACAATGAAATTAATTTCCCAAGTTACATTAAAGATATGTGTTCCCACTTTCTGCATTATCACAAATCTCACTGATTTAGAAAACCTAAACTGTCGTGCAATTTTGTGGGGTTTTTAGATTTTTAAACAAGTAACACTTGAAATGTTCCTGCAATCTTTGTGTTCTGTGCAGGCTTAATGCATTTTATGTCTCAAGTTTCCTCAGCCTTCACCCCTGTGGGTCACGACATCAGTGATGTTCCTCAAATGAATTAGCCTTTGTGTGCCCCAGAGCCTTCTCTAATATTGTATATCCTGTATCTCATGAAAGAAATGATAAAAAATAGGAAGTAACAAAATACAGTTGTAGTTTTTGTAAAATAACAAAAATAATTATTTGACTACATAAAAAAATCAGCTGTGGTTTATTTTCTGTCTTCTTAGGCACAAGTATCTTCACTGCATAGATACAGTTTTATTTCTTAAGATATAATTTTTATAAATCTGTACTAAAATAGCCAGAATAACTCCTCTGAAACACTGTTATAAATTCTACTCTTGCTTAGTTTGATATTAATTCAGCAAGGTACATCAGTGTTGCAGAGGTCAGAATTTGCCTGAGAATTCGATATTTTGTCACTCTAAGAATAAATATAGATTAACATATTGATATAGATGCTAAATTCATTAATATAGTAATTAAAATCTATATAGAAACTTAATTCGATTCAAAGCCCAATATTAAATAATACATTTTTAAAAACCATATATGTAAGTTACATTTTGTACCTCAGCAATTTTTGAACCTGTTATTCAGACAAAACTGCTTTCCTTTTCATGTGCAGCCTACCTTTGCAAGGCAATAAGAATTTTGTGGTCATGATGTATGTTGTCTTCTTGTAACCTTTGAGACCCTTTTGCCAAATTCAACCCAATTCAGTGGCATTTAGGTGCAGTAGAGCAGTGCCACAAAAATAGATGGGGACATATAAACAAGACTTCATTGCTTTTATAGAAACAAGGAATAATTTAGGCTGGAAATGTCCCCTGGAGACCACTTGGACAAAACCCTTCTCAAAATGGGCTATCAAGGCTTGCTCAGGAATTTTCCAGTGCAAAGCACAACATCTCTGAGAACTGATACTTCACAGCTCCTCCAGGCTACCTGTTCCAGTCTTGCACTATTGTCTCTGTGGAAACATTTTTCTGGTGAGGCAATGGATGGTTATGAACTTTTTAAACATTAAAAAGGCCACAGTAGAAATGAGAGAGCTCTGTTATGAATAATCCTAGTATGGAAAAAGACTTTGAGTCTGTTAGGTCCCTGAAGATGCAGTTGCACAACTCTTCATAAATTAAGCATCATTAATTTGAGTTCTCACAGTAAAACTTGGTTTTTTAAGGAGTTTCAAAATTTAGTAGAAGTATTTGCCTACATTATAAAAGTCTTTGAGCAAGAACAATAGGACTTAATAATTTAAAATAAGACATAGAGAATGCTGGGCAGGAAGCACACCCCTAGTATCCTGCTAATGCATAGTAACTTAATGAGGACAGAGGGTACCAGGTATCCACATGTTCCTCAGCGCACAGTAAAGAGGAGATGCAGATCCTGCCGACACATTATGTATTCTCCTCATGCAGGCAGGCAAGAGCAGGCAGATAGAGATTCAGGCTGGAGAAAGCTTTGCCAGCATGCCAGCACACTGCTGGGTTTTTGCATAGAGTTGTTTACCCTTTTCCTGAACTGCACGGGAGCTGGAAGGGGTTTTCCGAGTGGAACACGGCAGGAGGTTTCTCTTGCCCTGAATGCTTTCTGAAGCCCAAAGTGCTGCACATATATTGTGTTGTCTCCCCAGCTGGTGGGGCCAAACCTATGCTGCAATCACATCCAGCTCTGTGTAAGCTGAGACCACAATTCCTATTCACAAAATCACTGAGTCACAGAATGGGTCAGGTTGGGAGGGACCACAGTGGCTCATCTGCCCCAAGCTCCCTGCTCAGGCAGGGTCATCCCAGAGCACATGGCACAGGGTTGTGTCCACACGGTTCTTGAATATCTCCAGTGAAGGAGAATCTACAACCTCTCTGGGCAATCTGTTGCATTTTTGTCCTTTCAGCTTTGTCCTTGTGGAAATGAAGGCACAGTATGTGGCCTGGGAGTTGTGGGGGAAGGCAATTACCAGCTTGTTTTCCAATTTGGTGAACTGGGACAAGCCCAACTTCCACACAGCTTCGATGCCACTCATGTAACCCTGAACATATACTTGCTCACTCTGGCAATAAGCAACTCCTACACATTCCACTGATCATTTACACTTTATTTAAATTCCCTTTTCCCTTTTTCATTGAAATACATATATCTATGCACAGAAAAGGAAATAAAAATGTAGAGAGGGTATTTATGCAGCATTACAGGGATGCACGGATACAAAATGAAATACTGTAAAACTTATTGCTACATTGTAAAACAAGGGAGTTTTTTAAAAATCAATTGTTTTATCTCTCTTCAGTACTGTCTCTACATGTTTAACATGCCAAATATAATTTTTAGCATATTATTGTATAATAACCTTAAAATAGATATTTGGTGTGGAAAATTTAATGTGGTCAGGAAAAAAAAAATTCCTTTTAGGATGTTCTAAAGTAAGTGTGTGGTCTTACATGTCTGATTTTACACCACCACTAATTTTTCTCATGCAAGACTCACATTTGCAGATACGCTGTCTAAAGACTGACAAGTAATACTTTGTTTTTGCTTTTCAGCAACAAGTGCTTTCTTTATTGCCAAAGCACATTGCAGAGAGTCACTTCAGAGAATGCAAATGAAATCACAGAGTAAATGTCTTTCATCTTACTTCATGTTGGAGGAAAAGTGAAGCCTTTTTAGAAAATATTCTATTTTGGCATCATTTGAAAAGAAAGCTTTAATTAATACTATGTTCAGTTTTCTGATGTTGAGTGCTATTCAGAAATGTGGGCATCTGCAGCCAGCTAGAGGCCATTAAACATGCTTTTGCACTCTGTTGACAGGATTTTGCCTCAGTACAAAAAAAAAAGCCTTGACAAAACTCTCTCCAGGAGCTACAGAAAAGTGAAAGAGTAGAAGGAGCCTAGGAAAGCATGTTAATACATCAGATAATGCACAGAAGGCAGAAAATGAATTTGTGAATCTGTGCATACATGGAGTGAAATGTTCATGTGAAATGGGAGCTGAGTGACTCATTTCTTGGTTTCCTGAATGAGAAACAAGTTTGCTCCGAAATAATTGTTACAGGGTTGCTATATGTGGGATGCAAAGGCAGAAAGCAAAATGAAAAACTGTAAAAATTCACCTCCCCTTGTAAGCCAACTAAAATTGCTGATACATAATGGCATTTTTCTGAAACATGGTATGGAGGGGAAAAAAAGTAGTGCACACTACTACATAACAGATATGTAACAGTTCAATCCTTGCTGACATTTTGCACTGGCCACTTTTGAAGCAGGAACACAAAATGTACTGTACATCTGATCTGTAAGGTCCTGTTTGTCCCTAAATTTGAAGTGACCCATGTAATCCATCAAAGAGTGAGAGTATTCCGAGCATCTGCTGCAGGCGCTTATACAGTTGTATAATCCTCAGGAACAGGATCTTGAAGGGAAGGGAAAAATCTCCCAAGCTATGCATTCAGCACTGTGATTTCTAGCTGTTAGGTTTTTTAAGAAACAAAAAGATGAATGCAGTCCTGGTGGTACACTTAACCTTGGTATCCCTGTTTGCCAGGTGTTTCACTCCGTCCCAGTGAAATGCTTTATGCAGCAGCCACTGGAAAACTCCCCTGCAGGTTCGATTGCTCCTGCTAATGCTTATGCGTTTGCACAGTGCAGGGCTGGCACACAGCTGCTGGGACGCCTCAGCAGAGACTCGGGAGCTGCCAGGGATGCACTCACAGCGTGGCTGACTGCGTTGCTATGCCTGCCAACTAGTGGACAGATCAACAGTGAGCCCCTTATTTAGGAGAATCCATGTTAAGGGTACATTTTCTGTATCTTCTTTCTGCACATGCCTCAGGTTGATACAATACCGGTTAAAATTGTCTTTTCTTTGTATTTTCTGTCTGGAAGTTTGCTGCCTGCTCCTTGCTACAACTCTTCTATTGGCTTTGATGGCAGCTGCAAGTACTTAATTATTTAAAAACCTGGCCATTTATTTAAGTGCCTGAAGGCAGACTTAAGAGTGTAACTTGGAATAGTGATATATATTCCAGTATTTTAATTTTAAACTTACAGAGCAAAAAAATGGGCATGTCATGCAAGATCCAAGCTTAGAAATAAACTCAAGGCACTCTGATCTCCATAGCAATCATCAACAATTACTCTAAAGCAGATCAGGTGTCATAACATCAGTCAGGATGACTGTGTCTACAGATGTCCTACAGTAATTCCGTTCATGCCATCCATTCTTCCCAAAATACTTGTTTGGAAGCATTAAGGCAGGAACACAGGGGTCAGAAATGAGACTTGTATTCAGAAATGAGACTGGTTCCAGAAGAGCTGGTTTATCAGCAGGCCAGTGGTGCTGGGGTCATTGACATACGTGCTGTGGACAGTGTGCAGAATCACCCCCAGGACTCAGGGGCTTTGCCAAACCTGCCATGACCCGCAAACTTGCCTGCAATGACCACAAAGGAGAGTAAAGAGGTCTCCAAACACAGCAAACGCGAGTCCCTCTCCTTGAACCCAAAGCTTCCTTCTTTTTGAGGCTGCCACAGCTTTTCACATACAGGAAGTGAAAGAAAAAAGCCCTCAAAGCTGAGTTTTTGTGGTGGTGAACGTTAACAGAAGAGCAGGGGATACCGAAGAAAGCAAGAGATGTCTGCCTAATGTACCACGTGGATGCCATCACCAAGACCAGTCACTTGCAGAGTGCAAATAATGGCGCTGAGAACAATTTGGAGAGAACAATTCGACTGATTCAGCCAGAACACACAGCCCTGATTGTGTCCTGAAGGGCAGCTTAAAAACACGAATCTCGCAAACTCCTCCTGTGGCGCAGAGGCTGCACCCATCCAGCTCCCTGCCGTTCCGACAGTTCAGGGCACTGGGGAGAACAAGGTTCTTTTGGCTTTTCTGCTCCACAGACAGAGCCAGCCCTGCTCGCTGCTGGCACGTAGGACACACCTGCAGTGTTCCAGGAAAAGGTTAAAAAAAATGTAGGAAGTACAAGCAAATCCACCATGGCCAACAATGATGAAATTCTGATATACCACCACACCTGTTTGGAATAGTTGAAGGATGTGGAAAAGGTGTTTAGGACAGTTTTATGAGCATGTCTGACTGTGTGAAAACTGAGAAAGTGGCCAGATAAGTACAGATGAGGTGACTTACTTGGAATGTAGGATGAGAAGTGGCTAGATCAGACAGCAATGGGCTATACTGGAAGCTGACCTACCTAACAAACACCAGATGAAGACTTCTTGAGGATATTATTGCATCTCTTAGTAACTATCTACCATCTAATTTCCCAAAACATAGACTAAAAGATCAATGTTGGGGTTTTGTTATTCCTGTTTGGGGGGATGCATACAATGATCACAGATGCCTTGTTGGGGATATTTCATTACCTGTGGTGTGAGTACCAAGTCTCTGGTAATTTTAATTTTAGGTTGACAGCTAAAGTTGTTTGAAACATGGTCCAATTTTCCTCAAGTGAAAAAAAGATTCTTGGAGTAAGCATTAGAATTAGGTGTCTATGGCAGATGCCTTGTGCTTATTTTGTCACTGCAAAAAAATTACTTCAGCTAATGCAGGACTTTTTTTTTTGTATCACATCTACTAATTTTTGCTATCTCTCCTCTGGACAAAATATTGTGGCCTAAACCTGTTGGATAATGTTATTGCACTTTGGTTGCACAATAACTGGAGTTCATAAACTAATACCTATTTTCGTGGATCCATTCGAGGCAGCACTCCATTCAAATATGTGATGAATGCCCCCAGCCAAGGAAAGTGTCAGAAATCTCTTCCTGTGATCATACATTCATTTTTCTTGGACAGCTAACCCCTGAAGCCTTTATTTTAAGTCAACAGGAATTTTCCTTGGAAAAAAAAAGAAAACAAAATTTGCCCAAAGCAATTTTGTTTTTTAACACAGAAACTTTTCAAAAATCCAACAAGCAGCCCAATCTTTATTCAAGCAAAATGTTTAGTGACATCACAAGAGAACATAAAAGCCGTGCAAAGAACAGCAATAAAAATAAGAAAACTGACTTATCACAAAGGCACTTATCTGCCACATGAATTAAAGCAAGCTCAGCGTGCTGTTCCCGATAACACAGACAACACCGTACCTTCTCATTAAATATTCTTTTAGTGAACCTGCTAGGGGCTGCAGGTGAGGATGGATTTCTTCAGGAATTTCAAACATTTGCAAAAACCCGAGTGATAAACAGAGGAATTCAGGGAAGAGCGTGACTATAAGAATTTGTATAGCTGAGGGGTTTTGCTGCTGATCTGCGTTTAGAGCAGATTAAAATTGCTTCCGTAGCAGAAAGAAACAGTGCCTTCAAATGACTTGCTTGGAGAAGTATAAAGCACTCTGGAGTGGTCTCATCCTGATGGACAGAGGATCCTATGCCTGCACTCAGATGGAGACAGACCCCCAAAACACACACCCCATGCTTCTTTTCCTCTTCAAATTTTGGATAGAATTTCATTTGGATAAACTGAGATTTAGGCCGATGTAAATTACACGTGCAAATCTTCCATATGTCAGGACGGGAAAATTTACCACTTACATTGTGTACGTTATATTTCTTTCTCCTGACTAAAGTAATTTTATCAACATAATACAGGCAGTGGGGCAACACTTCATAAGCCAGATGTTTATTGACCTGTGTGACCCTCCAAGTGTTTTCCTTCTGATTATTTGTGGTATGAACATAACAGACAACATCTGAAGTAATGTGGGAAAATGGGCCTATAAAACCAGTCACTTTTGATTTTTGTTTCAGCTAATTTTGATTTCATTTGATTTTGTTTCCTCCAGGTAAGAATTTAAGGTGATAAAAACCAAGAAAACAATTGAGCTGGCTCTCAGTTTCTAATTTTCACTGTCAAATGCTGCAAGGCGGCTCTGAAAATAGGATTAAATGAGAAAAAGGTCAGTAATTTGATTCTACAAGAGAATTTATACAGCAAAATAGATGCTATGTTTATAATTAACATTTTAGTACTATCTATGAAGGGCACTACATCGTCATAGTCATTAAAAATATATGAAAATAATTATTCTGAACCAAAAAATTGGAATGTTAATTGCTACAGTGCATCTGAAGTTAAAGCTATTATGAAAGAATTTAAGGTACACTGGAGGTTAAAGATGTGTAAACAAACAGGATAATGCTTTGGAGAATATTTTGCCAAAAAGTAATTAACTACGACCAGATAATTTTATTTTTCTTTCTGTATGGCATCTAGATCCTTGAAGTTCCCTTATATTACACAACCCCAACAGAAAGCATAATGAAGAGAAAGGCATCATGGAAAAGAACAGGGATGCTTAGTCTCGTCCATCTGCTTTTTCCAAACAAGCAATACACAGCCTTTGGCTAGGAGTTTCCCAGTTGTGAAAAGAGCAATTGTTGTAGAAATCACTGTAGCACCCACTCCTCATCCCCTGCCCACAGGTATTTTAATGAGCCTTCAGCAGAAACCCATTGGCCTATAGCTGATTTAATGAAACAATTTGGGTATGTCTCTCATTCTCGTCATGGTGTCAAGTCACCTGGATGTCATGAACTGTCATTGATGCCTTGAGAGGCTACCTGGAACAGAGGCTAGTCACTGTTAAAGGAAAACAAAAGTGGGTATTTATCAGAAGGCCTTCAAAGGGTACACCTTGGGCAGTACAAGAGCCTGGCCCAGGCTACACCCAAGATGGACAATGGATCACACGTTTTCACACGTTTTATAAGTTTTGGGCCATTTACATATTGGGGTCAATTGTCCAATTACAGCTAGGAGTTAGGACAGCCCAGCTGGTTTTTTTCCTGAAATGTTCAAGGCAGTGATTTATCAGACTTGATTCATCTGTCTCAGCTGAGGAGGGAGTAATAATGAGCAAAAAATGGTGAAACTCAAACATTTCCAGTCATGATAGTTATTTCTGAATTTCACCTGGCCTCCCTCATACTTCTCTCAAGGACAGAGAAAGAGGCTGAGGACAACTTAATGGTATTTGGGTGATGGTTTGTTGCAGGACAGAAGTGTCTAATGCAATTACCCTTATGTTCTTTGTTCCTAATACTATTTACAGAAAAAGAACTTCTGCATAATCTTTCAATGCACAAATTACGTTAGATGAATAACTGACATCACTAATTTCTGTTTCACGTTTTAAAAAGCTGTTTTTAAAAGCTCGGCTAAACAGTCTTGGATTTTGCTGCTACTTAGCAAGAGGAGCCTACTCTAGGTGCTTGCCACAGATTCAGAATACTTCATCATCATCACTGAAGCAAAGTGTCCTCAAACCCTCAAACATTATTTTTCATTACTAGAAAACAAAGGATTAGACTGAACAATGAGAATTAGGTCTCGTGGAGAACTTGTAAATTGATAGTGGACAAACTGCCCTGAATGTTATATTTCCTGGATCAGAAAAGTTGCAGATGATTACTTTCAAACTGTATATGAAAAATACCTCCAGATTTACAAAAGTCATTTCCAAGGTAGGATTCACTAAACCTAATACTTTTCTTTGAATGCCACGGGTTCCATGACTGAACTACTGCCTTTCATTGAAAACAATGATAATGATTGTTGTTGATTGATAGTGATAATGGTTGTTCCATTATATATTTTGATTGCTAGTGGGATTTTCTGAGAACTGATTTTTCAGGTCACCATCAAAATGTATTACCAGGTTTGTGAAGCTGTCAGAGCAGAAACTGTCCAGTTTTAAGCAGTAGCTCAGAGTCCTCACCTAAAATGTGCTGCTGGGTTTGGCTTCAAACAGCAAGAGAGAGGCATTCTGATGTGAGGGAGCACTTGAATAGGTTACACAAGGTGAAGCAGGGAAAACAGGGCAGTGGAGGAAGACTTATGCTCAAGCAGACCCAGAAGTGGTGCTTAGGCAGGTGGTGCAAGAGGAGCCAGCAGATCTAAACCAAGTAATATTCATCTGCTTATAAATAGGGTACCTGAGTCAGTTACAGGAATGAACAGCACTGGCTCCCCCATCCTTATTTACTAAAACTTTGGTTTAAATTGTTATTCTGCACAGATCAGGCTTTAAAAAGTGCAAACTCAACCTCTTTATCAATAGCTGTTTCTTATTTCATCTTCAAATGCTTCAGACACACAACCTCTTTATCAATAGCTGTTTCTTATTTCATCTTCAAATGCTTCAGACACACAACCCCTTTATCAATAGCTGCTTCTTATTTCATCTTCAAATGCTTCAGACACACTACCAGTGCTTGAGTCTTTGATACCTACATTGGACAGAAAGAAGCTGCGTTAAAAAAGCAACAAATTATCTCGGTTAATTTCCACAGATCGTAGTTCCTAATGTTTCTTAAATGAAGCAGCAGAGAACTTTGCCTGGGATATGTTATCTATAAACTGTTTTTTAGCCAATGAACCTAGGATTGAGAAAGCTTAAAGTCTATAAATAGAAGTAGTAGTTGGAAGTCTTAATTTAGCATGAATGTGTTTGAAATTAGACTGTAGATAACATGAGGAGGAGTATAAACAGAAAGCACTTCTGTTGCTCTGTGTATGTGAGAGCACGATGGCCTCTCGCAGCTCACAGCACACCCAGCAATGCAGTGGCCTCATAACAGGGGTCTGAAAATGCCAGATGGACTCCAGAAAGCGGATCTTAAAAAGGATTTAAGTAGCTATGGGGGAGGGGAAGTGGCTAGTGGACAATAATAAAGCCTATAGTGCTGCTTGGAATTGGACAAAGCGTCAGCGAGCTCAGCAAGCATAACTTTACCTGCCAAAATCCAAATGTAGGATGCAGTGTGCAAGCAAGAGACGAACAACAATTGTATTCATATGGAAAATGTAAAACACTGCTGTGGTTCTTCGTGTAGAGAAAACAACCTTTTCTACTCTCTTTCATGTTTCAGTTTGATGTCAATTGTTTTGAACAACAAAAGAGAAAGGAATCAAAACTTGGACTGAAGCCCATTTACTGAAATGTATGTGTAGGAAAGTACCAAAGATGCCATACGGGAAGGTTTGGACTGTGCTTTAACAAAGTTGCAATGACAGAAACTGAAAAGAACAAACGACAAGGAAAAAGCATATTTTGATTTCTTTCAAAATTTTATTACAACACAGTGGGATTTAGATGTCTATATGACATATATATTACCTATCTGAATGACAAAACCCCCCTTATATTCTGCTTGGGTATTTAGTTTAGAAAAAGAACATAAAATATTATTGAATGGCAATATGCAAAATAGATAAGCCAGTAATTAACTATTCATTTGTACAAGCTGGTGTGGTAGTTATAAATTAAGTATTTGTGGTTTCTCATCTGTGTCTGTATTTACTACAAGCTTCCTGAACAGGGAATACAATATTTTGTCCATCCCACAAATAAGCTACTGGGATATTTGTCTTCATGTAACATCAGTGGATTGAACTCAGCTCAGATACAATTTCAGTCTTTTCAAAAGAGTTACATCTGTTATATGAGGTTTGAACATGTGATGCTCTTCTAATCTTTGAATTTTCCTCTTTGCCCTCTACTCTTTCCTTCATAACAGCAATATGTATGCAATGTTTCTTTTATTCTTGATAGACTTTGCCTCAACTGCTTAGGTAAAAGCAATGTGAAGAGTTGTAAAAATATCAGGATTTTTTTCTAAATTGTAGCAGTAAGACATAATTTAAACAGATGTAAATATGGCAAAATGTTAGGGTGCCTGTTTTCTTTAGCTCTTTTTTCTCCTTTAGTGGGAGATTCCTAAAGCAGATGAAAGAACGCAACTTGCTTCAGGCCACATTTCTGATTTCCCTTTATTTTACTAAGTTTGGCCAGTTTCAGATGTTGAGTATGTACATTAATGGCATACTGGATTGTATACATCATTTACGAGCATTATTTTAGTCCAGTGCTTATATTCAACCCACATTTACACACTATCTTCATCACCAAGTCTGTCACACACTTCAGGTTCAGAGGTTGCTAGAAGAAGACTCTTATGTATTTCATTATAGCAGCTTAAATATACACTTCATACCCTTCCTTTCCTGAACAATGTAAAGAATTCCCATAATTTCTGTAGGCAGATGCACCTCATTTGCAAACAGTGGAACTCTCATGCTCTCCCTCCACCAGTGTCTAAAGATAGTGGTGGGTTTCAGTCCCTAAGCTCCTTTGAACGGAGAAAATGAAAGTGACAACTGCATTCTTCAAGATGCAGGGCAGCCTGTAGCACCCCACTCTTCTGGACCTCTAAAATCATGAAGCCCAAAAAGTCAGCTGTAGTGACTGACTGCTGGGTGGAGATACAAGGGACACAGTGCCAAGTCACCTTGAGGTCGACGCCTGTCTCAGTTTGCCTGAAATGCTCCTTTCGTATAGGCTAGGATCATTACTGTGTGAGTAGCAAAATGAACAGATTTCTAGCATCAATTGGTCTTTTTGTGCATTGAACAAATGTGCTTTCTCTTGAAATGAGATTCTCTTTTCCCACAACTTCAGAGGTAACATTTATTCCCCACAATTAAGAGGAACTATATTTAGGCTCACCACTGCTACAGATTTTTACTTGCAGATGCCTATTTTCATATTAATGCATTTAGCTTTATCTGTGGCCTCTCTCTAGGCATTATATTTTATTTTTAATCAACCATAAATTTCACTGCTATTAATCATGTTTTCTCCTGTAATTGCATGAAACAAGCCAAGAGCAACTACATTTGATTCATCTCCCATTTATATCTCTTTTACAAAATAAGTCTTCCACTGTTCTTGTTATGATCCTTAGAGTGAAGACCATTTAAGAATCACCTACTCAACAGTTTAAACATTAACTCAGTAAGAACACATTATCTCATGTTTTAACATATTTTGACTTAACACTTACAACAAATTTTCAATAAACATGCATTTTGTGTGTTCCTCATTCATGTTTATCACAGGTTTTACATGTCACAGTTATTTATTTCCCTAAGATTCTAAACAGGCATACAAAAACAAAATACGTGAAGTAAGTTGCATTTAACAGAACTGGATACATGGTGGTCCTTGCAATTATTCAACATGTCAGAATCTTTTAGTGGGAGAATAGAGTTAAGCCTGTGCTGCTTAAATCTGTCTTCTTATTAAATTTATGCTCAGCAAAGCCCATTCTAAACTGTATAATTTGGGCTACAATTTATTTGGTATCTTCAGCATGGCATCAGAGTCTTTTTAGAGTTTATAGTGTCTTTCAGGCTGTTCTTCTTAAGCAACTTTATGCCTTCATTTATGCTATTATTCATGGGTTCTTTGTTTATGGTGGGAAGAGAGCTCACCTCCTCCAACCTCCTGCCCTCCTTCCCTCAAAGCGGGGACAACAAGAACAAGTTATTCAGGACAATGTCCCATTGGCTTCTGAGTATCTTAAAATATAAAAACTCTTCAACCTTTCTGGGAAATCACTTCCGAGGTTCCGCTACTCTCACAGTAAAAAATATTTTCTTATGTTCAAGGGAAGTTTCGTTTATTTCACCTTGTTCCATTCCCTCTTGTCATTTCATTAGGCACCACTGAGAAGACTCTGGCTCCATATTATTTACTCCCAGTCATCAGCTATTTATGCACATAGATATGATATCCCTGAGCCTTCTTTTCTCCAGGCTAAACAGTCTCATGTCTCTCAATCTCTCCTTCTGTGTCAGATGCTCCAATTCCTTAACTATTTTTGTAGCACTTCACTGAATTCCTTAATCATTTTTGCAGGCCTTCACTGCACTCACTTTTGTGCACCCATGTCTCTCTGTTCTGGGGAATCTGGGACTGGACACAGCACCCCAGACATGTTCTCACTGGTGCTCATCAGAGCCGAATCATCAGCTCCCCTGACCTGCTGACAGTGCTCTCAGTGCATGCCAGGATGCTGCTGGCCTTCTCTGCTGCAGAAGCACTTTACTGGCTCAAGATCATTTTGTCCACCAGCATTCCCAGAACCTTTTCTGAAAAGTTGCTTCCCAGGCAATCTGCACAGAGGGTGCACCAATGCATGGGTTGTTCTTCCCCCAGGTTAGGATTTTGCATTTCCTTTTGTTGCACTTCATTATGTTCCCGTTGGCCCTGCTGTCCAGACTGTCAAGGTCCCCCATGACCTTTTCAAGTTTCAGCAATACTGTATTATTGAATAATAAGTGGCCTTGCAATGACATGGAGTCGATGAGTCCTTGTGTCGTGCCTGTTGGACAGACCTTTTTCTGGCCTACTGCTTGCTGATCCATCCACACACATAATTCTGTGTTTATGTTGTGTTTGTTTTCTCCTGCTGAGGTGTCAGTGCTGCTTCTGAGTTTGTAGATTTTTTTCTTCTGCTCTCTTGATTATTTTGTTAGAATCACGAACTACAGTAAAAGACAAAAGTTTACTATTCAATGTCATGTTCTTCACCACTAAATGGTCAGTGACTCCTCCTGACACTAATTAATAAAGGTGCCCTTAATTCATTGCCTTCGTTCCTGCACTTGATGTAAGCATAAAGTAATAATAATATGAAATTGTGTGACAGGAGTGTTATTTATGGCAACGTTAACTTGACAATATGGTAGGATAGAGGGTCTGAGGATGTGTCAACTTTCTGTTTAATCAGGAACTTCTTAGATATGAGTGGTACTTTGACCACCTATAAAATAACCATTGCTTCATCATGATAGTGTCACTACAGTATCTTCTGCCTGGAAGCTTTCATTACAAGAATTTATGCTCAGCAGCATCAACATTTATTTCAAAATGTTTCAAAACATGAACTCACTGTGACCATGACTAATTTAGAGCATTATATTTGCAGGGTGCTGAAAGAAAAATTTAGGCAAAAACAAAGCTGGATAAAAATGGAATGCAGCTAAGTAGAAAACTAAATTGCATTTAGTTCTCTAGCATTGGTGGAACAAGGTTTACAGAAATTATACCCTGTCAAAGTAGACATAGGTCAGTTTTTCTGCAACTTTCATCATAAACGAAATAACTACACTTGTAATTATTCTTCCAGCAGTCAAAATTGCAAGATGTCATCATTTTATTTTTCTGACTCCATGACTTCAAGAAATAAATATATGGTCTGTTCAATGCAGAGAACTAATGAACAAAATGTAAGAAAATATCAGTTTGAAGCCATAAGGCTTTGACACACCAAGAAGGTACCATTGGGTAATGAATTGCCGTGTGTCAGCTCTTGTGAGGTAACCATATATACATCCCTCCCTGCCTGCTATAATCTTAGGTTGTTTTTCTCTCAATTAAAGGACAGGCTGCCTCACTTTTACTTGAAGTAAGAGAATGCACACAGACAATTCAACATGGCAATTTCCAGTGTGCCAATAATTTGTTCACGTTCCCTATGTATCTGTAATAGAGTTCAAATGAAAAGGTAGGTGCTACTAGGATTACCTAATTAATATCCTGCAGAGCATTAGACAGCAAGTTTCATTCATTTTGAAAGCCAGCAATTTCCAGAGTGATCTCAACCATTTTTTGTAATCTAGATTACATATCTAGAAAGACATGACACCATCAAGCACACCACTTAAAGACAATTAATTTGAAACCTCTCCTAATGTGTCATTGACTGTACATTGAAAACTTGAGTATTTTTGCTGAACTGGACCTCCAAACTGCAGGGGATGAAGAATAATAACATTTTCTCATAAGTGATTTCAAAGGTTAGTTCACTTGCTTTCTACTTTGAGTTCATCTGGTACTGTCTTCCAGGTGCAGTCCACCCTATTTTCCTGCTCCTAAATGAATACTGGGATTGACATAACCAGACAGATCAAGAATCCATCAAGCCACACGACAGAAGGTCAACATGGGTGCTTGGGGGCATACCATCAGAAACTGATGAAGGGTTGGGCAATGTTTCATGGGAATATTCTCCATATTTCCTGGTACATCCTGCATCAGAGCCTTCTGTGGGCTGCTTCAGTTGAGACCTCAATGGAGCCATCCTTCCCAGGTGTGTCCAGTCCCTTTTCTTTAACTTCCTCATCCTTCCTGGCAAACGCTCAGTTACTGCTGGGGCTGACAACAAAAGCTCCACAGCTGTGGAGCCGATGTACTCACCACGCAGCCCAGTAAGCCAGCAGGACAGCACTGACACGAACAGGGAAAGAGTGGGTGCTCCACCACCATCCTGCTCCAGGGCTTAGTTAGGACTGGGATAACAGTTACTCCAAAGCAAATATGGCAACAATACAAAATAGGTTTAGATCTAAAACATAATCGTTTTTAAAAATGCAAAATTTTGGCACTTTGGATGCTGAGAAGAGATGCTGTCTCTAACTTAGAGACAAGTAAAACCAAAAGGGCTGTAGAAACTGGCTTTTCAGCAGCCTAACTGGAAGGAGCGAGTAAGGGCCCCTTTGGGGAGTGGTAACTAAGTAACTAACTAAAGAGGTTGCAATTCGAGAAGATGAGAGAGATGGAGGAGGTCCCTGGAGTGCGGTGAAACTGATTACCAATGCATACATATGAGGCGAGTAGAAACCCAGAAGAAAGCAAGAGATGCCAAGGGCATACCTCTGTGAGCAAGATGTGCAGAGCTGCTTGGGAAAAATTTCTCGAAAGTCAGGCAGATTTTAATTTTTGAACAAAGACGCTGTCTCACAGTGCTTATTTTGACTATTTCCTAGAAAACAGGGTGCTGCATACACTCCCATAAATTACTGGGATTGTCGCTGTTGGGCTGTTCTCCATTTCTCTTGCTAATGAGGACAGGTTCTTAATATTGGCTAACCACTGCTACCAAAGGCAATGGGTTTCCTCTTTATGTCCGAATCTGAGAAACTTACCTTCCAAACATTTATAGAACAGCAATCTCAATAATATTTGCATGTTTTACAGCACAGTACAACAGATTTTTAGTCATGAGGTTCCACAGTGTGATGTAACACATAAGATTTATTTATATAAATAAATGTTAAAACCTAAAGGTTCACTGAGTTTTATTAAAAAGAGAATCATGATTCAGTTTTCCCGGTGCACTGTTTAAAAATCAGTGACAAAACTACATGTGTAAAGTGATAAAAGATCTATTGACTACTACTATGACTGTATATTAACAGTTTCAACTGATATAATAGTTTCCTTTTGTAGTAATTTAATTCTATGCCTTTTAAGAAAGTGTCATACTAACTACTGTCAGGAAAAATTTGCCCCAGTCTGGATACCTTTGGGCATTTTACCCAAATAGCTTGCTCTGAAAAATGAGTAATAATCTGATTAGCTTTTCCCCAAACACAATTTTCTTTGGAAAGGAACAACCATGCTGTGTCTGACACAGACATGGAAAAAGTACTCACCTTTTTCCCAGAGAAAATAAAGATTGTTGTAAGCCCACCTTATGTACTCCCTTTCAGGAATGAAACTAAATTTATTGTTTGAAGATGGAAACCAGCCAGTTTCAAGGAGGTAGTGTTATATTTGTGCTTATATCAATTAAAACTGATGTGGAAATGCCAAAAAGCTTTTTTTCAAAAAAAGAGTGCCTTTTGTGTTACACTAAGTCCAGAGTTCTACCTCATGAACAGAACAGTACATTTGAAATGAAGTTGTCTTTTTTTTCACACTCCATTACTTCAGCTGAAATACAGGTCCAAAATAACACCCCTCCAACCGTCAGAATCCTGGCTCTAAATTCCCACATTAAATTTAATTATGGTCATTTCCCAGGTATTTGTTATTCTGCCAGCATTGTCCCTTAGCTGAACAGCCATTTTATTCCCTCATATTTTTCTCCCCCTTACAGATGTATGGTTCAGGAGGTAAAACATCAGTAGTGGGGTGGACTCTCTCAGTGGTGCCTGTGCGTCCCATCGGTTTTAGTCACTGTTTTTCTTTAATGATCGTGATACAAGCAGCATGAAATATGTTGATGGCACATATTTGGGAGCATCAAGAATGCAAGCCAGGACTAGAATGTCATTGAATCATAGAATATATTGGGTTGGAAGGGACTTTAAAGATCATCTAGTTCCAACTCCACTGCAGTGGAAAAATATCCATCACTGAAATGCAACAGCCTAAAATGCAAGATGCTCTGCCTGAAGTCCAGTGGCAGAATTTTGTGCTCTGAGAACTTCTGCTCTTTGTACTAATGGCTGAAAACAAGATTTTGCACATATTTACCGTACATGAACCAACAGGCAAAGGGAGCCCACAACACATTGGGAAAGGCACTGCAGAGATATTGAGTGTCGCTGTATTCCATATCGGAACTCAAATGTTTCAGATTTGATGGGAGTGCAGAGAAGGACTGGGGCATAACAAAGCACACATTTTGTGAGGCATTTATTTGTTATCCCCAATCTCTGTTTTATTTTGTAATTCCCCATGCAATTACAGTATTACATCAAGGTATTAAATACTTTAAATCTGCTGAAAAAGAATGGAAGGAGATTAGATGAGATGTTGTGATTTAAATTTAGCTCTTCTCACCACTACAGCGCTTTAATTTTACTAATTTTTTTTTCTTCCTCTGTACCTTTGCCAAGTGTGGAAATTAACATGAATCTCCATGTCAGTCTTCCCCTGCTGTGCAAGCAATTTCAAAACATCAGGTTGAACTGCATAAGCAAAGCAACCTTGTGCTGCAGCCAGGCTGCTTCCAAAATGTGAAGTAATTTATGTACAGCTGCACTACATTTTAAACAATGCCGTAAATATGAGAACAGCTTAAAGCTTGTCTTTTAAAGCTCCTCTTAGTTGGGCAGAAGAACAGCACTCCAGCACTTAAGTGCAGTCCATTTTCAGACTCCTCATAAAAAATTCTCAGGGACCCAGAACCCTCGTAACCAAAACCTTCCTCCAAAACCAGCCCTTAGAATCTGGTTTAATTTTGTTGTTTGTGGTGGGGGCATTCCATACCA
>WAAE01003118.1:0-101831 GCA_013400495.1 Nicator chloris
ATCAAATAAACAAATAAACCCCCTCAGAATGAATCTGAAGAAACTTTATATATTGAAAGGCTTCATGACTGGGGGGCTCTCTTGCCGTCACACTGGTGTACATATATCAGGAATGACCAAATTATGCCTAAGCTGCTTGCAAAGAGACAAATTCAGTCAAGGACTCACATCACTTTGAAGTTCCTGGCTTTTCTTGGCATGCTTGATCTGAGAACTGTCAGCCACACTGGTGAACTTCAGAGCATCAGCCTTCTGCCTGTACTTTTTCTACAGCAAATTAAAGCAAGTTACACAAAATTTTCAACAGTACTTGCCCTCCCCAAAAAATGTATAACTTTAAAAAAATACATAAGTGATAGAGCCAGAAGTGCCCTGTAAATTCCCAAGAGAGTTTTAGCACAGGTATCCACAAGATAAGATGATAATTAAATTAATCTTCCCCATCCTCTCAAAATCTTCCTCTTTTCAAAGCAGAGCATAGACATTGCAGTCAAGCCTTTCTGGGATAAACAGCTATGAGAAGCCTCCACAAGGCTCAAGTCTCAGATATGGGAAAAAATATTTTTCTTTATTCATCCTCTGGTGCCAGTATTTATATAAAATCCATTTGAATGGACAAATGTGCATGGAGACTAATATTTTTAGTCCTGTAAATAAGACTGTCCACAGTTTCATTCCATTTTACATCTTGTTTTACATCTGAAACACACTGAAGTGAATGGAAAACTTTAATTGACTTCATAAGGCTTTAGAAGAGGCCTGTTTTAAATTAATATCTTTGCCTCAACCTTTTGCACCACTCATTTGAGAGTGAGCTAAGCATCCTTTCCTTCTTTAAGATAGTACAAGGAAAGGCAGGGCTCTGTTTCAAGACCACAGTGTGACAGTGGAGCCAAGCAAACACTTCTTGTATACTTTAATTGAATTCTTATTCTACCAGTTCAGTCATGAAGCGGGGCATTCCACCTAGAAAGGGTGTAAATGCATTTTTTTCATTATCTGGCATTTCAGGAGAGAAATTCTTCTGTTTGAACTGATGGGTGAACAGAACAGTTTACACTGTGTCTCTGCTAGGGGAACACAAAATAGAAGTTAAAAAAGCACGCAGCACTTCAAAGAGGTGCTCATCTCTTTATTTTAGAAACCTGGAAGGGAGGGAGGCAGATTAAAAACAGCATGTTTTGTCACATTGCATGGAACACAAGGTAGTGACATCCTGCAAAGAAATGACAAAACACCAGGCTTTGTATGGCAACAGAGATCTCTAAAATAATATCCACCAGTCTCCAGTTTAAGTGACTGTCAGCTGTCTCGTGGCCTTGCAAAGATTGAAAAGGCAGATCATTATGGATTAAATATTTGTGGAAGTGATTATTACTACAGCACATCCCAGAAGCAGGTGTCACTCTACCTGTAGCAAGACACCAGATCTGAGGTAGCTGCTCTTCTTTTGTCTCTAAGATGTATTTTTTCCCCTCGTAGGAGTGGTGAGAGAATGTCAGGGACCCAAGGTGTCAGAGAGTGTGATCGCCAGTAACTAACTGGCTTCTGTTCCTCCTTCCAGAACTAAGTGGGATTTTATCCTTCTTGTCAAACTTCCCCTAATTTATTCTTCTCTCTGTTCTCTACTTTTCCTAGCACTAGTGAGACTGCTCAACCATAGCTAAGAAGCTGAGGAAGTTTACTTCCATAAGGTTAATGGCAGTGCAAAGCCATGAATTAATAAAGCAAAAGGAATGAAAAGCAGGAAAAGCTGAAGCTGCCAGTAAAGTCACAGCCCAGACTTGCCAAGGAGCAAGGAAATTTTCAACTATGGCTAACAAATATCTAATTTTTCAATACTGTTCCTTAAACCTCTTTGTACTTCATGCAGCCCTTGAAACTCAATGGAAATTCAATGCTGATCTGCAAAATGGACAGGAGAATGAAAAGAGGTGGAAGCACAACTACAGGGATTTCTACCTTACAGATAATTTTGATAATTATATAAAGGGAAAACATAATTTTAATCTCTAACCCAGAATCTTCTGAACTATAGAATAACTAAATTATGTCCATCAGTTCTTCCATTTATCAGATGTTCCTTGTTAGGAATCCTTTACCTATTCCACATAATTTAATGGAATAAATGTGCATGAACCTTTGAACAAATAACATCTTGAAGCCTGAGAACTTTGCTTACCTCACTGACTAAATCTCCTGCCTTTTTGGCTTGTTGTATATTAAGACTTCCTTCTGTGATACATCCAGCTCCTTTCATCCATGTCAGATCTGCCCTATATTGGAGCTGCAGAAGAAAATTACATTTATTAGCACAGGGAGCATGTGTATAATATTTGCAAGTGAACATGTGAAACCTTTTCCAGTTTCAAAGCCATTACAAAGACATTTTAAAAAGCCGTAGTACAATCAGGCAGTGTTCATATGAAACAAGAATGAACATCAAGTTATAATCTCTTGTACTGTTCTTAACAGTTAAGCTGGGTGTGCATCATCTTACATCACTCTGGAGATCATAGGCCTTCTTTGCCCACTTGGTCTTCATATCTTCTGGAAGCACTGTGTACTCATGGAGTCTTGTTCTATAATCCAAGTCACTGGCAAGTGCCTGAGCCTTCTTAGCATGCCTCAGGTTTATCATATCCATGGGCAGATGGAAATGGGCCTTGCTCTCCTCAAAACCTTTTTTGTAGGCAATCTGGAAATAGGAATGAAAATAGATTGTCTGTATCAGGTATTACAAAGCTATCTTAAGTCACTCCTCTTGTTTGGGTCCTCACACAGATTAGGCAAAAAAAAGCCCCAAACACATGTGGAATCAGGTCCTATAAGGGACAAAACAGATGTCAGGGTAAATTTTCAAGATTCTAGAGACATTTTCTCTATTACAGTACATCTTACCTTTAAACATACCCTTACAGACTTAAAAGTTCTGTGTAGAGGTGTTTATATTGAGGTTTTAATATGATGATATTATATTCATACTGAGGTTTTAACAGGATGTTGTTGTCCTGCCCCAAAATAAGGACACCATTTGCCCAAAATCCCCTGCTGTTCAATCATTGCAGATTAACAGGTGGTGAAGGAAACCAGTTTTGTTAAATGCTTCCAAGAATTTCTTACAGTGAGAGCAGTAACAGTGGTACATTGCACAGTGTTGCTGAAAGTTTCCTAATTATGAAAAACACCTTCTGAGCAAGACAAATAATTTACCTCACTACTCATCTTGGCCACCTTCAGAGAGTGTAAAAGTCTTGAATCCTTGGCTTCAGTTGTTTTTCCTTTTGTTTTTTCATATTCTTCTTTATATTTAATCTGTCCAAAAAAACCAGCATTAATCTAAGAATATTTCCAATTCCCCATGAAGTAAGCAATATGTTTCTCACTGGTTATTTGTATGGCCAAAATTTAGAAGAGCTAAGTCTGATTCTCTCATTGTCACTTAACATTTCCCAGGTTTTCTCAGAAACTCCCAAGGTCAATCTCATTTGCAAGGTCAGTCTCATTTATGAGGTCTTTAACCTCATTCTTTAAGGTTCAGCCCTCTCAGGTGAATATGCTTATAAACTTTAATTCTTCTGATTAGGTAAATTATCTGGCTGTTAGAGGCAAAGATAAGAAATCAATCCAAGCAAGGAATTCAAGACTTGATTTTCTTAATGAGGTGGGATTTTAGAATCCCCACCAATGCTGAACACTTTCCAGCTGCAGAAAAAGTGTCTTCCTTTTCTGCCTCTCCACAGGTTAAAAATCTTGATATAAGTTGTTTAGAAAGATTTTGTTTGTATTTTTTTTATATACATGTGTTTATGTTAAGGAGGAGACTGAAGAAATATGCATTCCCTTTGTAGTAGATGATAATACTGTTTTTGAGGTTATAAACAATTCAAAACACTGAATTTCACTAGAGGTTGATTGTGTAAATTTTGCTTCACTCTGTACACAAGATTTTAAAAAATAATTTTTGGAGAGTGAAATTTCACAGCAGAATCTGAGAAAGTTCCCAACTGTTCATTAGCCATTCAGAAAAATGGAGAGCCAGATGCAAGATTTAAGGATCCAGATGAAGCAACCTATGCTTTATTTCCCTGTGCTATAGCTGCTTATATAAAGAAAAATTCTCAGGTAACTAAATGTAACATACATCACTGGCAAGATCCCTTGAAGCTTTGGCAGCAAGTAAAGGCAGAGAATCAAGTTTCATTTCAAAGCCTCGGCCCTTACTCTTCTCCCAGCCTTCTTTGTACTTAATCTGAGAAAGGAAAGACAGCAACATGTCACTAACAGGCAAACACACGGGGTTTTCAAACAAACGTGGAAATGACGCCGAGAAAAACAGAAGCATAAACATGCTCAGTCCACAAACTGGGACCTTCTTAAGTCACACTTTACTGTCATTTTGAGCAAATTAATTGTCTAGGACTGAATCAAAATTTTATTCTTGGAGTTCAGAACATCCACCAGTAATTCCCAATTTCAGACAGATATGGAGGAGGGTTTTTCAAAATTGTCTCTGGTTATGTCTACCTATGCAAACAGTATAGATCTATAGGAGCTGATCTATAGGCAGAACAGCTAGTGCTAAGAACCAGACAACACACCACTCATTGCAGGATTTTTCCTTCTCACCCCCAAATTATAACCAATCCCATGCACTGAATTTGAAGCTGCAGTTCTTTACAGGAACTCCTGGAGAGCATTCAAAAGGAATCCATATCCTATGCTCTGAGACCACCCCACAGTGTGAAGCAGCCCTTGTGAGCAGGAGATTGTCTTCAAGAGCACACTCATGAGCCACACTGTCTCACAAACACCGATGAAATGCATGAGAATCACATACTTCTCAAAGTTAGTGGAACTTTAACAGTTTTTCAAGCTCTTTTTCAAGATCCCACTTGAAATTCTATTAATGCAAGATCAAGCATGCCTTCACCCTTACTATGCATGCACCTAATGAAGGTACAAGGTTTTCAGGAAGCCCCGGGTTCTGGATTTGGCTTTTTGCACGTTTATATTTTACCAGTATCTAACAATGAGCATGCATCCCAACAGAGTACAGTCACAGAGAATGCTCCTCACAACACTCTGCCAATGCAACTCAAATAAAACTTGGGAGAAGAACACACAAAAAACTTGCAGTAATGACCAAATCACGAAAAATCGTGAAACTGGTTAAAAAATAGAAGTCACACCAGTAATATTTAGAGGGTTTTTCCTGATTTAGCACTTCTTTGTCTTGGGGGTTTTTTTCCTCCAAGACTATCTATTACAATGGAGGCCTGAAAAACTCTAAAAACTAAATAGAAATTCAACTTTTCCTGCAAGCACTTGGTTTTAACCCACAAGACTCTAAGTGAATCACTATTTACTGCCAGGCATTATGAATGGAGCAACAGTGGCCTTGATCCAAGTTGTTTGATGTTACCTTTCCTTTCCATTGACTTCAGTGGGCTTTGAATTGCTAGAACTGTGCAAATGTTAGTTCTTCATACAAATGTCACCTCAGAAGCAGTTAGTTTTGTGAAGTGAATATTGATTTACTGATTTAAAGAAATCATCTGCAAACATCTTGGAAAAAAAGTCTAGAGGTTTCACTGTCCTTGAAACTGGATCTGTGTCTATTCTGGGCACCATATTTCATGTTGTTTAGTACAAAGCCAAATGAGAAAGGCTAAATGCTTCCAGAAATAGTGTCATCATTTTACATTAATTTCAGCCTATTACAAGCATCATGAACACCAATATTTCCCCGAGTATTTCCTGACTTACCTCGCTGTATAACTCAGCATTGGCTTTTGCTTTCACTAACAGTGGTACATCCTGAGGTAGAGTGTAATTTGTTTTTGTCTTCTCATACTGGGCTCGGTAGTTCAACTGCATATGTTGAAAAGGTCAGCAAGAAACTCAGTTATTTTTAACTTAAGAAAAATATAACCTGACTGAGTGATTGCTGTTAAATTTCAGGTTATTTGTGCCATAAATTATAAATACAGTCATAGGAATTTGTGATACAAGTGTGAAGGCAATAAGGATAACTCTTACTTAAGCACTAGGAAGTAGAAATTTATTCTATAAATGAAAGACTTGCTGATTATCTTTAAGTACAAAACATATCATTTAAAACCTTGCCTTAATAAATAGACAGAAAATAATTTCTTAAAAAAGCACACTGATACAAATCTTAAAAGTGGAGACAAATATTAGATCTACTGCTATGCTTGCCACATTTTTGAAAGTGATTTCATCCATGTATTCATGTATTCTTGGTTTGGCTATGAATCTGCTGAAGAACTATCCAGAATAAAACACATAAGGCTACAAATGCTGTGAAATTAAATTGTCATTCTAATAAACAGTGGCTAATGATGGCAGAACTTACATCACTGAGCTGCTGTGCATTTATTTTGGCTTGAGCAATTTGTGGAGTGCTGGCAACAGAGCTGTACTTCAGCTTGTCTATGCTTTGCCTGTAGTTTACCTAATTTAAAATAAAATTAAAAAAAAAAAATATTTAGTAAAGGAAGAAAGGAAGAAATGGCCAGACTGGAAAATGAGAGATTGCATAGACTAAGTTTTGCTAATACTCTGGATAAAATATTACTTAAACCATAATAAATAGAGCTGAGGAAAAATGCCAGGATCTTTTGGATGAGATCTGAATTAGTGTTCTGAAAGTTTCCCTGTCTGAGGTCACAGTTTTTAGCCCACTCTGAAAATTACATAATTTATAATCCCTTCCTGTAAACCCAGAAATTCTTACAAAGATGCAGCACCAGCTGCAAATCATTGCTATAAAATCTCCCAAATCATTGCTGTAAAACTCATATTCTTAACCAGCACTTTGTCCATTTTTATCTTTATCAGGCAAGAATTATTGTAACTGTCTATGAAGAGATTTGTCCAGTGTACCACTGGGTAGAGCAAATGAACTCTATTATACTTGGTCTTTACTGAGTTTTAATGTAATAAATTAACCACAAAATTTCCCAGTGTGGTCAGAGTTTTGTGTGGATGTTGAGAAAAGAAATATATACTTATAGTACAAAAAAAAGTCATTTTAATGTCAACCATCAAAAGGACTGGAGCCCACTAAATTACTAACACATTAATATGGTAGCAACAACAATAAGTTATAAAATAAATATGTTAAAGTCCCAAATCATGCATGATAAAAAAAAATAATATGAAGCTTCCTATCAAACATGTTGCTGCAAAAGGATGCATTGCTATAATAAAAAGCACAATTATTAATCTCTGTAGGCCCTCATTAATATTCACTGTAGTTAATCACCACTTTGCAAACATTGCAAATCACATTGCTGAAAACTAGTTTCTTAAGAACACTTCTTTCCAGTAAAGAGGAGCATATTTCTAGAGACTTTGAGTTACTGAAACTATTTCAATGCAAACCTTCTTATCTCCC
This sequence comes from Nicator chloris, assembly GCA_013400495.1. Lineage (NCBI taxonomy): Eukaryota > Metazoa > Chordata > Aves > Passeriformes > Pycnonotidae > Nicator > Nicator chloris. Next base: position 7,424 of record WAAE01003118.1, read on the forward strand.
ATATCCTCACATAAACTTCCTCATTTTGCCAGAATGATAAAAGCTAGGAAAAAAGGTTTGAATTAACTCACGGGTCCAAAGTGATCAAGGTACTTAAAACAGTGCATCTGCTTCCTCAGAGACAGAGAGAATTTTAATTCCACGGAAAGGGATCATTTCTTTTAAACTGAAATTGTGTATTTATTGCTACCTTGATTGCTTAGTGTATGAGAGGGTTGTATTCCTAAAAGAGTTAGAGTAAGCATGTTGGTTATTTGGGAGCACACAAGTCCTGGGGCTAATTCAAAACCCTAGATCAGGACTGGTGCAATGGAATCTCTGTGGCCAGTGGAATTACGTTTCAAACCCTGATGCTATCAATTGTGGAGCCACTGGAATTGATGAAATGTTTTTCATATTCTGGACATGAATTTATGCTTACCTTGAACTCTTTAAGAGCACAGCAAGCAAGCAAACCCTGAATTTTACTGTTTTCAGCTTTTACAAAGGCAAAGCTGGAATTACTGCTGTAGAGGCAATAGTTCATCTTAGAGTTGAAGTATACCCAATACTTCCTCAAAAACATCAGGGTTCCCAATTCTAGCTCTTCATGCTACCATCCTTGTCTTGGAAGAGGTGCTTAGGCCCAGATAAATCTCACATAATGTTATTGACCTCTCTAAGGCACATTGCTCCTGGTTTATTGCAATTTCAGTGCAAAGACAGGGTGTATATACTCTAGGAAGTCAGAAATGCCCTGCAGAGCTGCTGCTCTCTTCCTTTGTAAGCAGATGTATTTTGCAGAGGAAAGCAGATGATTCTGTAAGCAATGCCAGGTGACTGTGCTCCTAAGGCACAGGGTAAGCTGCCAGTGGTAGAGGAGATCAGTCAAGCTTTTGATGCTTGTGAGAGGTGAAAGTTTCATAAGCTGTACAGATTGCCACCCTCCCTTTGTCTGAAGGGCACACATAACCACAGCAGCACACAAACCTCCTCACACTGCTCCAGCAGCAGCTCAAGCCCTGGCACGGGGGGCTCCTCTTCCCCATGGCCCACAGGCTGGGGGAAGGTTATGTGACCAACCAGCTCCCCTTCACAGGGGACACCGATCCTCAGGGGATTCACAGAGGATTCACACAGGCTGTTTCAGCCTCCCTGTCCTTTCCATGCTTGATGCTGCTGTTGCAGCTGCCCCAGGATGGTGAGAGTTTTGCAGCACAGAGCTGGGATGGGCAGAAGTCACGGATTTCACTTCACTCTACAATCTGTGCTGAATTGAAGCAACGCCAGGACATGGCAGCACTTTCTACTGCTCTGAGACCTCTTGGCACTGCACTTTTTGCTTTAACTTTGTTAGCAATGGCTCTTTGCTCCTATCATTAAATCATCGTTTGACACATGTAATCTATCACAACCTCTCCTACAGAGAGATGATGAGCTATGCTCAGAGGGAAAAACAAATTTAAAAAAAAAGGCAAAAACAAAACCATGAAATTATTTACATCTTTCAAAGGGACCAACTTTCTTGTTGTCTGGTATGAAGGAGTGAGAGTAGCTGGGTAATTGTAGTCAACACCGTCGTGTTTGTAATCAGACTTATAGGCTATCTGAAACATAAGGAGAACAAAAAAAATCATTCTTTTTTCTTTTCAGCTGTCATTTGTTTGAATAATTATCAGTCAAGAGGGAAGGAGAAACAATAATATTAATATTAAATGCAAGAAACAAAGTAAGTTCAATGTCATGAGTGACAAAGAAAATGAAATTATTTGCATAGTTTAGCCACTAATTGATTCTTTTTCAGCTTCTCAATTAATCCAATGCCAACAGTGGGAGCATTAACTTAACTTCCACCTATGACACATCACTTTTATCTTCCTTCTTAGTTCTCAAGCTTCTTACAGATTTGTAAATAATGTACTTGGAGGAATGGTATGTAATGAAATAGCTTCTTGACTAACCCAGTAAATTAAATTGGAATCCAGAAATCTTCATTAAAGACTGTTTTTTCCAGCAAAGGTCTGACCCTGGGGGTGGTGGCAAACAACCTTCAGCATCCTGCTGATGTCAAAGAAAACTGAAGGATCTCAGTATGTTGCCAGATCACTGAAATTTCTTATTTTAACTTCTTCCACACAGTGAGCCATAAAACAGTACAAAAGGGTTTCCAGAATTTCCCCTCTTCTCAACTTATCTATCCATCAGATCCCCAGTACAGTATGATCTAAAGTTTTCTATCAACTTAATTCTGGAAAAACTGAAAGACAAGGAGGCAACAACCATACAAGTGTGATTAAAAGGGACTCACATTGCTTGCCAAGCTGCCAACTTTCATGGCATGGAGCATCCTCTTGTCCATGCCAATACCCACATAGTGACCTTTCATTTCATTCTGGTAGGTTTCTTTGTATTTAAGCTGTACAAGAAAAAAAAAAAAAGAAGATAAAAATACTCTGAGAAAATATATTCAACTTTTCTACTGAAGAGTTTCAGCTCTTGAGAGTTTCTGTATTTTACAGCAGGGAGATAAATTGTTACAGCTCTGGTCTACTAGTGTTGCTTTAAAAAATAAAAGCTAAAGCTCTCAGTGAGTTTCTTGTTCTACAAGATATCATTTGCTTGCTCTTCATATCACCTGAGTGCCACATAAAAAGGATACATCTGCATTTCAGAAATAAACACTAGAACATTGTCCCAGGGAGACAATATTCAGGCATTAACAAATGAACAGATTTGGATTGTTTTGGTGCATCTTTCACCATTCCCAGAGTGGGGGATTTGACAGGAAAAATTGATCATTTGACCATCTCAGCTGTATGGCAAAATATTCACTCCTCTGGGATTTCAGAGAATGGTAAGAGGCAGTATGAAACAAAATTGTATTTCATGAGAAACAAGAGGTATAATTATTAATACTGATTATTTCCACACAGAAATTATGTTCCTCTCTGGCAGGAACTCTGGTAAAGTACCCTCTGCCTAACTGTCCAGTCAGGAAATGGACATGCACAATGAAATAAGTAATAATTATTACAGACAACAGCAACAACTGACTGCTACTTCTCTAGATCAGCAGTATATGGTAAGTAACCTGTCTTCCAAATACCACGATAGTTCTTCTCATAATCCTAAATAAAATGAGCCCCAGCTATATATCAGGACACACTAGGATAAGTGCTGTGCAAAAACAGGCCAAAATGCATTACAATCACATTTCCAGCACACATTTATCTGAAACAAATACACAGAAATGACCTGTGATTCCAGCAGCTACCAGGGCAAGCAAGCCACACATGAGGTACTGAAAACTTACATCACTGGTGAATTTTGAGATCTTGCTCATATTCTTGAATTGTGGAGTGTCACAGTAGTTCATGCTGTAGCCTTTGTTGTTTCCAAGATCCTTCTTGTACTCCACCTTAGTGACAAAAATGCACAATGGGAAGCTATGGTAAAACCCTAATCTGCTCTATCAAGTTCTTTCACACACTTGTTATTAGGCAGACCCACTGTTCAGGGATTTTCATCCATGGTTTTCATCAGATTGGCATATGATGAAAATTAATATGAACAGAATTTTCATATACTCAGTTCTCATTTTATAGGCAAAGGAAACACAACTACATCCTCTGCAAAGCACACAAGACAGTGCACTACAGGAGGAAAACTATTAAAAAGACAATGATATACAAAGAAATTTTAAATTGAGTGTGGAGCAAATGAACCTGTACAAATGTGCCACGTACCAGATTCCAGCAAGAGCTTTTTACTCTTACAGTCATTCCTGTTTAAGGAACATGTACTCAGCCTGTAACAGCTGCAGTGAAAGACTGAGAGATGAGAAGAACTCAGCTTGCTAAGTCAAGGAAATCAAAGGCAGAGAGAAGAAAATGATATATTTGTAAACCCCTCAAAAAAGTAACCATGCAGGGAGAAGAACTTTCTAAACTAAAGGGCAACGCTAGCACAAAACACAGTGCTAATAAAGTGGACAGGAATAAATGTAGGCTAGAAATTGGAATAGGAGGATTATAAGATGCTGTGTTGAACCAGCAGGAACCAGGAGTCATTGGCCCAGGAGGCCCCTTCCAGCCCTACTTCCAGGGGTTTTCCATTATTGAAAGTTTTATGCTTTGACATCTCAAGAGTATAAGTTTTTAAACTGCCATGGGGAAGTTCTAGAAGCTCACATTTATTAATAGTTTTATAGCTGATATGACACTATAAATAAATTAATAATTCAGAATCTACTGAGAATTCTCTTGCAATCTTCCCTTGCCAAGCAGAAAAAGAATCAATTATCAGTGACTCACAGTCTTTCACATGATGGAAGAAAACAGAAATCTGCATACCCAGAACTTTATAAATTTTATTCTTCTGTTCTTATTTTTTGATTATTAGAATACCCTTTGAGACACTCTAAGGTACACACCAAATTCATCCTAAAGCATCATATCTTAATATCATATTAAAGCACAATTCAGGTTTGGGGTGGGTTTTTTTCAGATTTTCATTCTTCATGTGGTCAGAACTGGAATCCCTCTCCTGGGGTTAATTTCCCACCCTTTCATACAGATGATTGGAAGGGCCAGAACGCAGCAAGCAGCAAGTTCTGTTCTAAGCCCTTTCTCTCCAGTTGTTGTGCTACACACAGAGGATTTTTGTTATGTACAACACGGTAAGAACAACAGCTTTTTTTAAACTTGCAGTCCTTGCTCATCAAACACAAATGTTTGTATGAGCTGCTCCCAAACTTGTTAAGAGATCGATTCAAGCCCTTACCTCACTGACAAGCTTGTTAACACTTTGGGCTTGTTTAAGGACCAGGTTGTCTTCAGCTGTTAGGGAGTGAAAGTGAGCTGCACCTTTCATCTTGGAAAGATCTTTCTTGTATTTTATCTGAAAAGAAATAGGGAGAATTATAAAATAGATGTGCACCTTTTCATCCTTACTATTTAGACTGGCTTCATGAGTCAGGATAATATCTCCCCCGTGCTTTGATAAGGAACTTGCCAAGCTGAAATACTGTATTTGCTGCCTTGAATAACCCAAATATAACCCCATAGGCCTTCACAGTCCCTCTCAAAACATTTTACTAGATAGCATTTTTTATAAATTTTTGACATAGACCATCTTCTCATAGCCTGAAAAGATTGCTAGCAGATTCTTGGCTGGAGCTTTTGTGCTCTTCCATTAACAAAGTTAATCCTCAGCACTTAATTTTAGTCAGAGAATTACAGACAGTCATCAAATGCTCTGAAAACTTTTCCTTTTGTAAAAACCAGCTTTTTTAAAAAGCTGTATCTTTTTGGTACTTTTAGTGTGTTTAAGGGAATTATATTTCTCTACGAAATCAAGATTGAAATAAGGGATTTCTAAATTTAGTTTAGACATCAGGTTATTGATGTAAATTGGACTTAGATGAGTGAATAGAGGTAGTACTTGGCCTTTTATAAATTATTTTACGTGAACTGAAATGCAAAGTGGTTTGTGGGGTTTTTTTTCCAAATCTGCACACATTTCCTCAGGTTTTGAAACTGTAAGGCAGGTTGGTAAGTGCTGTAGTCTGCAAATGTTACTGCCATGAACCAATCCTCCTCTTCACTCTATGTATTGTAAATTAATGAGAAAACTACTGACCATTAGCATTTTCAAAACCGATGAAACTGTGATCTTTATCTGGAAAGGTTAAATATTTCATGTTTAAACAGAGGATCACTGAGTTTGTCATCAAACTGGGACTGCTCACAGAGGATCTGAGGTGCTTTATATTTTCTCAGTGATAAGCTCAGGTAACAGAACATGACTGATCCTTGCACTCCAGTTTATTGTCTAGTCCAGACTAACACAAGCTGAAAGACTCAACCATCTGTTAGCTCCCCAGAAGACTGACTGAGCTCATCAGCTCAGACAGACCCACTGGGGACAAGTGTCCACACTGCAAAAGTTGTCACTCACAGGAACCCTTTGGAGCAGCCACAGGGTACTGACCTACAGACTGAGCCCTTTTTTGTCACTGCCAGAAATGGTGTCCCCAAATAGGGCCAAGGCCCTCTCGTGGGCTGGATGCAGGAATCACACACCTCTTTACACACCTCTAAATTCATTAGTTTATCCACCCAAAACCAAAAATCACATCCCAGAAATCAGCTCACTTTTGTGAAGTGACAGTGTCATACTCTATGCTTCTTTTCCTCCATATGGCTTGCTTTGTGCTAGAGGCATGATACATCAAAATATCAAAACCAGTACAGTTCATTCATCCTCCATTTATTCACTACTGGGAATACCACAGTAGTCCACGGGATGATTAAGGCAGTTGAAGGTTTCATTAATAATACAGGTGCAGATTTGCCAGGAGGGTTAACCTAACAGTAGGGATCCCCATTAGTTGCTACATCCATCTCCTCCCTCATGCAAGTTGGAGCTCTGCCCCCTTCTATTAATGGATATTATTAATCCCCTGAGCCATCCAGTTCCCAGTAATGCAGAGAAATGTCACTTTTGTTTACTTCTCAAGTGCAGTTTTAGCATTCTCCTCCCAGGCATTGCTCTGACAAACTGCTGTTTTTAATTGTTTATGAATTGTATTGATTCAGGTTTCATACTTACATCACTTGCCAATTCATTTGCTTTCTTGGCATTTTGATAAGCTGGAGTGATCATAGCAGGAAAGCTTCCTTTCCCTCTGCGTTCCTCAAACTCATCCATATATCCCTGAAGAAAATTCAGAGTGTTTACTCATCACACATGAGCAGGTGGGGCCATGGGTTATTTTACAAAGTCTCACAGTCTTTACCAGAGACGGGTTCATGGCTTCAATGAACCAAAAAGCTTGAATGGCTTTTTTTAAATGAAAAAAATGACCAAAATATAAGAGTAAATTGACCTGTTAAATTACTATCCCTCTGAAGCTACCTGTGCTGCAGTCCAAGAGAAATTTAGGTAGCTATTAGCTGTGGTGAAGATAGCATTCAAGTGTACAGTGACATACACCCTTCTGATCTCACCTCGTTTCTTACAGAGATATCTGCTTGCCTCTCTATCTGTCAATACATGTTTCCCTGGAATATTATAAAAATAGCTAATAGTTTGTTTAGCCAGGAGACTTGCTTAAAGTTAACAGGTTTAACATAGGATCAGCCTTCCTTTGTGGTGTTACAAAAACTGTTTGATCTTTCCATGGTCATTTTTCACATCATAATTGACGAAAAAGTAACAGTTCTCTAGTACAGTGATGTATTTTGAAGAAGGATTAATAAATTAATCAGAGATACCTAGATACCAAAATGCTGAACTCCTTAGTTAACAAAATCATGGAATTCCATTTGTCTGATTAAAAAAAACCCCAATTTTCGTAGAAGTAAATCCATCTACAGATAAGTTTATGTGTAAATATTTGACAATTTGAAAGCCATTTAGATAGTTCAACATCAAAATATTGGAGATTTTTTGGACAATAATCATCCCAAAGCCTTCTATTACAAGATCTGGGCAGAATATAGAGTGCAAACAAGAATGCAAACAAGTTAGATATACTGTAATGTGTCTTCTCTGCAATATTTTGTTGATCTTTTGTAGTAAAGAGGCAGTTTGAGTGAAAATAGAATGTGCCATGAATAGAATGCATGTCAAGAATGCCATGGAGAGCACAGATAGGAAGGTCTACAAATATCTGGGCTATCTCTTTTGTGTGTTCTCAATGCAAAACCATCCATTTTAGGTCATTTTGTGCACCACCAATGTCACGTTTTAAAATAGGTCACGCCATAAGTTTGTGAACAATGTGATGCCATAGTTAAAGGGCATTAAATTATTCTATAAACAGGCATAGAAAAGAAAATATAGTTGATTAATGAGCTGAGTTAGTTTCTTAAAATATCATTAATGAGTTTGAATTCTCCATACCAACCTGTCTTTTGCTTTTTTCTTAAATACATTTTAATATAATTTCTAATATTGTGCATATATTCAAAGTTTCAGAAAACTATTTTAGCCATTCTTAAAGTTTCTAAACATGAACAAAACAGATGTTCAGCACAGGAATTTTACAGTTAGATTCCTTAAATTGTCTCATGTTATATATGTAAATATATATGTACATGTATATATGTATATCTATATATATATGTCTGATGCACACTCAATTCGTTGTTGATGATCTCAACAGTTAGAAATCTAATCCCTTTACCCCTGTTAAGTCACAATTTACTCAGAAAGATCCATTAACTTCAGTGACTCTCTGTTATTTGACTAATAATATCAGTATCCAATCTATAAAGATTAAAACACAAATCGAATTTGAAGTCCATGACTGAAGTTTCAAAGATAATTTCAAAGAAAGAAAACTTAAATTAATTCTAAACCAGAAGAATTCTAATGCTTGGAAATGTAATTAGTGCTTTTTCAAAATCATTTTATTTGTTTATTCCTATTAAAACTTGTAACAGTTCAAAAGACAGAACTAATTGAAGGCTTCATTGCTACAATTCTAAACTCACATTCTTCAAGGATGGTTTGCTTTCCACAGAATACTAAATGGAGATCTGGACAGAGGAAGTGAAGAAATGTAAAATACCAAAGGTTTTAGGAAAGTACAGCCCCTGTTCCTTCATTTCTCCAAAGGACCTACTGAGGAGCAGGACAACAACCCCTGAGATTAACCATATAGTTTTCTTTATACAACACCACTATTCAATTCCTTTCAAATTCCATTTAGCTGCATTCAGTTCTATTTAGCTGTGCTATTTCCCTAACCTAATTGCCATAGAACTTTGAGTGTATTTTGGGTGACCACAAAACCCATTGTATTCCCATAAAAATGAAACATAAGAAAAACTAATGCCACTGACCAAAACAGAACTAAAGCCTATTTGGTTCCACAAATACAGAGCTACAGCTTGTCAGGCTTATAATTCCCCTTTTGTAGAGGAGGTGAAATCTAAGAGATTGTGTCTCTAAGAGATTCAGTGCTGTTAACACATATTTGGAGCTGCAAAGCTCCTAAGATTTGTGAAAACACCCGCAGGGAAAAGGTGCCTAACTATCTGCCAACTTTCTACCATTTCACAACCCTTTCGCTTTTCTCCTGACTGAATTTCCTCATTCATGGAATGGGAGTATTTCTTTGAGTAAACACGTTTCAGTGTGATACATAACAAGACCACAGCAGAAACGTAGAGTTCATACAGGCACACAGGTAAAATTTGCCATGGTCAGTCTTTAGGAATGGCCCTACCATAAGGGTCATGCAGTGACAGTGCAGCCACCTTGTAGTCACATCTTTAGCTGCCAGTGTAAATTGAGTAAATTGACCTGCTAAATTACTACAGATACATTACACTTTAGGAGCACAGTGCTGTTTGCACACCATCCTTTCCCTGACACCTTGTTTTCTCACACAGAAAAACAAAGTGAAAATAGGTGTCACCAGTTTCTAAAGCTTTGAGCAATCAGCTGTAGTAATGATCAACATCAGCATGGCTATCTCTTGGATGTCGCATACCTGTCCATATTGATCTACATTTTCTCCTGCAAAAGCAACATCTGTTCCAGCTGTATGGCTGGCTTTTCCCTTGATCTCTTTTTCATATCTTTGATGATACTTTACCTAACAGGAAAAAAAGGAAATGAATAATCCGGGTGAGTTTAGTCTGGTACACAGATGCTGCACAATAAACAACAACCAATGACATGCACATGTTGTCAATAAAGGATTGTCAAAATTCCCATTGCCACCAACCTGCACAAGTCAAATATGCCACTTGAAGATATAAAAACAGAACTAGTGGTGTACTTTTGAATAATGCACTAGGAACATGGGACTTGCCATTTCAACCCAGACCATTGTTCAGTGTGTTCAGCACCACCTGCTTGACAGTGGCTAATCCCTGATGCTCCAGCAGTTTTAAAAAAAAGAACTGATTGTAGTGCAAATTCACGGTTACCACAGAGCACTTTTTTACCACAGGGTCACCTGAACCCCATCAATAAAAGGGGTTTGTTTCTGAGAGATGCTTTATCCTCAGTGATAAAGGGAATTTTAGGCAATCAACCTTCAAGTTTAGACCACGATTTGCACTACATTTGCTGAAGTCAAAACAATGCCTGCAACCTGATGCTGCCCTTTAATCACCATGTGTGTTGGCTGACAAAAGTGAAGGGTTTCCACAGATCAAAGGCAAACAAAAACATGTAATTGTTTTAGAGTCAGTTGCTTTTACCTTCAAATTATGGATCTCTTATTTTCCTCAATGACTCTTAATAATGCTTTAAATTCACTTCCTTTGAGTTATATGTTCTTCCATATGTTATCTTCTCCAACAAAAAGAGCTTTACTTTCCATTTCCAATAACTAAGCACAATTAACTGTACATTTTGAAGGAATACTGGTGTCCTTTAATAAGCACCAGCTTATTAAAGAGTACAGAGGTGTTGTGGTTTTGTTATGTTTGGAAAGGAAAAGAAAGCCAGTGAAGATCACTATACCATGCTCAAGGAATTTCTGCCAGTAAATGTTTTAATTCAAGGTTTGTGTGACAGTTTAACATTTTCTTTCCCAAAAGAGTCTTTGCTTTGGACACTTACATCACTGGCTAATTCATTAGCTCTCTTGGCTATTTGATAAGCTGGAGTGATCATAGCAGGAAAGCTCCCTTTTCCCTTCCGTTCTTCAAAGTCTTCTGTGTATTTCAACTGTAAAAATTCAAGGCAGGAGCAATTAGAGCAAATGTATCTTGATTGCACACATAATCAATCTTTAAAGTTGCAAAGTCAGGCCTTCCGTGGCTGTCATCTGCCAAAAGGAAGATGAACCGTGAAGTCTGAATCTTTGTGATTTGGTCTTTAACTACACAGTCACACATCTTCTGCATGGCCCCTTTGTCTTGTTCGGGGTGTAGGATGAAAAGAGTTGTTTAAAGAAAATACTTACGGTGTCTGCAAGATGCCTGCTCTGTTTATATTAGAGTCAGGCAGCTTCTTTCTTTACTGCATGGCAGCCAGTTGCTGGGTATGGAACAGACTGCTTCCCCAGCTTCTGTTCTGGCAGCTTAAAATGGCCTCAAATTGAGTGTGGTCTTTGAAACTGAAAGTATTGAATGCTTAATGGTAAAACGAGTCTGCCTTTAAATTCTTTTTTTCTTTTTCTTTGTGTTCATATTTTCAAGTAACTTATAAATACCCGAGGAACCACTTGCAGAGCCAAAACCAGATCAATGTGTCTTGGTTTACTTACATCACTTGCAAGATATGCTCCAGCCTTTGCATGAAGTATATCCGGAGTGTCCACAACAGAGGTGAACTTTGAAACTCTCTCTTCGTGTCCACGCTTATATTCCACCTGAAGAGGAAAACATATATATCCATATCACAAACAATAAGCAGCAGAAGTATATTTCCTATCAGAAGGCTTCAAGAGAAAATGAGCAGCAGCAGTCCTGACACTCTCCACTCTCCACAGTCAATCTATCCATATATTTAAGGCCCAATTTCCTTAAAGTGAATGCCAGAAACAGACAGAAATGGACCCAGATATTCAAATTTTCCCTTGATTTATGTGAGCCATACATTTGATTAAAATACCATGAGAATAGTCATTAATGTCCCCAGGTCATACTGCAATGACAATGTAGATAGTATCTGCAGAAAATAATGCAATACTCTAAAATCATTTTTATGGGATTTATTTTTACTTATCTTTTTCATGAGAATCGTTCTTTTTATAAATAAGCAATTTTCTGTGCATAAATTTAAAGTAGCTTGTACATGAATTAATTTCAATATTACAGCTATTTGATGTCAAATAATAAAGTGAAAAATGTCAAATGTATATATATAGATGAATAAAGCCATAATGTGAAAGCAAAGGTAATGAATTAAATGAATTAAACTATCAGTGTGAGTCACAATCTTTTTCAGGTTATGATAAATTACATCAAAAGTTGCTTAATTTTCCAGGAAATATCTACATTGTCATTTATTCTATATGATTGTCTTCCCAGGCCAAGTAGTTTATTAACCCTGTTTTCTGCATCATGTTAACATTTTCTCACTTTGTGACAGTATAAAAAATACTCACCACAGAATCTAACATCTCAAGTGAATGGCCTGAACCCAGGATTCTCTAAATTCAGAAGTGTAAAATATAATTAAGAACCCCTTTGACTTACATCACTGCTTAGCTGGGTGGCTCTCTTAGCAACCTGGTAGCCTGGAGTGATCATAGCAGGGAAGCTGCCTTTGCCTCTTCGTGGCTCATATTCTTCTGTATATTGAAACTGGAAGATGAATTTGTTTATTAGAGAAGAACCCACTGTAGTTTAATGTGATTCCTCTTTTCATGCCTGCTTCCTAAAGGTATGTATCAATTTACTTAAAAGTGAACAAATTAAAGAACTTACACTTTATAAGTTTGTTAGTTACAACTATTTCCTACATACACAGAAAACATTTCTCATTTGTGTCAATTATCCACTGTTTATTGCCTATGTTGATTAGGTCATTAACCCATTGTATGCACACAGTCATAATTCAGAAGTGATTTTCATGAGTCATGGAAACAGTCAATGAGAAGTCTGGTCTGTGGAAAATATGACACATTTTCCATCATGAGTCCTGCTCTACTGAGAGGAGGAGCACTGCCTGCTAGATCAGATCACCTCAGTTTGGTCAGCAGCTGCAGTGCTTCTGAGTTACATAAATACATAAATGTATGATGGCAATAGGACTCTTATGTGGCTTTAATTGCTTACATGGCTAAGCATTGTTGTTGACAGAAATAAACATGTCAGTCTCTCCTTTGGCAACATCTTCACAAAGATCAGAGTGTACACAGACCCTCCAGATATCCTTCCTGCAAAGCCTGGAGGTGACATCTTACCAAAGACTGACTTTGATGCCTTTGTAAGTCTTCAGAATAGAATAGACCATGATAATAAAGCCCAACAACAGCCCACTTACATCAGTCAGAGCCTTCTGTGCCTGTGTTATCTTGACCATCTCAGGATCCGGGATTGTTCCTGGGTACCACGATTTTCCTTCCTCATAGGCAGCATAGTAAGCATTCTACAAAACAGGAACTAAATAACTACCTGTCTTCACCCTGGTTTTAACACTCAAACAGCTGATCTGATAGAGAAAAAAAAAAGGAAACACATAGTGCTGTGGAAGTGAGATTGTGCAGCACAAGGCCCACATTCCACATCCCTTCAGAGTGCCAAGGCAGAACTTGTATAGCAAGAACTGACATCAAGATGACAGGATCTAGGATCCTGGAGTGAAACTCAAATAACACCCCCTGGGAATCAGATCACCTGCTGTGAAGCTCCAGTGCCAGTAGAGAGAAGACACATGGACTATGGCTGTACTAGCAGCAGCCCCAACAGCTGACTACAGAAACACTCTTCCTTCCTCACCTTCTGATTCTTCTTTCCTAAACTATAACTGAGCTATTTCACCTTGAAAATTTTAACCACATGAGACGCAAAGGCTTCTTTTTTTTAGCATTGAAATGTTGTGGTTAAACCCCTGACAATCAGGACAGCCAGGGCCAATCCTTGGTGTCCTGCAGGCTGCTGGCTTGGAGATTCGAGGGATATTTCTTACCTGGGTAGCCAGTTGTTGGGCTTTATAGACACTTTCAATTTCTCTGGACCTTAGGTCCCACTGAAAGACTGATTTGAATTGTTCACTCTCTTCTCGGTATTTTCTCTAAAAAAAAAAAATTTACTTGTTTTAGTAGTTTGTTAGTACATACTAACAGACACCCCCTTTGGAGAAGAATAAGAGGAGAGACAAATAAGGTGATGATTGCATTTAGCCCTAAGGTCAAAACTCTGCTTTCTAGTCCATGCCCAGCTAAGATTTCTGCCAGTATAGGAGCTGCACATATGTAAAGGAGCAGCATATTACACCTGAAACCTGGCATGACATTCTGAAAGAATAATTTGACCTTTAGACAACACTTTTGAGGGAAATAATCTGTGAGAATTGAAATCTCTAAGCAATTTTAGGCAGGATGTGTCAATGCATTAGATGAAAAAACTATTACCAAATGAGCAATATTCTACTCTCCTATTTCCCTGCACTGTGTCCACAGAGTATCACATCCTAACCGTGCATATGTAAATGACCACTGTATTTAATCCCGGGTCATGATGTTCCTACTGCTACTTTTATCATGATATCAGGTAGAAATCCAACTGAAATCACAGCTCTGTTATACAATTCTCTTCAGATGTAAAAACCCAGAGCAGGAAATTTAGACTGACTGGACAGAAATGTTACTGAGCACGTGTACTATTATTCCCATTTATAAATTAAGCACAGAGGTGCAGAGAGGTGAATGATTTGCCTGCTAACANAGGATCAGCTTCTTTACTACCCTCAGCAATATTCTCTCTGGAACAGAACCTCATTATGTGATTGAAAAGGACAGAAGGTGTTTAAGGTGTATAAAACAAGGGAAAGTGATCTTTGAGCTATAATTTCTCTGGCTTGTGTACTCACATGCACTGGAAGTATCAGTCTCATATCACTGCCTCAACCAGAAATAGAACCTGCAGTAATCCCAAACTCATTCCTGAGCAGATCCGTCACACCCGGTTTAAAGTGAGATAGTCATTGCTGAAATAGTTACAGCCCATGATACTGCAAAAACTGAGGCATAAGAATGCTGTACAAAATGATAAATGATAGAGTGTGTGACAAAGGCTATTCATGTGCATCAAGTTTTTACAGCTAATACAGGACATCAGAATGAATTTAGCATGCCATCATCTGAGAAGGACAACTTTCTTTGTTAATTTTAGTGATGGCTAGTCACATCAAAACACATTGCTTTGCCTGTGGAATATATTCGCAATGGATAATGTTATTCCAGAATATAGAAAGGCGTGACATTCAAGAAAACAGCAGACAAGTGAGATAGCCATCGATTATTGGGCGTTGCTGCATTTTTGTATTTCACCAGATTCTTAGCAGTGCGAGTGTGAAGCGGTGTCAGGAGGGAAGCAATGCGGGACGGAGGGAACGAGGAGGGAAACAAGGCGGAATTCCCGGGATGGCGCTGGGAGCGGCGGCGGGCCCTGAGCGCCCCTGGCGGCCGGACGGGGCACAGCAGCGCCCGCAGGGCGGCCGCGCCTCCATCCCCAAAAAACATCCCCAACAAAACTGCCCGGACATGGTGCTTTCCCACCTCAGGGTCGGCGGAAACACTCCACAAAGTATTTATGGGAACTTCTTGTGAGTCCCACCTAGTTGTAATTTATCGGTTGTTTCCCAGCAGTTTCTGATGAGATCACAAAGCAAGTCGGTTGTTCTTGCTTCCAGAAGTTGTGCAACTCTGCTCAGTCACTGAGTTTACACAGCTCTGGGCAGTTTAAGAGAACTGTGCTTCCCTATAGATTATCAGATATACACGTGAGGAGCTCCAACCAATTTTTCCTTCTGAGAGGGAAGCAAATCCAGATCTAAGATTTCCTTCACATGAGTAATCACATTGAAAAAAAATTATGATTCAAAGCCAGCTGACATCTTACTGATCTAAAAGAACGCAGGAAAGTAAGTAAAGAGCACATATTTATACTTACAAAACGAGAGACGTAAATATGTTATCAAAATGAAGATTAAACACATTTGACCCTCAAGCTTCTTACCTCACTTACCACTTCTGACAGTTTTTTTGCATTCATATTTATTGGTGTTTCAAATACACTTGTGAATGCATTGTTTTTTGGATTGTGCCTAGGAACAGGAGAGCATAAAAGAAGATTAGGAATGTACCAGACAGCCCACCAGAAAGGTTCTCTTCGAGCACTCAAAAACACAATAGCAGCCTCCACCCCTCTATACAGGACTTTTCCCCCACCCACTGAGAGATCTTAGATTACATTCAAGTTATTATTGTAGGGAGTAGGCGCCTAGAGCAAAATTAATTTTAATGATCATCATATCAATGCTGTGTTTCTAATAACAAAAGAGAATAATAGAATAAAAAACAACTGTCATCTCTCCTTTTTCTGCTGACAAATTTGACAGGAATTGATCATTATAAAATAAAAACTTCCTAGAACAAACCAACTCAAAAATCTGCATTTTATACATTTTCTTTATGATTAGCTCAGCCTTGTTAACTCTTAACCACTGATTTGGGAGGCACTGAATTTTGTGATTGGTTTTATTTTCTTCCCACAATACCAAAATGGAACTTAATTTGGTATCTTTTAACACACTGGCCAAATGAGAAAGCTTTATGCATGGTAAAAAGAGTTTCCCATCATTAGTGATTCACGTAAATCCAAAGATTTGCATGAAGGCACCAACAATACCTAATTTCACATCACACATGGGACAGACTGAGCCCAAATAGTGATCCTCCATTATATTAAAATGACTATCCAAATTGAATCCTTATTAAAAAAAAAAAAAAAAAGGAAAAAAGGGAATACACTTACGCTTGACAGTAAGGCTTTTTCTCATGGCTAACAAAGTTGTTTACTGTTAACATCATCTTGCATACTTCACAGTGAAAACAAGCTTTGTGCCACGTCTGGAAATGCCACAAAAGAGAAACCAAACAGACATGATTTGTATTTCATTATTATTCTGCTAAGTATAAAATCTATCAATCCTTACCATTAATTTAATGAATTTGACTATTTTTTTTCTTCAAATATATACATGTTATTAATTCATTTCAGTTCTGAACCCAGTTGTGAGCAAAGAACTTTTGGAACTGAGAGATTTGCACAGCGTTAGAAGTGCCAATCTGTACATTTATTATAGTCCAAAATGATAAAGAAAGAGAACTGACCTGATCTATACAGTTAATCTTCTCAGCAGGGTAAACCCCATAGCCACATCTAGCACACGGCTGCACATTCATCTTGAAATCCACAGAGTGAAAAATATATAGGTTTATACAAAAGGTTCAAAGAGTATGAAAGTGACTTTTTGGCCTGTGCAAAGCACGCTCTAGACACTCCAGTCAAGGCCTTTTGCTGTGGTCAATGGCTCCCATTAAAGCTCTGAATTGAAGTCTGTTGCTCCCTTTGCTGACCTTCTGTTTCAAAGTCAGCTGCAGGCTGGCTTTTAAAGCTGCCAGTTAGTAAGAGCGGTTATTTTGGCAACTGTGTCAGTGCAGAAGGGAGGGTAGCAATATCTCCTCTAAATAGAAGAATGAACTCACAGAAACAAATCACGTCTGTGTGAATGTTAGAGCCTGATCATTTTGTATTTCAGTTTTGCTGTCATAAGCCCAGGATGAAGAGAAAAGTACTGTCCTGGTTTAGGGCAAATTTGGGAAGAAACCTCCAATACAACCTTTCATACAGCAGCAGTAATTTACCATTAGTTTCTCCTCACCCTGATAAACAAATTACCTCATGGGGGAGCATTGTGTATTTAGGAGCAGCCTCATAGCAGAAGGAGGTGCCACCAGAGATACAGGCCAGAGATGGATTTGAAGCTTCCTGGCCCTTGGGTGGATGTAGAAGTCCACTGCCATTGTCCCAGACAAGTCATTAATTTTTTCCCTTGGTGCCAGCTCAGTTTCACCTTGTATATTATGACAGGAGAGAGAGCACACTCTTCTCTCATATCTGCCTGTTTCATCCACCAGTCACTCCATCTCCAGGTGTAGGAGGATGCACTGTGAAACAGGCAGAGCCTCTTATCCCAAAGAGTTCTAAACATGATGGGTACAAACCCAAACTTCCATCTCCGACAGGAAAAACTTCAGAAAGGAATCATTTACTTTTGAATAGAATGAACAAAGCAGCTATTTAACAGTGTTCACCAAGAGTACACTGGAATAGATCAGAGTACAAAAATTCCTTCACCAAAAAATGATAAAGAATGTCTGATATTAGTATTCAAGCAAGCTATTAGGGTTGTGAAGTCTGCTCTGAAAAAAAGAAGCTATTAAATTGTAGCAGCTACAAATGGTGAGTATTTAAGATTTATATCTCACCTAGTCATAACACCTCCAGCTGCAGGGCTCCACAACCCTGGGACACAGCTAAGAGTTATCTCAATCTGAGTAAAAGTCTACTTAGTCATTCATGCATCTGGCCCACTGCCTGCAGCAGTTCTGGGATATTGCTAAGCACTTCCCTTTTCTATAAATTGCAAACAATTCCATCAAAATAATTTCTGTCTAAACCTTCTGGGTATGCTTAGAGAGCATCCTGTTCATGTCTCTATTGAGATGTGCAGTTCTGCTTAACTTATTATTGCTACTTTTACTGAATGCTGACAATGTACTGGCACAATGTTCTGTCAGCAACTGGTGTGCTGAAAATAGAGTCTCTAATCTGAAGAGTAGTGGCACAAAGTCCTGAAAGCAGTTAAGGCTTTTCAAAGTAACTAATATCAGTATGTAAACAGACGTATTTTCATTTTTTAAAAATGCCCCCAGAACACAATTTCTTATATTAAAATAACTGCTGAGTTACCTCACGTTATTCTTTTTGGGATCAAGAGAGATTTATGTCAACCAAGTTACACCACAATAATATTTATCCTGCTCACACCTGTGAACCAAAATAGTTTGGAAGGTTTCCAGTTCCCTTCTCACACAGCTTTGCATCTTGTCCCAGATTGCCATTCTGTTTATGCAAGTGACCTGTATTAGGGTCACAGTGGCTAGGATGTCCCCTCCTTATTTAGCACTTGGCACACTACCATTGCCCCCTCTTTGTGTTCATCTACTCCAAGAGTCACCATACTGAATGTTTTCTAGACAGCCCTAGTTGTCTCCATGCTGTCTGAAGCCATGATGGAGCCCTTGCCTCACACTTTAGCAAGAATAAGGGTGCATGACCTGCTCCTGTCCCTTAAGACCCTCCTGAAATGAGTTCAGAGAGGTGGTGAAAGCAGGACACCCCTGAACCACACAAAACCATAAAGACTTGGCAATTACAGAACTAAAAATTCATCCAGGAGTCGCCTGAACACTGATTATCTGGAGAGAACTCCAGCATGGATCATCATGCTGTCCATACACACTGTGTACCCACAGAGCCTGCAGACATCCCTGAGGGGAATGAGACCCTGTGCTCCTTCCAAGAGGCCTCTCAGACAGGTAAAGCCCTTTATTTCACAGATAAATCCTACTTCAGTTCAAGATATACAAAGCCTGTTTTTCTTTTTTCACAGTGACAGGTACTACCAGCTTGGCTAGGAGTCAGCAAATACATTACCCAAGTTCTCCTGCTTCTCCCAGGTCACAGCATGTTCAAGAGGAGAAGTGTGGTAAGACACAATGTCCTCTACAGCTATGCTCTTTCCCAGCCACACTACTTCCCTCACACCCATTGTACACCAGTTCTGCTGGAGTCTCTTAAAGATTTTCCCATTTCTGAGGACCCCAAAACTGTCCTGTTCTTCACCACCCTGGATTAAAGCCAAGTTGCCAACAGAAAAGGGAGTTTATTAAAAACTAAACATTGAATGGTCTCATTACAAAGTATGCCCTGCATTTTGATCATCAAGGAATTAAATTACAAAACCAGTGCAATTTTGTTATCTTGACAAATCTTAGCAAGACATTTTCTCTTCAGTTAAAAGCTCATTGTGGCTTTTTTCCTCCTTTAGTAAGGCCTCATAAAGGCTTTTTGATATCAATGAAAATCTTAAAAGGCTTTACTTAACAGTAGAACCTTAATCAATGTGGTTTAAAAGTACTGTGGTTACACGTAAAGTACAAGGAGACAGTACCTTGAAAGTGCAAATTAGTGGGAAGAAACATTGTTACCTCTCCAGCCGCCTTAAATTCATTGAATTAACTGCACAGAAAACTTGAAGCATGTCTGTATCCTCAATCTGATTACACAAAAGCGCATATTAGTTACACAAAGTAACCTCTTCAGAGACATTCGAGTCAGGGTCGCCTCCTCTGTCACTCCTGAATTGAAGCTGAGCCCTTCCAACCACATGAAGAACAGTAAGCCAGACAGCACAAATTATGGCAACCCTGTCTTCCTTCCCACTGTTTGCCAAAAAACCCCAGAGGTGCTGGTTCACTACACAAAGTGGGAGTTTTATGCACTGGTAAAAGCTGCCTGTAAAATTTCAGGCACTCCACCAGCCCTGTCTATGTTCACCTCCTCTGAACCCTGGGGTTAATTAGCTACCTGGGCTCAGGGCCTTTTGCCCCATACAGTCTCTCCGTGCTCATCAAATTTAGCATAGCAGCAAATCCAGCTTGGAAAAATAGTGAAAGAAAACTGGAAAAGATTTATCAACACCAAAATCTCCCAAGACTTGAATAAAAATTTCTATGGAACCACCTTCCAAACTTTACAGTTGCTTTTTCCATTTTTGCTGTTTTGGAAACCAACCAACTGTTTCTATTCCATGATTAAAGGGTTTATGCCTACACTTTCCCCTTGTTGCCAGTGCCAGGAAAACCTGAGAGTGTAGGGGTTTTGCAAATGCTTCTAACAGAGTGAGATAAAGTAAGAGAGAAATCGAAAAAAGAACCAAGGGTCCAAGAAGATATCACTGTTACAGAGCAGAGAAAGAACTGGTGAGGATATGCTACAACCTAAGCTAAAAGCTTGAAGTGTGAAAAGCATGTAGAACATAGCCCACCAGTGTCCAAATATGCCCATTTGCTGTGTATCATCACACACATAAGACTCAAGTTTTAAACTCATAAAATACGGCATGTGCAACAGATCATCTCTGCCTGATTACACAGAAATCCCAACAAAACACAGCATCAAGCCCACTGAGGTGCATTATTCTACAGAATTCCATAAAGTTGTGGTGTGCCCAATCACCCTGCCCTACCCCCATATTCCTCACAGCATATCAAAATCATTAGTCCTTTCTTGCAAAATACGTGAAAATCTAACTACTGTTGTTTAGGTGGGAACACAATGTGAATCACTCAAATCCTCCATCCTAAAAGAATCCCCACACCTGCCTCCCAGGTCTCACAAAGCCCCATCCTTGTTTTCACAGATGTTGTGCAGAACACAGGACACAGTTATTATTCCAGACAGGTACTATTCAGTTGCCTCAAGCCTTCGAGTTTGTACCTGCCATCCACCTTCCAGTTTCCCAAAGGCATGCCCCATTTTCATCCTGCAGCTGCATGCAGGGGTTAAACACTTATTTTTCTCAATGCAAATATCCAGTCAAAGGCTCCATTATTAATGTTTTTAAGGAGGAGAGTGAGTCTCCAGGGCAAAGGAGAGGAATGGGGATGCTATAGGTATCCCATTGCTGGCTCTTCCCCCTACCCACTAATGCATACAGCCAGCTGTGCCATACTCTACATGAGAATTCATTTTCTTCCTGACCCTTTCTTAGGTGGCAATCACTCCATGCCCTGAAGCAAAACACTTCCTTCTATTTCTACTATATTTTCTAATTTTCCCCTTACTCCATACTGAGAACAAGCAAGATTTTCTGAAAAAGAAGCCTAGCACCCTGTACTGCATTAAAATGAACATGTATTTAAGAAAGGTATTGCAGCACACTGAGGAATCAAACTTTTTCTTTGTGAATGCCAGCAACCAATGTGAAAAGAAAATAGAAATAGAAGTTCCATCCACAGATTGAGTCACAAATTCCCCATAACCAATTCTAATAGGAAACTCTTGAAAATTGGCAAGCATTATCAAACCACTTTTTTGATAGCAATACAACGATGTTTAGAAAAAAGCCATTTCTAGGTCTGCTTATTTGGCTGTGGTGATCAGATTGCAATGGATAAACATTTTCATCAGGATATAGAAGCAAAGAGTTTCTGTATTTCCCGAGTAACACCCATAGACACCATCAGAAAAGCATATGTGCTAAATTTCAGGTACCACTGCCAGTCAAGTCACTGCTGTCTCTGCTGTCCATGGTGATCCATTACGGATTTGGAGACAACGCTGTCTTCTTGAAAAGAATCAGCTAGCAGATGGCATGAGAGGAACCATGGGATTCTGTTAGTTTGATTTTCAGGAGAAAACTTTGTCTAGGTATCCAGCCAGGAGCCACAGGCAGAATCCCAGGAAGCAGGGAGCTGTCCCAGCAGCAGCGTGCAGACACACGGCAAGAGCTCCTCCATCGTACCAAGGCAGTGACCTGTCGGGAAGCAAAAGCCTGTTTGTTACCATGCCTGTGTTTTGTGCCAATTAGGAGGCAGTTACACTGAAAAATGTCTCTTTGATGTAAATCTCTTCAGGTAGTGAATGTTAAACACCACGCACCGCTGGGTAGGTGTATGATTTTGCAGGATCGGAGCCTGCATCCAGGAGTAATTAGCAAGACTGTGCCAATCTTCAGTCCATGTACTGGACTGCTGGGCCTGATGCTGCGGCTACACAGTGGGATATCGTAATTAGCAGAGATGCAACACGCAGAATAATTGGGAGGATAAGGAAATGCCACTGAAGTTTATATAAGGGGAAAAATTTCCTTAGATCTAGACAATCTCGTGTCACCATGAAAATTTCGGCTCTTCTTTCGCGGGGGTGTGCCAGAGCACAGCTATTAAAACGTGGTAATTTCTGTTCCGCTGTGAGGCGGCCGTCATTACCTGGGGAGCGAGGAGGGCCCGGGGGCTGTGCCCGAGACCCTCTGCCGGGGGAAAGGACGGGGACAGGGACGGGGACAGGGATGGGGTCAGGGATGGGGACGGCGACAAGGGTCAGGGATGGGGACGGGGACAGGCACAGGGATGAGGACGGCGACAAGGGTCGGGAATGGGGACAGGGTCAGGGATGAGGACGGGGACAGGCACAGGGATGAGGACGGCGACAAGGGTCGGGAATGGGGACGGGGTCAGGGATGAGGACGGGGACAGGCACAGGGATGAGGACGGCGACAAGGGTCGGGAATGGGGACGGGGTCAGGGATGAGGACGGGGACAGGCACAGGGATGAGNCGGGGTCGGGGAGGGGGACGGGGCCCCGCCGGGGGAGCCCGCCCCGCCCCGGCACCGCCCCGGGGGCACCGCCCGCCGCTTTCGCTTTAAGTTTCACTTTAAGGTTCGCTTTCGCTCCCGCCCGGCTGGACCCAGCACCAAGGCAAGCCCCGGGCCCTGCCCAGCCCTTCCCCTGCCCCCTGCCTCCCCCGGCCCCGCCGCCCGGCCCCCTGCCCCGCTTTGCTCCCCTCAGGTGCGCGTTCCTTTTCCTTGCTGCGGATCCGCTGCCCTGGCAGCCCCGCGCTGCTCCTCGGCGCTGCCCCCGCGGCCTGCCCGCCCTGCTTCCTCTTTGTGTGTGTGTGTGTGTGGGTTTGTCAAAGGCGAGTCTAGAGCCAGCTTTGGGAGCTGCTCTTGCTCTCGGAAAGCTCCCAAACCCCTGCCAGCCCCTCGCTCCCTGGCCGGGTGGTGCAGCCATGGAGACACTGGTGGCCTCTGAGCTGCTGCTGCTGCCAGGTGTCCGGGGTGGTTTTCGATGTAAATGGATGATAGAAGCAGATTTAATCTGCCTAACTGTGGGGAAGGGGCAGGAATCACTGCTAATTTCCTGATGAAAATCTGGAACTGGAGACCAGATGTTTCAGCGCACCCCACCCCGAGTGAAGGTCCTGCCTTGCGCTTGTTCCTGCTGAGCTGGTGCAGATCGTTGTGCTCTCCTTTCTTCTGGTAGTTTCTCAGCTGCTTAATGATTAAATTAAAATCAACCGTAGAAAATACACAAGGCTCTTTCACTTACAGACATTTGACTGTGTATATGTAAATGAGAACACAGGAGCCCTTGCTTTCATCTCAACATACTTCTTTCCAGACCATGGAAAACTTTCTGGGAATTACTTCTATGATGTGGACAGCGCATTCAGGCACATAGTGGAATTCTTGGGACTACTTTGTGTAGGCCAGGTGTTGGACTTTGATGATCCCAGGGGGTCCCTTACAGCTCAGAATATTCTATTTTATGATTGTATTCTATGATTCTGTGATCTTTCACCATAAAATTATTTTTAATTTTCCTGTCATCTGCATTTTTGAGAGTGGTATTAGATGATTTCCTCTTGGTAACTGGCGCAAGAAAATAGAGATGGCTAAATATGTGCAACGCCACAGCAATTCAGGACCAGAAATCTGTAGCCACTCTTTATTGAGGAAGTATTATACAATAAAACTGACTAAAACCCTCAAATGTATCTTCTATAAACCAGACCATAAACAATCTGGTTCATAGAAGTATTTCTTAAATGTCAGTGCTCACTGAGGGACACTTATATTCTTGCACTTTTGTTCGTAGATGTCGGTGGATCATCTTGGAGATCTCCCTGCTAGGGAGGGAGGTGATGAAGATGGCTGTGATATAGTTGATGCAAGGCCAGACAGAAGCAGCAGGTTCTCACTTTTTGGAAAGTAAGTTGCTACTTGTACTGTTCTTGTTGTATCAGCTGCCATGGTACCCTTTTAATCAAAGAAACATAAAAAAAGACTTGATTTGATGTTCAGTTTGCCATGTCCACAAAGTTATTGATGGTCTGGATAGAAAGGTGGTTCATGTTGTATGAATTTAATGTGTCTGGCCTGTACCTTAAAGCATTTCTTTATAGTATATGCCTATAGGGAAACCTATAATATCTCCCATAAGTTTTATTTGGCAGCTAAGAGACCACCAAGTTCATTTAGCATCAATTATAGTCCCACATCTTAAACACTGACCTTTGCTGGAGCTGGGAATTGAATATGGCATTAATTATCTATTTTATTGCAGTCAGCTCAGCTAATCTCCAGCATCACTGGGATCCCCTGCTGACTGTCTAAGTTACTTTAAAGCCTGGATGTGCCATCTAGGTTGTAGCACAAAGAAGCCTCCCCAAGTCTAGAGATGTAACCCCTTACAGAACACATTAAAAGCCTTTCGTTTTAAAGCATAGTAGTCTCACTGAAGCACAAGCTTACTTTCATTAAATCAGTGGGAAGCAAGAACTATTTACTGCTCGTCTGTACTCCTGAAAACACGGGATAAATGTGATTAGAAATGCAAAGGATGAAAAATGAACATACAAAGTTTATGAATACTGTTGGAATGTCAGCAAATGGCTGCTTCACGTTGGATTTAGTGAGATTTTGCAAGAGATACTTAATGCAAAGTCTAATGCATTTACAGAGAGGTTTTGATTATTTTTGCTATTGGAAATGTACATTAAAGTGAGCAGTATAATTCAGAGAGTACATGGCTAATATATTTCTATTTTTGCTGTTTATTCTATGAGTTTAATGGGATAACAAATTTGTGAGAGAAGTGAAGATGCTTTAGGCTAAGAAGACTTTTGATGTGCTGTTAAGCAAATCACTGTACTTTATCTGTCTCATTTTATCATTCCTCAAATATGTTTCATGATGTGTGTGTGTATTATTAATTTTAACAAATAGACAAATGTAACATTTCTTTCTAAATCTTGTCAAATATTTTCCAGATGTTTCTTTTCAACTTTATCGAATGTGTGTTTTGATATTTGATTTGGTCTTCTTTATGAGAGGTGATATGCTAATACTATTATTAAATTATGCAACTCAAAGTTAATAATTTCCAAAGGAAAGGCAATAATCAGCATTTCTATGACTTTTTTCTGTAAGAAATTTTTCAAATAATTTGGCTATTCATCAGTTTGAGGCATTCATCTTTTGGGAACTCCTTGAAGATGCAATTTGCAACATTTTTCTTCAGAAGTAAAAAATTGCTCAGATTAGAGGTAATTGAGAGAATCCAACTTTTAGGTTTTGTAGAAAAAAATACATTTAAGAAATCTAACAGAGTTTCTTGAAGAAAGTAGTGGCTGCTTAAAGAGGAATGAGGTGCTTGACAATTAAGGTCTTAAAAATCCAAGCATGGTGGCAAGGTCTTTGTCCTACAGAAACTAAAACTCTTTGGGCTGAAAGAAGATAGGAGAGGAATGTGAGAGGATAAAGGAAGATGGGATCTGATATAAAACTATGATTGTTACAAAGGAGAAAGTGAAGAGAGAATGCTCATTCTTTGTGCCTCTGAGGGAATCTAGGAGACATCCAATGAAAAGTTCATGCAGTTGGTTTAAAACAAGTGTTAAGGTGTCATTTTAACATAGAGCAGAATGTCACTGTAGGACTTAAAGCCAGGGAATATGCAGATGTCAAGACAGATGTATGTGTGGAAGCAAATTCTAGGTGTTAATATCTTTGGTGAAGATGTTCCTAAGTCAGGTCTCTATGAGAATATATTCTGTATCCATTTTCTTTTGTTTGCTTTCTTCAGACTCATTTCTAGTCAGTACCAGATATCAGGCTAAATGTGCTTTTACTTGAACCAGTGGGGCTCTCTGTCTTGATTGCCAGAGCTTCATTTTGGCAGCATGAAGTAACACATCTTAAATAGTCTAGAAAGCTTTAGAGTGACTACAATTTTATTGTCCCTTTTTTTCATTTGTTTTATCAACCCAGTCTTTACCAGTCGTGCAGTACTCTCAATTAAATTCTTCACTGCATTTCATGTACTATTGCTTAACATATGTAAGTTAAATAGGAAAACAAGTAACTTGTGGTGTTAAATAAACACATTAATTTCAATTTGAGAGAACAGAGTAGTGAGAAGCTAAATTCAAAGCTGTGCAGAAAGACCAGCTGTTTCCAGTAGCTTCACAGCTTCAATTTGCCACTCTGACTGTGACTGGAGATCTGCCTTGTCAGAGCAGTAACTGGAAGCAAATTAAAATCTAACTCACTACAGCATATTTCTCTCTGAGGAGTCTGTGAGGCTGCTTTACCAAGGAGGCTCAGAACAAGCCAGGATGGGCAGATTCTTCTGACATCTCAACAATTATGGGGAATTATCTACTACGTATTTCCTTCTCTTTGGAAATGTGTAATACTGAGCTAATGTTGGTGAGAAAAACTGTCCGGTGGGGAAAAGTGTTGAAAAAAGTTTTGGATTAAATCTGCCAGCTGTGTTTGGTTCTGGGGTTTTTTACAGCCACTAGATGGCAGGAAGGTATTAATTTTGTGTACTGTGAAAAGAACAAAAAATGGGCTGTGTTGTAGTTGAGCAAAAAGTTGTGTTTCAGAAAGCAAAAATATCAGGACACATTCTGACAAGGCTGTGCACCAAAAAAAAAGATTAAAACGTGTTTAAAGAAAGATTCAGCCAAGGATTTCAAATACTTTTTTTTTTTTTTTCTTATTTCTAGTCTTTTTTTGTTTTTTTCTTTTTTTTGGTTTTTTTTTATTTTTTTTTTTTTTTCTTTTTTTTTTTTTTTAGCTAACTAATAGAATTTTCCCCAAATTCTCCAAATACAAGCTTGGGGTTTTTTACTATCCTATGTGTGCTCCTTTTACACTTTCAAGGCTTTAAATAAAGTCTTGCTTCTCCACAGGATGATTTAATATCTTCCTTTGTTATCTTTTGTGTTTTATTGGGAAATTGATAGCAGGAAATGCATTTTGGCATATAGGAAGGCTGTAACATGAAATGGAATAAAATTGCAGTTGCACTGTGTTAAATAGAGCTAAGATTTCTCTTGATCCTAATTAAAGTTGGGGGTTTTTTTGAAAAGCTGTGTCCAGAAATTCCCAAGGCTTGGTAGACTTGCATTTGAACTGTCAAAAATTCTAACTGCTCGTGGGCTCCAGTGAAGAAACAACGCAAGAATTTTGTTATTAGTAGTATCCAGGTACCAGTTTTATCCTAATTTAATTATATAGAACAATTTGTTTTCTGGTTACTTTTGTCTGCTCCAGCCCTACTGTCAGTTTGTACAGTCAGTATTCCTCTTCTCATCTGGAAACAGAAAACACAACTTAAATATCTATTTAAAAATCTTTACCAATACTTAGTTACAAATGAAAGTGTACAGTTCTCTAGTGCCCTCAAGCAGACACATGAAATGGATTGTAAGAAAATCCCACTGAGGAATTTGAGAAGTTTTGTGGGGCATGTGGTCACCAAGAATATTTCAGCTGTTTAACACTGCAAATCCAGAATATCTGTAAGATATTTCTTCTTTGAGCCACACCACTTTAAAGTTTGAGACTTTTGAAAAATTTGAGAGTTTCCTGGAAATGCCAGTGTTCATCTCACCTTCTGTAGTTCAATGGTTGTGATAGTTATATTGTTAAGATATCTACCAGGTTTGTAAATTAGTATTTAGATGAAAAAGATTCATGGATGTATAACTTTTCTTTTCATGTGTACAGTGTTTATTTGGGTTGCAGGACACCAAAGTGGGGAAGCAAAGAAGTGACCAAAGGCTGGCAATTTTAACTTCATGACCCTTGTCTGAGTACAGCCATATTTCTCAACATAAATAACCCTGTCCTTCAAAGAATAAATACTCATTTTTGAGAATCATCCTCAGCTGAACCTCAGGTCTGGAGTTGTAAAAGGTGTGGAAAGTTGTCTTTATTTCAGCTAAGCTTTTCTGTTGTTCCTCTGTCTTTTGGGGATCTATTTTCCATCCACTTTTCACAGTATCACATTCATTCTGAATTGGAAGGGACTCACAAGGATCATCGAGTCCAGCTCGTAAGTGCCTGTATGGGGATTACCAACAGCTTATTTTTATATTGATTTGTCAAAGAAGCTGCTTTTCAGGTAGAACTTTTAGGAAGAACAGCTTCACAGTGATGCAGATACATATGTTTTCCAGAGTTGTCCTTTCTGTTTTTCAGTGTCGGAATATTATAGACCTTTCAAAGTAAATATTGCTAAGAAAAGTATCTCTTTTATCCTTAGCTAGACTAAAAATAGCAGGATACTTTAAAGCAAATAACAGCTGATGAATCATTATCTGAAGTTATGTTCTGGGCTGCAACTCAGACGTCTGAGCTGACCTCCTGTTTCAGCCTCATGTTTCCTTAATGTCTCTAAGGAAGTCACTGTGTGCCTTAGTTTGTCCTGTAAATGGGTGATGATCTTTCCTTTTACTGTCACAGCTCCAAAATCTATCACAATACAATTTTAATTTTGTTTGGAGTTTGTTTGTTCTGCGTAGCACAAAGTAAATACCAGTTGTTTATGTTCACCTGAAAGCACCAAACATAAAATTTCAGAAGTAATTTACAGTCTGGAAAAGTTCCTACAAAGACAATTAAGAGATTGTAACAAGGAACAGGGATATTTCATTTTTATTACTCTTTTTTAAGTCAGAGGTGGTTTTGTTTTGTTTTTGTTTTGTTTTGTGTTTTGTTTGTTTGTTTTGGGTGGGTTGGTTGGGTTGTGTGTGCGTGTGTGTGTTTTGGGGTTTTTTGTTGTTTTTTGTTTTGTTAAAGCAATTTTTGTTAGATCTGGAACTCAGCTTCTGGAGAACACTACAGGAGTATTTAACAATGAGTGGTCAGTGCTTGTATTTTCCCTTATGAACTTACTGGATGTGCCTCCTAGGAAAAGCCCAAGTATCTTTAAATAGTGTCTAGTCTATATTAGGAGAACTCATTGATTCACAGTCAATATTTGTTTCCAGTCTCCTTAGAGACTTTTTAATGTGAAGTACAGCAAACACAGGGGTATCCAGGAACTATATCTGAAGTAATCACAGTCAAGTATCCTAATTACTTTTTAGTGTAGTAATTTATTTCCTTCATTGCAACAAACCCTGGGCTGTGTCATACAGAATTTGGAGGTTTTTTGTCATACAAGCTTGGGGTTTATTTTGTAGTGTGACGTTTAAGCTTTCAGAGCAATCCAAACAATGTAAGCCAAATTTATAATAAACCAACACTATTTGAGGGTAAATATGTAGGAAGTAGTTCTATTAATTAAAGTACAGAGAGGTTTTGTAAACTATACATCTTTACATTTGTAAACTTTCATCTTTGTAAACCATTCGTCTTTTGTATACAAACTACATGTCTAGTTTGTAAACTATACATCTTAGATACAACTAATCTTACAGTTCATTAATAATGAATGTTCATTATTTTGCCAGAAACATTCATTGTGTAAATATTGCAGTAATGGTGGATCAGGTTTTGACAGAAGGAAGAGGGACATATCACACAGGGAAGTCTGCTGGCCCACCTCCACCTCAAAATCTATTTTCCTGTGCTCTTACATGGGAACAGAGGTAGAATGAGTGATGGGAGTGTGTTTTCTGCGTGTCAGCAAAGGTGGCTCAGGCCTGCATGACCTCAGCTGGCAGGGTGATGGCCCCGGGGTTTGAATAGCCCCACAGAACAGTCCAGCGTGCCCCACTGCTGACACAGGGAAATGCTGGGGCCTGAGCACACACAGCATCCTGCTTCTCTCTGCAATGTAGCCCCGAGCATGGTGGGCTCCTAGCATAGGCACAGAAGATCAGACTTGCTCCTGAGGACAAGCTGAAGCTGTTTTCAGATGCAGTGTGGAGTACCATTTGATGATGAGCCAAGGTACTGTAGAATGTTGTTCACCTCCTTCCTTCTCTGCCACCTGTTTGGAAAAATCATGAGTTTAAACCCTAAAACAGCTTAGTTTAGCTAATCATAGCTCCACTGGCATTTTGCAATTGCTAATCCTTGCCAGAGTATTCTCTGAGCATTAGTGTTTGGAGGGCTTGCTTTATTTTGAATCATTTTCCAAGCAATCCATATGTACCTGTTAATTTCTTCTTGGTACCTGTGAAAGGTAAAAGAAGCTTCATCTCTTTTTTGCATATAATTCTCAGTTGCCTATGTACATTGTACTGCCTAAGGTATGATCATGCAAGATTTCAGTTTCCAGAACACCCATGGAAGGTATGGATGTGCAGGTTTTCTAGAAATGAGCAGAAAGCCTTTCAGCAAGCAAAATTCCTTTATTTGGAAAAATTTACCTTTGCAATGTTTTTTGGCTGTTATATTGCATACAGTGTTGTGAGGCCTGCATGGCAGATATCATGCAGCTAACTGGGAAGCTGAATCTCAATTACAATGTGATGATTGAGAGTTTAGAACTCTGTTTTGCAGGCATCACACCACAAAATTGTCATGGGGGTTGTAAGTGATCCCTAAAATATTAAATGCACAAAACTGGGGCACTGCTACCTGTTTCTTTTCTTTTTACTTTTGTCTTTTTTTAACTGTTGTGAAATGTGGACAATATTAGATACTAGTCTGTTGAAACTGTTTGTCCAAAGTGCATCTGGCTTAGTCCCAGTGCACTTGGTCTGCTTCATTTGTATATAATAAATTAAATTGCAGTCATGGTTTTGATTTGAATTAGTTAAGGCCATCACTAACACATACTTTAAAAGACAGGAAGGCATATTTAGATTAACTGTCAGAACATTAAAAGACATTTACAAAGTATGCCAGAAGTTGTAATGTGAAGCTTGTTCTTTCAAACAGCTCAACTCTTTCATTATACTGTGAGTTGTCTTGGACTGAGTTTCTCAGTTTTCCAGGTTTTTAGAGAGGATTCTCTCTCCTAACTGAAGATGGATCTGAATCGAAAATGGAACAAAAAAGCTACAAGAGTAGCTTAGGGTCTGAAAAATGTCTTAAAATGAGATATTTAAAATGTGTTCAGTGTTTCAGTTGATGTTACATAGTCATGTACAGGCACTAGCAGTTTTCTCTTTCCAGGGAAACTAATGTGCAGTAATCAAAGTTAGGAATTTGTTTCTGGACTGAGATCCACTGTAAACCTCCATAGTGGAGGTTTACAATAATAATGTAAACAATAACCTTGCAGTAAGAATGGCTTTGTTTCATGCATTTTCTTTCCAGGAGGCACCTTTCAGTAAGCTAACCCACACACTCTAGATATAAACATTGCACAGACGTACAAAATATGAATTTTAAAATTATTCTCTGCTTCACTGGGCAGAATCCCAGAGTGGGTGAGGCTGGAAGGGACCACAGTGGGTCATCTGGTCCAACCTCCCTGCTGGAGCAGGGTCATCCCAGAGCACAGGGCACAGGATTGCCACTGAGAGTGGCTGGGTTGGTCAGAACATGGGGCATCACTTTTTGCACTCCCCTCCCCCTGGGAAGAAGCCACATGATTGCATTTGCTTTATTAAATAAGTTTGTTCAGACTTCATTTTGTAATGGAAAAACTAAGACCAAGAGTTATGGAGTTACTTTCCTGAAGTTATTCAACATCAGAAGCACAACTCATTTTGGTTTGTTTAATACCTTTCATCAAGTTAATTAGGCAAAGCATAGCTAGCATATGCTCTTAATAAATATATTTTATTCTGTGTGGTACTCTTGGATGTGATATTAGGAAATTTAGGGAAATGGCAGGATTTCTTTAAATGAATTGAAGTGGTTTATTTTGCAAATTTTCTGTGAAATCTGTTGCAGTACTGTTACCTATGTCATATCAAGAACAAAAGTACGTTTGTAGTATGTTATTAGTTTTTTGGATGAATGAACTCAGTCCAGTCTTGGAAAGAATTTGTTTAATGATAGCTTAGGTCCTTCTCAGCTCTAGTATTATCTTGATAAGTTCAAGGAAATAATCTCATTGTTTACCTAGCTCCTTTCTTTTGATACTGTTACAGCAATATTTTCTGTTCAAAATTACAGCAATATTTTCTGTTCAAAATTACTGTGTTTACAATTATTTGAAAGGCCTGTGACATGAGTTCCCAAATGAACACGAGGTTCTGTCCTAGTAGGTTCTCAGCTTCAGGTTCATTCAAGGAAAAGGCTTTGCCTCTGTTGACTTCCAAATTTTGTTTAGTCAGCTGA
This sequence comes from Nicator chloris, assembly GCA_013400495.1. Taxonomy (NCBI): domain Eukaryota; kingdom Metazoa; phylum Chordata; class Aves; order Passeriformes; family Pycnonotidae; genus Nicator; species Nicator chloris. The sequence goes on from WAAE01003118.1 coordinate 39,996, forward strand.
CAATCTGATTCCAAAGATGCCCTTAAGAAGTCATGAGCTAATTGTCAGTTCAAAAACAAACTGAAGGCTAATTAATTCCTATGGCCCTGTTCTTGGGAACATTTACAGTCATTATTTTGTTGCCTGAGCAGTCCTGTTGCTCCCAGGAGGAAGGTGGGGTGTGTTCATCGGGGGCTGTGGTGTTCCAGGGAGCACTCTGGCCATTTGCCTTTATTCCACCCATTCCCAAAAATGACTGTCAAAGTTTAGGCATTTCAGCAAAGGAATATATAAATAGGTAAGGGCAGCACAGACTTAATGTGTGATCAATAAACATGAACTTCAGACTCCAGTATTATATGTCTAGCATATTTCACTGAAATTTTGAATTCCTTTAACAGAAGAAACAAGATCCTGACAGGGAACAGAAATCTAGGAGCACTTGTGTGTGTGTGTGTGGTATTGTTGTTTATGTTTGCCATTCTAATTGCATCTGTCAGTTTTCATGCCTTTTGTGTAACACATCTGCATGCCATGGAAATGTTGTTTAAATGCTTTTTGGGGAACTTCTATGTGCAGTTTTGTAGGACCACTTTTCTTCTCTCTGCTAAGTGAAGACTTTCTATTGTGTGGAAAACATCCTGACGTCAATATTAGAAATTTTTTCAGTTTTCTTTTGACATCTATCTGCAATATATTTTAAAATAACCTTCTTAGGACTAGTGATTTTGTTGGTGCTCATCTGTCAAAGTCAGTAGTCCTTTGTTAACGTTTGTTTATAGGGAAATTGAAAGTATGCAATGCTTATTTGAACTTCCTCCTGCACAATTAGTATTGCCCCTTTTTCCTCAGGAGACTTTTGTTTCAACTATTAAGCTTTTTCTTTCAGTCTCTCTACTGGCACATAATTTGCAAGCCTGAGTATGCACTTTCAAATGCACTACAGTACAGCTTTAGTATTTGGTCAAGACCTTGTGGTTTAGTCTTTATCCCACATAATTTATGCTTTCTGATTTTTAACAGTAAAGGAATATTCATTTTTTATAAAAGACAATTCAAGTAGTGACACATTCTTCTTGTCCAGAAATGTTGCTGTTCTGCCAGCTTGGTGCAATATTAATGGAAAAGGCAACAGGATAATGTTATTTGCATGCAGTTCTAAATCTGTGTGACACTGCCAAAACAGATCTGACAAAGAACAAAGAGTCTGGCTTAGAGAACTTAAGATCTAAAAAGCTCTAGTCAGGTTTAACAAGTGTCTTTTGCTTGATATTGCCAACAGAGTTCAAGATTTAAAAAAACATTCAAAGTGGGGAGGGAGAGTGTACAGTAATTAGAGTTGTATTAAATACAGTAAAATTAGATTGGATAAAGGTATTAAAGCTGAATAAAAGTATTAAAGCTGGCAGTGTAAAGAGAAGGTTATGTAGAAGTAAGAGATCTTAATGCATGATCATCAGAAAGCATCAGACATAAGAATTATGGAGCCCACATCACACCACTGGTTATTGAGGCTAAGGTAGAAACACAGAACAAAATATTGAACCTTGTTTTGGCTAATTTATAAATTCTGTTTCCTGTTCAGTTTTTATATTAATAACTCTAAATTGATCTCCAGCACACTCAGTTTTACTACACATAGCTCAGTGATGTCTTGTGAATTCAAACAATCTTATTGGCATTTTCATTGTTTTCTGTCTATCCTTTCACTGTCTTTTTAAATAAATAAGTCCAGTCCAGGATTTTTCCCCAGGAGAGCAAACAGCATTTGTGATGAGCAGTGTCACAACCATCATTTATACTGTGCATGCAACAGTGGAAAGAGTGGGGGTTTTTAGACAGAAAGAGCAACATAGAGCCACACAAACTGCATAAAAACAAATCAGCAATATAGGCTATGTAAGTTTCTTTAGAGGGCTTAGAGCTAATACATTGTCCCACGCTTTCCACAATAATGTAACTTAATGGGAAACTTATTCAAATGAAACCTGTAAAGAGGTCCCCAAATGCCAAAAGTCCTAAGGGAAACATCTCAGTTGTTTGTAATAGATTAAAGAGCATTGCAATTTAAGACACCTTTCATCCCACAACACTTAAGTGTGTGAAAGTTCTGGTGGTGTCGATGGATTACCTGAGAATATTTGTACTGTCCACTGCTGTAATCTTGCCTAAACACAACAGAAAGGGTGAGAATGTGACAAAAACTAGAATAAAACTATTCACCAATGCCAAAAAAGCTTTTGGACTCCAGAAGGAATCCTGAAGTCATGTGTTTTGCAAAGATACCATGGTTTTAAGGGCAAATTTTCTTTTTAATGGAAACATGTTATCAGTTATTCAAAAATTATATTGCACATTGTATAAAGGAAGGAAGCCAGAGTAAAACTGTCTTAATGTTTTGAGATATTCCTTATCAAGGAAAGACAAAGTTTACTGAACTACTTAGAGCAGAGTAAGGTACAGTTCTCTCCTTTTGTGGGTTTACTTCAAATAGAAACAAATGGAATCAGTGTGGCCTTTTCCACCTAACTCTGTCAGTTTCCTTAAATAGTATAGAATTGTAGATTTTTTTTAAATCTGCTTACATTTTTCAGTAGAGCAACAAAAGCCCTAATTTTTGTGGGAGAGAAGGGGACTATAGCTTTTTTTAAAACCTAGATATCCCTCTGTAATATAATTTTTAGAGTTTATTTTGAACAACTCTTCCCTGGAAAAGAACAGTCACTTAAATAGCCAGGCAGAGGAGTAGATGAATGCTAGATGAATAAAGACAATGCCCGAGGAAGCCTTTGTCCTGCACATGGATTCTTAATGTGTTGGTTTGTCACACTAATATGTGGTAGCAGCAGGAAATGAGGCAGGTGCCAGGAGAAAGGAAGTCAAAGGAGAGAAAATCACAGCTGCTAAGAGACACTGCTTTATTTCTTCTAAATAATCTTTAGGTATGGTCAAATGTTGTTGGTGATATTTTTATCCTTAAATCTTGAACCATATTGAAACAATAATTTATTCCAGGTGTAAGAGAAAAGAAGGTTTGTTGTGATAAATAGAAGTGCTGTAGATGATCAAGTCCATTCCTCATACAAGTGAGGTGTCTCCATTGACTTTGACAGAATTTTAGCCACTTGTGCTGATAAAACACTTGACTCCTACTATTTAAAAGTTCAGTAACAAAGTGATAAATAGAATAGAAAACTTTAGTTTTATATTTGAAAAGTGAGAAGTTGATAATAATGATTTTCACAGGGTTGATACTGGCTGAGTCTAGACTTGATGAAATCACATTCCCAAATATGCTGTTGGCAAGTCTGAGGCCTGGATTTAGAGATGGTGAGGGTGAAAATGTTCAAGATATATGAGAGTGCCAGAGTGGAGTTTCAGTTTTGCCTTTTGACCAAGGGGAGAGAACATGAAATACGTGACAGCAATAATGGGGAGAATATTTCTGTGGAAGGGAAGGATAAGTGACCACTATCAGAGTGAGAAATAATGACACAGCTGTAATTAAGACCTGAAGAACGAGTAAACAGTCATGAAATTCAACTTTCTGTTTAGTCCAGGCAAGTTTGAATCCCAAAAGAAGGAAATTAAAGATACTAGATGTCAGAGAAGCAGAAAGAAATTGAGCAGAGGGCACATAGTTTAAAACATTTTATAACAGCATATAACTAATCTGTGGAAGCCCAATTGGAAAATATGGTAATTAGAAAGCTTAATAAGAACAGCAGTAAACATTTATATTAGCAGGTGTCCAGTTCAAAGTTCAGAAAAAAAGATAAAGGCTTTCAGTCATAAGCCAGCCTGTCACTGACAGACTTCCCTTAAGGCCTGGTCATTACTTATTTATAACTTTATTAGTTATCATTAAAAGGTCTGATTTAGCCTGTTGAATCTGAAAAGCTGGACGTTATACTGTCAGTGTAGTCCAGTTAGGCAGTTCCCACACTGTGCTCTGTTGGCACAGGAACCAGAATGTTCCAAAAAGAATTTCTGTCAGGACTGCAGGTCCAGGCTAAGTATAATCCACAGCCTTGGCTCCCTTATTCATTCAGTTTGGACTGATGCCAAAAGATTTCTGGAACTTTTTACTGTCTGCCAGTAAAGAAGTGATAGGTGTAACCATGTTGTGGTTTGGGGTTTTTTTTGGTATCTCATTAACCTGTTTAGCTTGGGAGGAATCATTGGAATAAAACCATAGTGTCCTCTGTAAAGGAATGGGGAAATGTGCTGCCAAGGCTTGTCTGTGGCATTTGCCATTGACTGGCACAGAGCTTCTGGCTGCTTTTGAGAATTCCAGCAGCAGGAATTCCATCCCTTAAACTCACGAGTGTTTCTGCATGAATGAGTGCAAACTGTTGAACTTGGGAGTGAAGTGGTTTCAGAGAACTTGCGTGGCTACATTGCTGTGCCACTTAACCCTTGCTGCTGTTTTCAGTGGGGCTTTGTGTGGGGTAACGTGGCTGCTTGATTTCTGGGCTAGAGTGAGGTCACTTCCAGCATGTTAGAAGAGCAGACAGTGCAAACATGATACTCCTCAAATGGGTCCATCCCTGGCTGTTGACAGCTGTTCAGGGGTTGGACATGAACAGAAATGTGTGCACAATCCCCCTGAAAATATCCTATTGCCTATAACAACCAACAACAGTGATTTCCTGAAAAACTTTTTCAGGAAATCACTGAAGCCAGATAAACCTGTAGAAACTGGAATCTGTGGGCTGAGGAAATGCCTCTTCATGGACCTGGGTGGTTGTTTGTTGTTCTGAAATTTCTTTTTCTCTCTTTGACAAAGAACTGCCCGGTGATGGAGGAAGAGGGGGAATTTTAGGTTAAAATAAGAATCCAAGATCTCTTTGCAAGTCAGATGTAATACCAGCATCATACAGCTCTGACTAATTCTTTAGAAGAATTAGTTAAGAATTGGTTAAGACTTTTTCTTGAGGCCAAGCATATTTAATTATTGCTTCCAGAGTCCTCAGCAAGCATATGCAAGGAGAATATCCATACTTGCAATTTGTCAGAAAAAAAACCCTGTATTTCCCGACATAATCCTCAAGTAGATATGGTTCAATATCTTGTTTTTCAGTCTCTAAGGGAGGTCTAAAAGAGGAATGATATTAAGATGGTCACATGTAAAAAGAATATAATGAAAGCCTGCCAGGTGCAGCTATTTTATTTGACCCTTTATAATAGAACATGACAGCACTCAAAGATAAGAAGAAGCTGTTTTGAAATTGAATTGCAGTAGGATTTATACATGATGAATCATTTAAAGAAGGTTTATTATAGATTCCAATTAGTCTTGTCCTTTAGTAATAAAAAAGAGGACACTTAAAGCTAAAAGACAACCATTGTTAAATCAGACGGGTAAGAAAACAGAGTACCTAAACAACATTTAATCAATTCATAGCAATCTCGTGTTTACAGGTTATTATTTAAGCAAATAAATTAATAATTCTTTAGGAAGATGTCAGAATGAGAATAGTGAAAGTACTTAAATTAATTGAGATTATAGGAAAAATCTGATTTTGTTATAACCAAACTGTATTATATAGTTCTTTGTGCTGTGAAAGTAGTTTATATTTTCCTCTCAGACATCAGCAGTAAGTACTATTGGAAGCTGTATGCTGGAACAAATAATAGAGGTGCCAATAACAATTTCTGCCCTTTTCTGAGCATTGTTTTTAAGTGGCCCAGCTCCAAAGCTTGCTTATAATTCTGAGATTGAATCAGACTCCTTATCAGAACTTCAGTTCTGCTTGAGGAAATCTTAGCCACACTTGAAGCCACCTGCTTGGACCAAAAAGCCCATCTTTAAAAGCAAGTACTGCTGAGTTCCTCATGCTTGTACATCAGGTGTGCATGCTGGCTGTAATTGATTTGGTGTTAATACTTTATTTAGATTAAATCTGTGAGTAATGTCTGCTATCCCTTGGCATCTCTTTCTAATCCAATGTAAGACTCCTGTACATAGCAAAAAGATCAGTACACAGTCTTATAACCAGAGAAGATTTATTAATATAACCCATTAACATAACTATTATAATAGTTTGATTTGTTTTTTCTTAGGGTTTTTTTTTTGACATGAAGTTCAGGTATCAATGATTATGTTGAAATGTGCTTGGGTTTTTGCATAGGTTCAGACTGCTGCTTGGCAGACTAAATTCACATGTGACTTGTTCACATCTATAACCTTTATCAGTAGAAACTACCTATTACTTTAGTCTTAATCTGCACAGAATTTAGGGATGATGGCGATTCAGTGAACTAGTCTCATCACACATCTGGGTAAACTGCATATCTTCATGTTCCTGGAATAGCTGTTAAGGGAAGGCTGTCTGTTCTTACATTAATTACTTATAGTAAAAGTAAAATATGTCCAGAAGCAGTTTGCAAAAGGTTACTGCCAGCCTCACTTCATGTAGGTCGTTTGTTTTATCTCTGGGTCAGGATCTGTGTCCTGCTGTTGGCTGCAGTTCACTCCAGAGTTATTTCACCTCGTCAGAATCCATCCGCACACAACAATCACTTCGTGGAAATCACAAGATCTTTATGCCTCAATCTGAAATGTCAATGAAGAAAACAAATATTAGAGAAGGAGAAATGTTGGGCAGGGCTGCACAAATGGTTTGAATTACAGTAAATAGGCCATGCATGTGACTGGTCACTAACAATAATTTCATTTGGTTCACCTAGAAAAAAGAAGAATGGAGAAGAAGAGCAGCCAAAGCCCTCTCTCAGTAATCAATACCGAATTGTTACACCCACATTCAAGTATAATATGGATTACAATAAGGTTGGCAAATGTATTATTATAAACAACAAAAATTTTGAAGACAAAACAGGTAATATTCTTTCTTTGATGATGCTCATTACAGACCGTAGAATTTTTATACTTTAATCAATAAGCATGCTATTTTTAGGACATGGAATTTTAATGCATTTAATTTTTAATTTTATCTTTTTTGATAAATAGTTTTTGCTAAAACTTTTCCTGTTCTCTAACAGTTATGTTAGAGTGGCTCTTTTCAACATCTTTTCAGTATATGTCTCAAAGACCATGTCTCCTGGCTATACCAACTTCAAACTAAACCTTTGTTCCAGAATTTAAAACTATGCTGTTAAAACTTGAACTTTGGCATCTGCAACCCATGTTATAAATTCTCTGTCCCTGAGCTACAGCTAGGAGCTACAAAAGCTAATAGCTGTAGGTGTGCTCTGTTCATACTCCTGCATTTAACTTTCCAGACCACATGTGGTTTCAAGGTAGACAAATACTTGTGTTATAATCAGGCTTGTAGGTTTTTTCCTGTACGCTTGGCAGGTGCAGTAAGTTGCTTTCCCCAAAGATTCTGTATCAGTTCCTTTTACTGGGTATAATAGGGACACTTTTCAACAGCTTTTCTCTGGGGTGCTTTGTGCCTGTGTTGCACTGCATAACCAAAAGGAGATGGATCACCCTTAGAGGTCCTGTGTTGCAAGGTGCTGGGGGCATGAGAGCATTTTTCAGGATATGTGTTAACACTGAACGTAGCATTATTTTTAAAATCTCAGAATTTGTTCTCAGTGCTGCTAGAGGATTGTTTTAATAACATATCACCGAGACGTTAGGTTTATCAATTAAAAACTTAAGCATTGCCTTTGAACACGTGAATCATTTTGAGTTGTCTAACTTGCAGTCAACCGTGTTCTTTGCTTTTGGGCAGGAATGGGCACACGCAATGGCACCGACAAAGATGCTGGAGATCTTGCTAAGAGTTTTGAAAACTTAGGGTTTGAGGTTCATACATACAATGACCGAAGCCGCGATGATATGGAAAAATTACTGAAGCAAGGTAAAAATTCAGAATCCTAGAATAATTTAGAGCGGAACAGACCTTTGGAAGTCAGTGAATCTACTCCCTGCTCACAGCAGGTTAAGGTAGAGCAGATTGCTTAGGCCCCACACATACAGTTTTCTGTATGGAAGGATTTATTTTCTGAATGGACTGGGCTTACTTCCCCACCTCATCCCCCATCATCAATTCAGAAATGCACGGTGTTCTTGTGAAGCACTTGTCCTGTGTATTAGGTGAAGAGCCTTGTCATATTAGATAAGGAGTTCAGCCTGTTGATTCCCGTGGGCTAAACTCAGAGTCAAGTGAAGGGTGCATCCACGTACTCAAGGTACTCATCGCATTGTAAAAGATGATCCACTCCTTCTTATGCCTGACAGTATTAGCCCAGTGTATATTTACCCTCAGAAAAATGTGTTTGCTAAATATAATTTCCACTTAAAACGTAGCTTCCTTTTGACTCAGAAGTGTTTGCCTTGTAGCTGCTGAGGAGAACCACAGTGATGCTGCCTGTTTTGCCTGTATCCTCCTAAGCCATGGGGAAGAAGGGCTCATCTATGGCACAGATGGACCCATGGCCATCAAGAGTCTGACTGCCCTGTTCAGAGGAGACAAGTGTAAAAGTCTCATAGGCAAACCCAAACTGTTTTTCATTCAGGTAATAGCCCTAAGGTAAACAGTATTCTACTGCTGCAGCAGGGAAAACGTGCTCTGTTGGTTGTCTGCCCTAGAAAAACCCTGTAGCTCGACTTACAGAATGTTCCTGGAGGTTTTGTGAAAAAAATATGTTGAGAGAAGTTGTCTATGGGTAAAATTATTGCTTGTTTTTAAAAGATAATTTATATATGAGATTCACAGATACAAAGAATGTTAACATTGTAATTTTCTACATGGTTACTCTTGGTAATATGTGAACTTCAAAGAGGAGAGAGAAACTCACTTTTGTGCAGACAGAGCTTAGGACAGTATATGATTTTCAATAGGAGTAATACTGTCCAGGTCTCTTTGAATTAAGGCTGCCTCTACAAATTACTGCTAAAAGAAACATTTTCCTTTTCCTTAGTAGCCTAAAAATTTATATTGCATTTTTAAATTAGCATGTAATTAATTGTATATTAGTTAAACTTTTAAAGACAACTGTTTCAAACAGCATTAACTGACATGTCATGGGTCTGAATTCTCTTTTTTTTCACAATACCTAATATTATTTACATATAAGAGTTGCAGCAGATGTGGTTTTCCCTAGGCTATTCCTTCAATTAATCCTCAACCTCAAAGTGAAAACAGTTTTAGACTCTTCATACCACTAAAGTGATGTTTCCTGTAATTACACTTTCGAAATGGTTACATTATAGACTTTAGAATTATCTTAATAAAGGCAACCAGCCCTATTATATAAGCCAGTCAGACTTGTTCTTTTGCAAGAGCTGTCAGACAAAGCTACTGATCAAGAGCTGAAAATTACCCACCCGGGCCATTGTCCCAGTGTGCCCTTTAGCTAAACCCATGATTAGGAGAAAATTAAGAATCAAGGAGATAAATGGAGAAATATCAAACATGCAGTATGCTTGTAAGGGGTGGTCAAACACTAGAACAGGTGGTCAGACACTGCAGAGTCTCCACCTGTGGAGTCCACTGTCAAGGAATTGTCCAGGAGTCACACTGCGCACGGCACTATGTACTAATTGAGTGCTGAGAATGACTTTAGGCTGGTAAAATTAATCATGGTGAGAATAAACCAGTGCTGACATGGCACTTGTTGACAAACAGCTGACATGCACAGCCTCAACACCTTTGCCTCCCTCTACTTACAGGATGTATATTTTTAAAAGGGTAAGCTAGTAATTCTATCACTGAAAAATTCGATATCCCCCAGGACTGCATCTCTGCTTTTAATATGTGCAAAGTACTGATTAGAATTGAATCCATTAAATTTTTTTGATGAATTCTAATTGTTTTAACAGCTTGTTTCTGCTTATTGGAAACACTCTATTTATGTTCTCTGCTTTCAGGCCTGCAGAGGCTCTGAATTTGATGAAGGTATACAAACTGATTCTGGACCTGCCAATGACACCCTGGAGACAGATGCCAACCCAAGATACAAAATCCCAGTAGAAGCAGATTTTCTGTTTGCTTATTCCACGGTGCCAGGTAAGGAAGAGAGGGCCAAGGTGGGGGTAGAAGCCTGAAAACTCACCATCCATAGTGACTGGATTGGAGAAGGACCCCCACTGATGATCCATTGTACACTGATGGACAAAACACAAAGGCCTGGTGTACAATGGGTATCCACCCCTTCCACACTGGCTGTAGAGGAAAAGGGAGATTACAGATGGCAAAGGCTGTACTGTTTTCTGGGAATCCTGCCCTTCCATGTCCTGGTGTGTTGAATGTGTGATGAAGGCAGGAAGAGGAATAGTTACAGTACAAAACTTATTCTCAGAAAGGAAACCTGTGTGATTTTACTTCTTGCAGATTCCCAAATGCCAAAATGTAGAATGGTACTTCAGCAGTGAGTTTTGGAGAGTTAATATACATTATTCTCAACTTTAATGAAGTGGAATATGTGACACAACTGTTAAGAGTTCAGCTTTCCGTGTGTGCATTGTTAATCTTTGCCCAGAATCTTTCACACAAAAGAGCAAAAATAACTCCATGTATTTTCTTCCTTGTCTTTCCTGTCAGGTTATTACTCCTGGAGAAATCCTGGAAGAGGCTCCTGGTTTGTGCAGTCTTTGTGCTCTGTGCTAAATGAGCATGGAAAGCAGCTTGAGATCATGCAGATCCTCACACGGGTCAACTACGTGGTGGCCACGAATTTCGAATCCCAGTCCGACGATCCGCGCTTCAGCGAGAAGAAGCAGATTCCCTGCGTGGTCTCCATGCTCACTAAGGAACTTTACTTCTGAAAGTGCATCTTAATGCAGCCCGTGGTGAAAGGTTAGGGTATGATTTTGGGTGGAGATGTGGTTATAAACAGGAGTAACACACTTTTAATACCAGAAATGTGATAACAGTAGATTTTTATGTTGTATAAGCTGGGGGATCTGATGGGTGGACAATATGCCGGATTTTAAAGAAGCTGTGGACCAGCCTGACAGCTATTACTGATTATTGTATCTCGGTTTCCCTTAGTGTGGCTGTCATGATTTATGGCTACTGAAGATGATATGAGTCAGCTACCTGACCCATAAAGTTTTTTTCCCAGAAAGCAGATTATGAATTAAGAATAAAACAAAAAAATCTTGAAACTCCTTCTCGTTTACTGCTAGCTCATGGAACCCTAATCTCCTTAGAAATTCCCAAAGACCATCATAGTATGGGTATGTCTAGTAATAAAACAGTTTGTAGCTATTTAAAAGGGTGTTTCTTAGTCTAATATATTAATTTCCTTTTAATGAACAATATTAATGAAGGCTAATGGTTGCTCTGAGCTCAATCTGGAAGTCAGTTTACTTAGTCATCATTCTAGCATAAGATGAATATATAAAAAACCAATATTTTTAGATTATTTACCTGAACAGTATAGAAATGTAACAAATAGAACAATCAAAATCTTTGTGAAAGATTGGCGAATTTTACTCGGATGATACCATATTAAAGTGCCATTGTAATGATATTTTGCCTTGCAAAAGACAAATGACTGAGAGAACAACCTGAAACTGTGGTATTGCTGTTCTTCTGCTTGCAGAAATAAAAATGTCTGCTTGTTGATTCAGAACTTTTGGACCATCAGAAAGTTAACGACAAGGCTTTATTATAAAACATTAAAATTAAGTGTTGAAAAGGTAGAATTATATGTTCCAGTAACAAATGTATATTTTAAAATCAGCTTCTAGTTGTGAGGAGTTTTGCCAAAACTGGAAATGGTTACTTGAATCAGAAACCAAAAGTGCCTTCTTGGTTACTGTACAGTCTTGATTTTGTGTTTTAGAGTTATGTTGGTGATGTTTTATATTTCTACTTTTTATATTCACTTTAGTTGGTAGCTAAATCAAAAAGTAAGTTTAATGACTTGGTTAAACTGATAAAAAATTAGTTGTTCACACTTTTTCCAGTTGATGTACTCTATAATCCTTGCAATCTTCTGAGAAAATAAGTGCATAGCATTAAAGCCAAGTTACCAAATTGTTAAGTATATTTTCTTATAAATACTGTGACATAGTGAGACATATATTTTTTTCATAAGTCAAATTTACAGTTGTTTGAATTAAATAAATGGTGCTTTATGGATGTATTGAGCATGACATCAATAAAGACCTTTTTCTAAAATTTCCTTTATATATCTGCATGTTTGTCGCTCAATCTGGTAAAAACTAACCAAGGTATATCCCAGTCCTTTTCTCCTTAAAGAATGCAGGTGGTCTCTGGCATCTTTTCAGGAGGAGGTTTGCAGTGTCAGTGGAAAGGTAGATTAGAAAAGTAATTTGGCATTGGGTGACTTGGGTTGGACAGACCACGTCCTCTCTTGGAGTAAACCAAAGTTAATGGAAGTATTTTATTGGAAATATTGTGTTCTACCAGTGCTTAACCTTGCCTTTTATACAGTTAATTGTACAGTGCTCTAGCAGTGCATGTGAAAGTGTTCTCCCAGTTGCTTCTGCCAAATAGCTCCATCTTAAACTATTTTCTGGCATTAAGGATATTCCTGGTTTGCCATAGCCAGACAATGTATTTGTTACTTCTCTGGAAGCTCTTTCATGTCTTTGTAGTTCATTAGTGTTTATTTGCTTGAGGTTTAGCCTGTTTTTAGATTTCTGTGAACAATATTCCCCTGTCTCCAGAAGTATCCTTCAGGCCAGTTCTAATATGTGAGATATAGAAAGATCAGTATAAAATACCTGAATACACTGCCAGAGAGGAAGGCAACATGGAAAGATTAACTTAGAGCCTTGTGCCAAGATCTCTGCTCGATCAGCATTACTTTAGATCATGTCCAGAAAAAAATTAATATTATTTCAAAAGAAAATAGTGTACCAACAGACATCACCCCTGAGTGGTGGTACTGACATAGCTGAGAGCTGTGCCAGCCCATGAGCCTGAAGGAACACACTCAGAGTGAGGAACCTTGACCCTCTCTCCCAAGCAGAGCCAGGTTGCTGAATAGTGATTTAAAAACTGCAGGGTGTTTTAGCTTTCTTCCCTCATCAAATTTATGACTATTCTCTATCAGAAAGCAATTCCCTTGCCATCTGCAGGATTAGTCAGATGGTTTAGTGTGTAAATTCACTTTCATTATTGATACACCGAATGTTTCTGGAGAGAATCCCAAAAATTCACTTAGAGCCAAGACTAATACTGAAATTACCTTGTCATGACATAGGCAGCAAAAGAAATCCTGCTTCACCATTGTATGTGTAACTAAATGCTGTTTAAATCTGAAATTGGTTTCAATTTATAGTATTTTTATGATCTTTTAGGGTTCTTAATATTGCTTTATATTCCAGCCATGGGTGGATATTATGCTTTAGAAACAGCTTGGGAAATGAAGAGACTTTACAGAAAGCTGAACCAACAAAACCACTCTGTCTCCAGGCTTTTTTTCTGCATAGGAGACGTTTATCACTGTCTCAAAAGTGCATGTTTTTCATTGCTTCTAAGTGAATATTAATCTTCTGGATTTCCCCTTTCCAGAGCAGTCTTTAGTTTAGCAGTCTTTAGTCAAAGAGGAATTTCCTTGTGGGTCATATTTCAGGGTGTTTGTATTTATACATGGACTATAAGAGGGCAGTCACAATGCAGGGCAAGGACACATCGTGTTTTGGTGCAGGAGGCAATACAGGAAATCTGGATTTGCTTGAGGGTGTATTTCTCTAAAACCTTCTTCACCACGAAGACATTTTGCTTGTAAGTATTAACACAGTTTGTTTTCCTTATCTTGGAAATTTTTGAAGTTTTATAATAGCTTTCATCATAATGATTTGAGGCATTTTATTTGCGTTTTGACTGAAGTGTCTCATTGCATTTCAAAAGGTTTGAAACAATCAAATCCCTTAATGCCTGGCATACAAAAATCTGAAGGGGTATAATCACGGAATTGGCATTTTCCGTTTTGAATTAGACGTAACCTGTTTACAATGTTGCTTTCTGTTGAAAAGACAGACAAATGTAACAATTAAAAACTGTTTCCCAAAAGGCAGAGTGAGATAGCACAACTCATCTCATGAGTATTTGTCTTCCCACATGCAAATCTTGACTTTTGCTGACATCCAGAAGAGACTTTTATCCTGTCAGAGACCCTTGGAACATTGTTTTGTAGTAATTGCATCGTTTGCCAGTTGAGGTGGCTGTCAGTCACATTGAACAGAACAATGCATTGCCTTTCATTGCAACCCCAGGTGTGTGCCCCTACTATTGACTTTGTGTACAGTCATTTTTAGTTTTGGAAGTTGCTTTTTTGTCCTTTTATTTATCTGGTAGGCAAGAGATGAAAACTCTAGAAGCAAATTTTATAACAGTTTATCATGGCATTTGTACAATGAATCTTTCTCCCCAAAAGGCAAAAATTACAAAGGTTTCCCTGATAAAAAAAAACTCAAAAAAAAATACAGACAGAAATGTACAGAAATCTCTGATGAACCTAACTTTGCAGTGGGTCATTCCCATTTACAGCCTGGAACAGGAGGAATGAAAGCCTATAGCTTTAGTTGTGTCTTAGGGGTAAAAATTCCGTTTGTAGCCCACGCCATTCCTGACCACCCCACTCCTGCTTATTTTTGGCACCATGGAGTAAATCACTGAAGAAACAGAAACAGAGGAAAGCCCTTAAATCTCTCCCTGCAGCCAGGGTTCTCAGTAAGGAACCAGAGAATAGCACTTGTAATCCTTCAGATTTTCCCAGGAGAGGCTCTGTGGCTTCAGGTGGCACAAGAGGGTCTGTGTAACCTCCTCGTAGGTAAAACAACTTCCAGCCAAGATCTGGTTTTGCAAGGAATGAGAGTTTTGAGGTAAGGCAAAGGGAAACTTTTGAAAAGGCATTGTATTAATACGAAAAACTTGCAAATTATTAAAATTGCCATAGTATTATAACTGTATTTTCTAACTATATTTTAAACTCTTTAGGCCAAGTTATGCCAGTTTTATACAGGACTGTTCATGCTGCCAAAGCAGTGTCAGAAACATACATGGATGCAGTATTCCTAGGTTACAGGTGTTGTGTCTAGTGCAAAAGAAAATGAAATTCTCTTGGCAGCTTTCATCACTTCTAGGCAGATCATCTTTTTGGCCTATAAAAATGGATATTTCTTATTTGTAATTTTGTGATTGTATTATAAAACAACAAATATAGAATATAGTATATGATTTAGTATTATATAAAATTATTTATAAATATATTTAAATTAATAGTTATGATGGCTATTTTATGCATTTTGACCATCAGTATGAAAATTAACCCTTGTAAGATTTTTGTTATTTTCTCAACAGCAATTGTGTGTGCAGTGAAATGCTGCTCGGGAGCAAGCAAACTGAAAGGAATTAACTTCAACATTTTTGCTCCTTATGTTATGTGGGTGAAAGAAACAATCAGAATGGCTTCTACAAGTAAAAGAAATTCTGCAGGTACAAAATTTCTTGTACTAAAATTTGTCAGTAGTAATGTTGTGAGATGATGTAACCTTAGCTGATTGAGTGCCATCTATGAATTTCTTTAGGGGTGCATTTCAGATCATTAATCATGAAGCTAGATAAGACCAGACCCCAAAAGTTAAACAAGATCAGTTGAATAAGACAGCAGCTGATGATGTCTTCTGGGCTCCTACATTTTCACTGCCATTACTTTACAGTTTGGGCCAGCTGTCAGCATTAACCTCCGGGAAGCAGGGCTTGGCTCTATATTTTATAGCCTTGATTTGTGTTTGTCTTATGGGCATTTAAGCACAGAAACCCAGTGCTAAGCACCAATTTCCAGTTCAAAGAGGTCTTTTTAAAGAGATTAATTGGCAGCAAGTTAAGTAATGGTGCTCTTCATTTCTCTTTGATTAGTGAGAATTCAAAATACATTTTGCCCTGAAGGTGGAGTCTGCAAGCACGGATTCCTCATCAAATCACCACCTCTTCAACTTTTCAGCTCACAGGTATACTAGCACAGATTAGTCATATTTCAGCAATCCCTTGTATCTGCTATCCTGAATTTTAATGAGACAAATTGCTTTCTCTTTGGCAGAGTTCCTGGAAAAGGCGTCTTTTTGTCCTGTCCAAATCCAGCACAGGGAATTACATCCTGAAGTACCTAAAAGGCCAGCACGTAAAAGGCTCCATAGCTGTTGATCAGTATGTAGCTCAAATGCCTCATCTTTTTTATTTTAAGTCATGTATCAGCACTCTTCATCAATGGCCACTGATTGTACAAGGACTTGTTCCTGACTGAACAATTCAGGACTGGGTTCCTGAGTCAAACCCAATGAAGTCCACCAAGCAGTCTCTTGGGATTTGTAGGCTTTGGCTTCAACAGTGATATATGTAGAAGTGAAAATCCTGAATTGGTTAATTGTAATTTGCTTTTGTGTGAGTGATTGTTGTGATGTATCTGCCAACGAGATACCTGGCTTGGCTGCACGACCCCACAGGCTGTGCTCCTGCAGTGGGACACATTTCACCTCTCATTTTACCTATTTCCCAGCTTACAGCTTAACAAAGTGCTTTGCAGGTTTGTGCAAAGGTCTCCTGACTTTCTCATAACCCTTTGGGCTCATTATGGTTGCTCTCTGCCTCTTATTTTGCCAAGAAATTTCTCTGCTTGGCTCGTTTGGGTTGGTCATTTCCTTCCTGTCAGCACAGTGCCTACTGCAGCAAGACTGAGAGTCACTGGATTTGGACTGGCACCCTTTACCATGCCATGGGTGGTGTGAGATATGTGCAAGGGAAACAGAAAATGTAATGGGAAATGTAAATATTTTCCTGTCAGATCTAGAGGTTAACACTCCAGGCTCCTGGAATTGTTAGGCATTGAGGTCACTCACCACACTGCTGTTGTGCTTCTTCCATTAAAAGGATTTACATTGTGAAGCTTTCAAAAATATTGCAGCTTGCTCAGTGGTCTGTGGTTACATTATTGCCATAATTATTGTTGTTATTGCTTTTATTAATTTGGCTTCTTGGAAGTTAATGGAAGTAGTGCTTCAAGTGCTTCAAGTATCCATTAAGACTACTTCTGTTCCTCTTCCCCTCCATTAAAATACTATTAATATACAATTAGTTTCAAATAAAATCTATTGTTTTATAGTGGTTAAAAAACTTCCACGAGAAATTCTTCTTACTATTGTTTCTTTTAAAGATTCTGAATTAAACCAAACCCCCCCTCTTTTCCACAAATGAGGATCCATAGTCTGGGCACTTTGCAAAAGTTAATTTTATATTTTTGCCTGCAGATTTCCTGTGTTGAAGGACCATCTCTTTTGAATGTGCGCATTTATTTTCTTGAGCACTTTTATTTCTGTGGAAAAATGTTTAACTTTTCCCTCGCAGATCTCATCATATTATGCTGTACTCAGAGTATGGACATGCACACGTATGTGTGTGTCTATTTGTGTGTAACTGTGTGGAGTTACATAGGGTGTTTCATATGGTTATCTTCACAGAATCATAAGTATTGAAGTTGGCATAAGTAATGCTGAAATTATGGAAACGGTGAGGAAGATGTTTAAGTGCCTTCCTGAGCAGGTGATGTCCATCAGCACTGGAAACAGATGTTACTACCTCGTTGGGAGCAGCAGGTGGGCATAGCAAGATGTGCAAAAGCAGTGTGACAGTGCAGTTAAAATAATGTAGCTCCAAGCTGCTGCCTAAGGCAGGGTCCTGCTCCTCCACAGCCACTCTCTTCCCTTGTGTCTCAGCTACTGATGGCATGGTTCTGGGATGAGGTGATCCAGCTGTCTGATCCAATGGAAAACAGTTTTTTCCTCTGGCATTTCCTCCCCTTACTCATGGCTGGGTTAATTTTTTGCTGGTTCAGGCAGGTGAGCTCACCTTCCCTGCAGCCACACAGCCCCAGCATCCAGCATGTGAGAGCAGTGGGAGCACAGGGCTGGGAGAGGGGATGGCAGGGGCAGGACCTCAGTGTGGCAGTGCCATTTCAAACTGTGCTGGTTAGGGGACAAGAAAGAGCAGAGACCTTTGCCTTCTCACCCAGCACCTCGTGGGAATTAGAAAAGGTTCTGCTCCTCATGGATAAACCACAGGGAATAATATTGCCTGAAAACTAGGTTAGTAATCAAGGGAAACAGACTGAAGGCAAAAATTCTCCTGAAGGAAAACAGATCCCAGAAGTACTGACTGGGGCTTTTGGTGCAGCAGGGTGGTACAGTCCATGCTTTTTCAGGCTGGAATTGTGTCCTGAAAAGAGGCAGAAACTGTTTCTGTGGAGGTGATCAGCCAAAGCCCAGTTAGTGAGGGAGGAGGATGTTTGTCACAGTGCTCCTGTACTGCTGGTTCCCAGCATCTCCTCTTCAGTTTCCCAGTCACGAGTGTCAGGGGATTTTTTGCCTTTTTCCAGAAGAGCAGCTGAGGTGTGAAATTCTGATAAGAAGCTAAACACATACCTGAGTGCTACCTGAGCGTGCCACCCAACGCCTTCCCCCGGGGCGCGGCTCTCACAGCCCACACTCAGTGGGAAGCATTCCAGAATTAATCCAACTAAATCCACTGCAAGCATGGAAAACAGCTTCAACCGTCCTTTCATGGTGTGTTTCCCATCCTGATGGCCCCAATGCATGCCCAAGCCTTGTTAGCTCTCTGAGTCAGACTTTGCCATCTGGCTGTGACCACACAAGCACTCTTTCCTGAACGGCCGGTGCAGGGTTTTCCCCTGGATCTCAGGAATTTTTGTTTTGGGCCCCACAGGAAGAGGTAGGTAGGCAAAAGGCTTGCCCTTGTGTGTTACCTGTCAGTAATTTTTCATTCCTCTTGTTCCAACCCCAGGCAGGAAATAGAAGATTGGGTCTCTCTGATATCTTCAATCTGCGGGGAGGATGAAAGAAGTGGATGCTGCCCTCAGGTGACGTTACTGTACTTTATTTTAGAAAAAAAAGGCATTTCTTTTCTTCATTACAAAACCGTGCAAAGGAATTTTCCTGATCTTTGCCTCAGAAGTTGCCTCTGACCTTGGTTATTCAGAAATTTATCTTCACATAAATCCTGTACCCTGGCTTTATGCATCAAGCAGGCATTGCACAGTCTGTCTGCTCTGGGATTGCTTTTACGTTGAAGAAATCCCTTTGAAGAGTAAGTTGTGTGGAAATGAGGGGAAGATTGATATTATGCTGCAATAAACCACACCTTTGATGCATCAGAGTGAAAACTTGAGTGTTATACTTAGCAGGTGCATTTTGGATATATTTACAGGTTGTTTTACATCAGTCTGTCAATGTTATAAATCAGCTGGAAGCCCTGGCAGTTCAAGCTCAGGCCCAAGTTTCTGCACCTCGTCAGCCAGCCAGGCCCACCAGTTTAGACAAAGCACCAAGTACTCACATCCCCACAGCTTCCAGACAGCTCAAAATGCAAGCAGGGAAAATTTATGTCTGCCTGAAAAATGCCATGCAGACAGTGCCTCTGAGCCATTAGAAATAAAATTTGCTCTAGTGAGATATGTCAGTACATTTTAGCCCACACCCAACAGGTGCCTGTTTGCTTATATTGCTTTTCCCTTATTTCTAGAGGCAAGATCTTCCAAATCCAGAAGTCAGAAGCCGGCCTTCCTCTTTGCCACTATTCTTGAATTCTATAGATATGACCAACTTGCCAGACAGGCAAAGCTACCAGAAGGTAAACAAATTACCATCCTTTATAATGAGGCTCTGCCTAGGCATGACTGTGAAATTTCTTTCGTATAGTTGTTTTTTTCCATCAAAAGTTGTTCAGAGTTTCTGGGTGGTCTGTTCTGGTGGGGTGCCTGAGTAGGACCTGGATGGTACCCACAGAGTCCCCACAGGGGAAATACGTTTGAGGCAAGTCTGCATGTAAGTGAAGGCAATGAGAGACAATACTTGCTGGTTGTCTCAACTGACTGGCAAATGTTAGAGGACATTAGGCAAACTCCTGAGGATTTGCTTTGACATGGCTCGGCAGAGGCATGTGATGATTGTTTTGGCAGCTGCTAGCCACATTCCTCCTGATTTGTGATTGTGCTTTTATTTGTCTCTCTCTTTTTAGGCTGTAAAGTTTAGAGGAGGGTTCAGACCCAATTCCTCTCTGCCTTACAGATTTCCCCTCAATATTTAAATAGAGTGGAGGGAAAGCATTGCTGCTGTCCCACAGCAATTGCAGTCCAGCTATCAGGGTGAAATAGCAGCCAAGGAATTGCTGGGTTTCTGTAGGCACAAAGCTCTGTGCAAATGGCCTGGCGAGAGGAAGCTGAACGTGGGTCAAGCACCTCCAGTGTATCTTTGTAAAGAGTCAACTTTTTTCCTTTGTATACAGCAGAATGGTTCCTCAGAAGACAAGAACAGGCCTTATTCAGATCCTGGCCCCCATCAGGCTCAGTGTGACCCACCAAGAGGAGTTTTTCCAGGCCTGGTGAGCAGAACAAATCAAACAGCTCTTGCCTTGTTCCATCTGCAGAAGTGAATATTGGCTTTTACCTCACCTGGGTATCTGTGACTATAGATGATCCACCTACTTTCCTAGCACATCGAGTTGATTTCCACTATGAAAGTTTCCTAACTATTTAGTCTGTTTTATTGTTTACCACTGAAAATGATCTTCTGAAAACTTGCTTGAAATACCTGTGTTTGTCTGGGGGTTTTGGAGTCAGAGCCTCAGAGTTTCTGCACAGCAACTGCAACTTGTGGCAGCTCTTACTGACTTGCTGAAGAAAGCTGTGCATTTGCACTGATTGAGGATTTGTCCCTCCCTGCACATTTCTCAGCTGTGCCACAGTTGTTCCTAAATGGTTTATTTCTTCAGCCTTTGCCAGTAGCAATCGAGTCAATGTAACTAAATTACAGAACAAGAGCTTGTTAAATTGAGGCACAGCTTAGAACTGACCTTCTGTCAGCATTAATATGTCTTCAAGTAATTTCACTTCCATATCTAGCGGGAGTGATTTGGAAAGATAAGAAGATGAATGTTATCTTGTGTTACTGGCTAGGTGTTGTGACCTGTGTTCCCTGAACTAGTGCCTGCAGCAGTTTTCCTCTGCCATGGATTGCTGCCTTTGCAAATAAGTCAAGAGGATAGAAGACACAACTGAGGCTGTACCACACCACTCTGCAGTTTAAACCCATCTTTATTGACTGCATTGAACTATGACCTGGAGGGGCTGAGATACAGGGCAAAGAATCTGTTCTGCTATCACAGCTAACAGGGTGGTAAATCACATGCTGCAATCATCATCCTTGGATATAGGCTGGCAGCAAGTATGAGATTATACAGCTAAATTTAGTGGGAAGTGAATGGTTGAAACTACATTGCAATGCCATGAGCAGTCAGCATAGCTCAGCTGATGCACAGTGCTTTATAAAGTTGCAGTAATTCAGTTGTGAATCTGAGCTCTGAAATTCTCTGAGTTAACCTTTGGTCTGATTGTAACCAGTCCTGCTCTGGGTGTATGTCAAGAATTTCTTTGTGTCTCTTCCTTGTGCACACCTTTTCTGTCTTATTCATTAATTCTTCTCATACTTACGATGCCTCAGAGAGCAGATATTACATGCAGCTGTTCAGGCTAGGACAGGCTGACCATGAGGGTTAAAAGATAAGGAATTTGGATTTTAGCTTTTTAGCCTGAAGCAGAGGAAATAGCACAAAGCTCATGTTGCTGTTTTGGCATGTGTGAAAATAAATAACCTCACTGTATAGAGAACAAGAAACAACAACGTTTGTTCATTGGATAAAAATATTTCTCTTGCCTCATAAGTTTAACATCTGCTAACATCTCTGGACCTATTCTCTGCTCAGTGACATGTAGACAACTGACTTCCTAACTAATCCCTTGTATGTACTTCCTTTTAGCAGTGTGACTCCCCATTTCAAGTGTCTGATGTGTTTTGCGTTTTGTTAGTGGTTCCCTCATCCAGGCCCAGATCTTGAAAACTCTTTGTTAAGTAGTTGTCACTCATGCAAACAAGATTCTCCACGTCAGTGAGTCTAGTTGTGCTGGCAGGGCCCCTGGAGGGATCTGGGGACCTGGCTTCTTTTCAACCCACCCTTTGGAGCTACCAAACCTCATCTGACTCAGCAATTCAGTATCAGCTATTTTGATACACAGCTTTCCACATCTGAAATACATCAAAATTAGGAGCCCTGCCTTGCATCACCCTGTGGGTGCATTACTGTATTGCAGGCCACAAGGCACCCTGGATCTGTCACACACCCGATTTTTTGAAAGGGGGATTCCTCTCTCTAAGGGCAACATATAATTTTCCTTAAGGAGCTTATAGTAACAATGACTCAGTTGTTCTCCAGGTGTCATTTCTATCTTTTGCTACAGCCAATTTTCTCCATAGCCTACTTTGGCTCCAATGTAAATCCATATTATGGTTCATCAGACACTTGAAGTTTGTCCTGACTTCCATGGCATGAGTTGATCTTAATGCCATCTATACCAATAAGGAAAAAAATACAATAAACATTCTTAATTAACATTCATTGCCAGTTTCTTCTTGCTACATGTAAGAAAGTAATTAGTTTAATTTACTTTACCTTGAAAATAGTAATATATTCATGGCATATTTAGCAATTATTAAAATGATCACCCTGGAAACCAAGGATGCAAGTGTAGAGATAAAAAACAGTTGCATCACAAACACAGCTCAGAGAATTGAACTGGGAGGCAGCTAAATACTAATTACCATACTCTTCCCTATAGTGTAGTCAACAAGGGGATATAAAAACAAATAATTTCTCTTTGCAACTTGGAAAGGTAAACTTGATGGAGGAATAATTTCTCCTTGGCTTACCAAATTGCCTCAAACTTAATGTTTCAGGTATTTATGAAGGCAGAATATCACTCAGGACACAAAAGATCTTATGTCAGAGCTCGAGCCTTCTGCAGAATCTTTTTGTTCACAGAGAATTATGAGATAATAAATTTCTCGTTAGTCAGGGAAATCCCAAATTCATTCTTTATTTGATAGCAGTTAAAAGCTTCTTAAAAGGACAAATATATCCCAATTCACCCCTAGATTTCCTACAGATTTTCTTCCTAATGTAAGGACTTCAGAACTGAATGCAAAATCTTTTCCACACAAGCGACCCTAAATTCATGCAGATTCATACACAAAGTGTTTAAAACACTTGATTTTTAAACAAAATAACAGGTTTCGATCATGAAATCAGTTGCAACAGCCTGGTTACCACTAATCCATCTATGAGAAATACTAATACCAGTGGCTGTTTTTTTCTGTGTGCATTGAATTTCAAAAATACAGGCAGGAGCACAGATATAGAAACCTTGTTTCTAAAATAGGTTGGCTCTGAGGATATCTCACTTCAAGAAGAAATGTATCTTACCATGTTTTCTGTGAATATTTGCTGATTCTGTTACTTCTCCACTAAAAGGAAAAATGCATGTTCATCTGTATAATTGAGCCTGTTAAATACAAACCTATTCTTTCAGCAGGATAAAATTCTGGGAAGAAGTGAGGAAAATCTGCTGTTGTCAAATCCAGAGGAAAGCATCCAAGGGGATGAAGAAGATTATTACCAAACTCCCAGCAATGTTTTAGCAAAGGTAGTTTATCAGCTGTGAGTTCTGCTGGTCTGTTAACAGCTCCAAGGACACAGGAGACATTTAATGAGCCAAAGAGGAGCTGGCAGGAGGAACCACTTGTACCTTGCAAAAGGAATGCATAGATAAAGCAATAGGTGATAGAGCTTTCATTTATACAAGAAAAAAATATGCTAGACTCATTCAAAGGATCTTCCTGCTGCAAAGTGGCATTTTGACAAAAACATCAGTGATTTTGTTGAAATTTCTCAAACTGACTTTCATTGTAAATGGCTTTTGGCTATTGTATAATGGGGTAAGGTTGTTTTTTTTTCTGAAAGTGAAAGCTTCATTTAGAGAATGTAACACTACATTAGTTTTATACATTTTGAAATGTAATTCTGTTGAAGCACCAGTAAGCTGCATAAAAGCAGTACTTTTAAAATGCTGCAGTACATTTTGGTGTCTACATTTCACTGTGAAACAAGGCAGCAGGAGAAATCATGCTGTTAATTTTATACAAATTTTGACACCAAATTTGGGAGGCTAATTTCTCTAGGCTTCCCATGCAATTGGTGGTCAGGAGAAGATAACTGGTCAGTTTTCTGCAGAAGCCAGAGACTGTACATCTGACTGAAGGACATTAACAATGGTGATGTGGTCATATAATCTAAGTGCTCTAAGTCAAGCACACCCAAAGAACAAGTCTCCTGTTTCAGCCTGCTTAAATTAAAATGCAGCAATTTCTTTTTTTTTTTTTTTTTTTGGTAGTACTTCAGAATATGTCTGGTCATGTCCCAGTCTGGCAGTGCCAGTAATTCCAGCATTAACTTTTAAGTTTCAAGCACCTTTCTAGCTCCCAGTTTCTGGGAATTGACTGATTTGAGGAAACCCAGGCTATATTAGCCAATATGTTTAAACAGCTTGAGCACTGAACAAAATAAGGAAATTAATGGGGGTTTCTTCTGTGGGCAGGGCAATGACATTAATGTGTCATGTTGCTGTGTGTTTCTGACAGTGCACTGCTGAAGTATCAAAGCCTGACCCTACAGCTGAGTCTGATGTCCCTGTGCAAGAGAAGCCAGCTGGGAACAGCCCAGTAAGGGAGAACATTTATATGTCAATGAAATCACTGTAAGTAACAACTTCATTTAGGTTTTGGAAATTAAAAGTGGCACAGCAATAGAGATAGAGCTGACATCTCTGGTGTTTGCATAACAAGATCTAAAGGCTGCATCTTGTTTGAATTGGTCCTTGTTGGGTTTTAGTTCACAAAGTGCAGCACTCATGGGAACACTGGAGTCAAATTCAAACTCATTAACATGAAATTTAAGCTCACACTGCAGACTGCTGCACTTACACAGGTTCTGACTATACGATGCAGTACCTTTTGTTGACTCATACATTTTTTACAGCTCACCACTTTACTGAGTCACTGCAGCCAAACCCCAACAATCTTTCAGACATGTGCTCTCCAAAACAGGCAGCATTATCTAGAGGTTAAAAGAGAAAGGCAGAAATGGGGCATTAGCTCCCAACTTTTCCATTAAGAAGTTATGTGAGCTAGAAGATGTCCTGTCTTTCATTTTGCCATCCAAAGAATGGCTCTGTTGTTGCGTGTTTTGAAGGTACATTATTTGCCATGTCACAAAGACAGACCTGAACTTTGTGTGACAGTTGTAGGGCCACAAGGAAACTTTACAACCTCCACAATATAGCACTGAATACTGAAGAGAATTGTGCCTGCAGGGCACCTGCTCCTCCTGAGCCCAAGGAGTGGCCAGTAGCTGTTGGCCTGACACCTACAGACAGTCAGATCTTAGGCCACATGGAGGGAGGCAACTGGAAATGCAGACCCACTAACCAATAATCCCAACAGATAAATTCAAGCTCATCTGTGTCTTTGGGACCCTCCCAGAGGGAATTACTATAAAAACCTCACAAGGTTATGCCATCTGAGTTAAAATATACCAAGAGCAGCTTTTGGTACTTACCCCAGTCTTGTTTGGGGCACAATGGGGAGTCAGCTCCAGGCAATATAAGGCTTATCAAATAAAACTAAAACGAGTTTGAGTAGTTCTGAGTTATCACATCTCCCAAGGGACAGCTTTACATCCCTGCAGAACCCAGTGCAGCCAAGGCCAACAATCTGTACTCAGTTTCTTTGTCAAGGCATGCTGTTAGCTGAAATGTTTCCAGGCTTAATAAATAGTTATTGCATAGAGAAAACGTTTATTTTGAGATTTATGGTCCATTTTTAGAAGGACTGTTTATTTTACTTAGATTTTATTTTGTCCACTGGATATTCTACAAGAACTTGCTATTCTTTGATTTATTGAGGGCTGCTTGATCCAGCTTCAAACACAGCAAGAGCGCCTGGAATTGTCAAACCCCTTAATTTTTTATCATCATTCCCCTTTAGTAAGCTGCTGGATGCAAGATGCCAGCTCACATGCAGACGTGATGGGCTACCATCCCCTCCAAAATGCCAGAACAGTGTATGTCCAAGAGACCTGGAAGCAGACAAAGGCACAAAATTCCCAGAAAGCAGCACCAGCCTGCAGCCAACCCTCCAGAGAAGACAAAACTCATTACCCCTCTCAGTGGTTCACTTGTCTATACTGCTGAGGTAAGTGTCTTCTCCAGCTGGTTACAGAGAAGACAGACATGTTCATGGGTTTCATCTTGCCAAGCCTGTCAGTATTCCAGAGGTACTTGGATGAAGCTCTTAGTCATAGTATTCAGTTTTAGGAAGTCTGCAAGGAGCAGGGAGTTGGACTCAATAATCCTTATGGGTCCCTTCCAATTTGAGCTGTTCTGTGATTCTGTGATCTCTGATGTTTTTCTCTCACAGTCAAGTTACGGACGAGATGCAGCTGCAGAAATTGGATATTTTTGTACCCCTGGCTGATATTAACAATTACCTAAAACTTACTGAAGCAGCAGGACGGATATGGTAAGTCTGGATGTCTTGTGACAGTGCCTGTGAGATGGGAATAAATGGCAGGCATGGAAGTGTTCAGCTATAGACACCCATGTGCAGCTTTGGCAGGGCAGAACAGGGCAGGGGCAGTGCTTGTTGGCACTTCAGTGATTCCTTCTGCTCTCTCAGATCTTTGTGTACTTGAGTTTGTGTTTCAAATGCTGTTGTAAAGGTCTCTACCGAATCCGACATGCCGTGTAATAACTAGTGATGGTTTCAACCAGAAGCAGATCAAAAGTTACAAAGTCACTGAACGTGTGTGTCATTTCCAGAGGGCAGCCCCATAGGTGCAATCCTGTCCAGCCTCTGCAGTGACTGCGTATCCTGAGGGTTTCCTTTATTATTTCCAGCGTTTCACAGTGGACTGGTCCTCACAGGCTGGGCTGTTTGTTTAACCATGGAGACCACGTGGTGGCCGTGAATGATCTGCAGCCCCAGGGTGTGGAGGAGGCTTACTTCTTCATCAGCAGGTCCACCAGAAAGGAGGTAAGCTTGGCTAACCTTGACTCAAACGTATCGAGCCAAATGAGAAAGCAATTTCCTTTTTTGCATTTCAAGAGGCTCCATTCAAACCAGTTTACTCTGATCTACGTTTGGCATGACTAACTCCAGCACCAAGTATCTCCTCAGCATCATTCTGATGTGGTGTCTGGTATTCCTGAGCTGTGTGGGGACTGCAAGGCCAGCACTGCAGGGTTTGAGCAACACCAAGAGATGTTACTGGGCAACCTTAAGCTAGAGCTACTTGGGATTTCATTTGCCTAATGCATATAAATTGCAAGTTTTGGGAAATAAACCATTGCCTCCAGTGGATGTGTGGTTGCTTTTAGTGGTTTTGGGTATTGACGGCAGAGCCCTGGACTCCTACATCCTATTGCTTATCAAGCACTACACATCTCCTTGTGTGAGACTGTTTTTTCAAGAATGTGGGACATTTCTAAGATGTTCTTTAACCCAGCTGTGATCTATGACGTGTTTCTGAACTCATATTTCAGTATTCAGGTTCATGACCCATATCCAAACACGTTCATATTTGAATTCTGCTGAGAGGGTTGAGGTCGTGAGATGCTGTTGCCATCTAAAGAAAGGAAAGACAGTCTCAGCAAGGAAAAAAATACTCATCTCTCTTAATGAGGAATTTTTATTTAGCTAGTTCAAATACAAGTCAGATAGTTTCACAAATGTTGATCAGATATAACAAGCTATAAAAATGTCCTTTTCTTTTTTAAGGTGAAACTTACTGTATGTAGGATTCCACATTCAGATATCTTCCATGCTAAAGGCTGCTCATGTTCCTGAAAAAAAAAGACCTCAATGATTAAGTAAGTGCCAAAACTCAAGGGAAAAGATCAGGGAGGAGAAGGTGATATACTGCATATAGAGATAATCATCTTCTTGAGCTGCCAGACATCTTTTGTTGCTGAAGTACAAAGAACAGAGGATGTGAATTTTGTTTTATGTCCTAATAACTTATTTAGTGGCCTGAATGGCATGTATTTGGCTTATATTTCATGTTGGCATATATTTCTGTTACACGGAAGAAAATGAGGGTCAGATAATTTACGTGACCTTTGTGCTGTGTATACTTTTCATTTCAGCAGAAAACATTGGTTTGTGCCTCTGCTCACCCCTTTACACTGAGTTACAATGATTTATCACTGCACTCCTAATCAGTGAGGGGTGGGCCAACAACCAGCATTTGGACTAAAGCCATGTTTTCCCTGGATTCCCCTTAGCTCAGAAAGGCTTCAGTGAGCTAAGAGCTGCAGTGTTGGAGGAAAGGCTGCTATATAAAATGTTGTGTAGTCATTCAGTGGGGCCTCCTTTTGTGTTATGCCCCTCTTATGACACAGCCACAAAAACACATCCAAGGGATGACAGGAAGAGCTGGTTGGAGAAAAGGAATGTGTCTGGAGCACCTTAGGGTTCATTGACATCCAAAATAAGCCTTAAGTGAAAAAGGAATGAATGGATTTGGCAGAAAGAAGGCCTGGCCTGCTCTGTGAAAGGGTTCCTGGTAAAGACAGCTGGGAAAACCACAGAGAGAAATGATGTATCTGAAGGTGTGTGCTCTCACCCCAATGCAAACAGAGTCCACTGTTTATCACAGTGTGTTTTGATGCTACCAAGTGGTAGCACAGGAATGTCACTGGTGCAGCAGGATTTCCAGAGCAAGTGCTTATTTGTTTCCCAAACAAGGATATTTCCTGTAAATATTTATTTGTGGATATGCCTTCCTCGCATTGCTACCATAGAAACATGACCAATTTTCAGCTGATAGCACACCAAAAGGAAATTGATAAGGAACTGCCTTCAGGAGTGCTCCAGGGGATGCCAAAAGGGGTTTTTGTCCTGTCCTAGAGTGACCTCTGTTGCTTACAGCACCATGGTGTGACGTGGCAGAACACATACCTGTGCCCTGTATGAACATGGACACGGTGTGGGAATTTTTACACACACACATGGCTGTAAAATAGATAGTGTCACTATACAGTGATGTGGCAACAAGCAGAACCACTGGGTTTGAGTACTGATAATTTTATCTTGCCTGATATAACCAAAATAACTACTGGGTTTAGCAGGCATAGGATTACTGATATTAAGAGATTTATATAAGCTTTGATTAAAGTGGATTTGCTTCAAAGGAGGTATTTATCCAGCCTCCAAATGAATAAGGCCAAGTTGGCTACTACAGTAAGGAACTACACTCACTAAAAATCAGCACTGGTGCAACTTACTTCAGTAGTAAATTTGACAAATGTGCTGGACTTTAGAAAAAATCATAAAATTTTATTGAGCTGAAGATGGAAACAGCATCATGTAACTCAAAACAAGCAAACACACATATGTATGTAATCTATTCAGACTTAGCTCCTGTTCAAAAGATTAATTTCCAGACTGAATGTTTCCACAGCCTGTCACTTCTGCTTTTGAGATAAGAGTGTTTGGGACACGCTTGTTTCTCAAGGAGGAGAGGATCACATTTTGATTTTTCTGTTGCAGTGGTGTTCAAAGGCCTGTTTGTGCTGAACTCTGCATAAATACAGAGGGAACTCCCAGTTCTGGAACTACAGAGCCTGAAAATGGAAGAAAACACCTTCCTTGGGAGCTCTTCTCCAAAGCTGCTGTGGGAGTCCTTTGCTCTGCAGTGCTGCTTTGAGCACAGCAAATCCATTTCTGCCTAAGGAGCCCCTGAGGGATGGGATGGGATGGCTGGCTACCATTATACAGGGCTTCTTCCAGCCCTGTAACTCTGTCAGTCTGCTAGGAAAGTCCTCATGGCCTGAATCCTAAAATCACAGATCACCTACTTCAAGAGCATCTACTGAGGATCTTGTCCTCAGCCTTTCCTGGCCAAAGTTTGCCTCAGCTCTTCTTCTGAACTTTGGAAAAGGGAAGTCCAAACTGCCCTGTGTTGTTCCAAGACTCATCTCTCTGTAAAGCCAGGAAATTTTTTTCTAATATTTAGCCTAGACAACTTTTTCAGAAAATTAACATGATATTTTCTCGCCCTGTTTTCAGTGGGCATAGGGAAACATTTGGATTGCCAGTGTCTGCAGAGAAATCTTCATTATGGAAGGTATTTTTTCTACCTGTTCTCCCTTCTCTTTTTCCTAGACCAAACATTCTGCATTCTTCCATCATTTTTTCAAATAGTTCCTGAAAATGGCTGCATGACACTGAGCTGCAAGACAAATACATTGTGTTTCCAGTTGTGGATGAACAAAGGAGGTGAGAAATTGAAATTCAAAGAATTTCATCGAAAAGAAATCCAAAGCCATTAAGCAATTTCCTAGAACTTTATAGAGAAACATTTCTCAAAAGAGGTGAATTAGTGAAGAAGATCCCCTGTTCTGGTGGGAGAAAAGCCACCTCCGTGGAACCTGCTGCTGAGGCAGATGTTGAGCACTGCAGGCTGCCCCTCTCAGCCATGGAAGAATGGTACTGTTGGACAAAACCAGGATTTGGTTAGATATAGCATGTTCAGAATAATTCCAGAATATTTTAGAGAACTGGGGGATTACTTCTATACTTCAGTAAACAGTTACAGTTATGTGTTACTCCATAATTGATCATTATGTCAGTTTGCACAATGCTAAATGCAGATAATTAATGTCACATATTGGCTGATTCATAACACTTACAGAGATACAATATGGAAATTACATTGTACAATAAATTCTGGTAGGGTGTGTGAAGTTGTCTGCCTACATATGATTAATAAATGTGCTAACACTTTACAACACATTGTATGCTGCAAAACACCTCATTTTCTCCTAACAGGGCCCCTCCTTGTCCTGCAAAAATTACCTGTAACTTCCCAGTAATCTGCAGCTGAGTCACTAAACAGCCCTTTTAATAAAATCTACACTTAAATAAAGATCTAGGTTGTTTCCCTGGCTGTTAATTTGTGCATGTTCCTATGCTGCACTCACTCATTAGTGGCTGCTAATATTTTCCCTTGGATTCCCAAACATGAATCATGCTCTTTCTACTCTAGCATCTATCTAGGAAGATGGCAATTGCCCAGGAGAAAAGCAAGTCCTGAAAGAGAGAGAAAGTAATGGTAAGGGAAGTCTCTATGTTAATGTGAGCTCGTTGAAGTTAAGAAAAATAAAAAGCCCATTGAACAGAAAGCACAAACCAGACCACACAACCTCCGCACTTCCTCCCAAGGGCAACACTCCTGAGAACTGGGGTCATAAAGTGATCAAGAGAGCCAAGTCCTGCAGGAGAACAAGTCCAGCCAGGAAATGTTATCTGTGCAGTGTCCACCCTGAAGTGAGCCAGAGACAAGCTCTGTGTAATGCTTAATTCTCTTATTAGAGTCCCTCCAGCCTGGAGGATTGGAGGAATATCTATATATGCAATAGGGATATGTAAATAAATACCTATATATTTAATAGGGATATCTAAATAACAGCCAGACATGCTTCAGTGTGGCTGGAATTTCTGCAAAGGGATTCAAAGAGGAGCAACTGCAATAAAGGAGAGTGATGATACCCTGCACACTGCAGAGAGAGTGGATCCGTGGTGAGCTGGGGACACCAGGTGCTTCATCTGTGTTTTGCCCCAGATTTTCTGGTGACCTCAGGAGAGCCATTTCCTCACACACACTCAGTAAAATTTTACAAGTGGTTTCAGACACATTTGCATCATGCTGTCCCTTACCATGAATGTGACGTCCAGCACCACATTCAATACTAGGAATTGCTTTACCTTCCAGAAAATTCCTGGGAAAGCCTCCATCAGACCTGTATGTTACAGGCATGAGGGCAGGCTCATCCTGCCCTGTGCTATGGGGAGATGCTGATGTGCCCATTCCATGCTAGGGGAGAAGCCATCCTTGATGTCCTGCAAAACTGGCTTACCTGAGTCCCCTCAGTCGCTCTGCCATGAGGGAATGTTAGGTGATGTACCCACTTCCCTGCAAGGAACTGGCTCACAACATCTGTGCTGCTCATGGAAAGCTGCACCAGCAGGGACTGTGGAAATCTTCTCAGTCACATGGATTCATCCAGCATTTCAGGCCCATTAGGGGACACTGAGAGTTACAAAGGTGCTTCCCTGCTGGTGCCCCCTTGGTCAGGGCAGGGGCTAGAAAGTGCATGTACTGACTGTGTACCTTTGGGTCTGTGGAGATAACAAGGTCATCTGAGATGCTCTAAGAACTTTTTTGGTTTGTTTCCCAGGGATGAACACTTCTTCCACGTACATACCTCGCTGTAGCCAGCCACATCTCTCCTGCAGTCACTGTGAGGAACTTGGGGCATGCCAGGCAGTTCCTAGAAATGCCACTGGAATTTTGAATGTTCCTTTTGGTCCCTTATCACCTTCTACTTTATTGCATCCCTTAAAGAAGTGGAGAAGCCAGGCAAGGTTGGTACAAATCTTTCATTCAGGAAAATCACTTTAAATGAAACCATACCTTCACTACAAGGACCCTCAGTGACCAGGAGCCCTTTGCTTGCTGATGACAGCTCCTTGGTGGCTCCATCTTACAGCAGGACCAGCACTTTGCAGGGCACCAAGCTGCTGTGGTGGCAGCAGGACTGGACTTGCCACAGCAAGTGTCTGGCCACGTTGAGTTTTTCATCTTGGGGTGCCTGATCCGATCTGTGTCTGAGAATCTGTTTTGTTTATAGCCCAGCAGTGGAGGATTAAATTGAAACATTGGGGGGAGCATTAAGATCATGCCTAACAGTGGTGCTAATCTTCTTTTAAAATGCTGGATGTTTGTGAAGTTCATCGGTAGGGACATCACAGAGCTACATCCTTCTTGAATTTCCTGCCTATGTAAGTTTTCCCAAGAAATCTGTTTCTGTTTGTGCCTATAAAACACAGTATAAAGCCATGGTTTATGCCTCAAGGCTGTTGGAAAGATATTACCTCCAGTATCAGTGATGAGGGTTGCACAATTTTTTTAACCAGAAGAAGCCAATGTTCTTGACTAGTTGCTCCTCAGCAGTATCTACTGATCAGTCACATATTCTACACCAGGACACTTTTTGCCAAAATAACTTCATTTATATGCTAAATGTCCTTAAACTAACTAAGTGCCCTACAGGAATTCTGGCCTTCTGTCCTCCAATTTGCCCTGCTTCTGTTTTATTCAGTGTCCAAAGCCATTCTTCACAGATGTCATTTTGCTTCCAAGCAATTGCCCTTGTGCTCCAGTTTCTAAGAATAAAAGTGAATTCTGGCAGGGTAACACTTCTGAGAAATCCCCAGTAGTGGAAGAGTAGCTGGGGGGGAGAACAAAGAGGAAGGAAAACTCAGTCATGAGGAACAACTATAAACAGCAAGAGGGACTGTGGACAGGAAAAAAAAAATATGTCAAAGATGACAAAACAGGAGTTCTCTGCTTTAAGTACATTTTTTGTTGTATTTGGTGTTTTTAAAAAAAAATTTTAAAGTCTGCTTCAGGTTATTTCCTAGCATCAGACAAGTGTCAGTAAGTAGCACCTGCCCTCAAGGTCAGCTAGAACATTGAATTAAGCCAGAGTAAATATGTGTCCAGTCTCTCTGGCACCTGGATGAAACATCCCCTGCACTGTGGTCTGGTCACCCTGGGACCTTTCCATTCATTTTTCTTTTTAAGTTCTGCTGGTGGCCCAAATGCTGATGATCACAAAGCTGGGAACAGTGCAGGGGTGTTTTGGCATTGCAGCCAGGAGACAGGAGGATGTCTGTGCCTGCAGGAGGGGGTGGTCACTGCTGCCATCCCCAAAGGGGACCCACACCGGTGACCCACACCTGTCAGTGGGCTGTGGCACCACGTGGTGATGTTAGCTGTCCCTTTGGCTGTGTTTGGTGTGACAAACCAGGTGAATGAGGGCCATTAGGTTTCCTGCACTGCCCCATTCAGAGGCCTCACAGAGCTCATGGACTCGAGAGCTGCTGCCACATCTTGAACTGAACCTTTCTGGAGCAGGAGAAGTTCATGGCAGGTTCCCGCCCTGGTTCTCCAGGTGGGACAAAGCCCCGACACTGTCAGGGCATGGCGTGCAGCAAGGAGGTTTAGAAATGTTTAGAATGGCAACATTCCACTGAAAAACTCCAGCTGAAGTGGTGGGGGGGCCTGCCGGTGGTGCTGGTGTGGGCAGGGAGGATGCAGAGCCCCAGCTGCCGCTGACAGCAGCTCCACAGCCATTCCCTGCTTCTGAGTCATCCTTTGCCAAATGAGCCCGGGGGGCATCCCTGCTGCCCCCCACCCCACTCATCTGCTAAGGCAGTTGGGTAATTAATCATTTCCTAATGAGCTGTCACTAACTGCACCACTGTCCTGCTGCATTCATCCCTCTCCCTGCCACTCCTTTGTCAAACGCAGAATGCTTTGGGTTTATATGGTAGAAAACCAGGAACTTTCACACACTGCTGGAAATGTTTGTCCCGTCCTGGAAGGCACCAACAGTCCATAACAGCCATGGCCCACTGCCCCCCAGGGCTGTCAGTCCCTGCCCCAGCCATTCTGTGGGGGGCCAGCTGCCCCTGCCCGGCTTTGGCCCCACGGATGAGCGGCAAGGAACGAGCTGGGCTGTGACCACGAAGGTGTTAGTGGAAAACCAGGCTCCTGCTGCGCTGCAGAGCTCAGTTCCTCAGATGGTCGCTGGGTAGCAGCACAAAGAACAGAATTTCAGCTTTACCTCCCTTGTGCAGGCAATAGTTGTGACCAAGAGCAGGGCAGAGAGCCAAGTAAATAACAAGGCCTCAGGAACAAGAGAAATCCAGCCCGCCTTTCTCTGATTGAAGAAGCCCTGCTGAGATAAATGCTCCAATCCATCTCTTCTCTGAAACAGGAGCTGAAAACTGGGTCAGATCCTGCTGCTGGCAGTGCCTTATTTGGGGAGGTCTCTGCTAGGAGGTGACAAACGACTGGAGTGATCAGAAAAAATCAACTTTGCTTCTCACAACAGAGCTCACTGAAATCACTGCTTCTGCAGGGAGGAAGGTCGTGGTGGACAAGCAGGAGGGGTGGGAGGCAGCACGAGGCAGCACGTGTGGAACCCACAGCCAGCCCTGGTCTTGCTGAATTCTGCTCCAAGTCACCGTTGTTGGCATTTGTGTCCTTGTGTCACCTTTCCCCCGGTGCATTGCTTGTATCTTTTTCCCTGAGGTGGTGAACTTTCTTCCTCTTCTACCCCTAACAAGCAAGACAGCGTACAGAAGGAAAGGTGAACAAAGTTTAACTGAAATGCCAAACGGGAAAGCTTAGAGGTTTTTAAAACTGTTTGGTGTATATAAGAACTTATTGGAAACTGGCACAAACAAGTGCCTATCTGCTCTGAGATACCAGAGCAGATGTGACAGAGTGGAAAATCCTCTTCCCTGCCAAAGTATTTGCTGGAGATTTGATAACAAGGTGCCATTGTACAACAGTGGGTAAAGGTCCAGAGTAGAAAGGAGAAAGAGAAGAGGCCTCCAGGCAGTGCAGGGCTCTGCCTTTGTGGGCTGCAGCTCCTCCACCAAACCTCCTGCCTGCAGACAGCAGGTAGAGCTGGTTAGATTCAGGGGGAAGGCAGCAGTCAGCTCTCCTGTGCTGTTTTCCTTCTCTGCAAACAGTGACAGACTGTCTTATCCCTTCATTTCTGTTAGAGGCTGAAATCTCCTTCTAGCTTTTCTCTGCACAGCTGGGGAGAACATTAAATTCAGGACTCCAAATGCACATTTATAATCTGTACCAAGATGTGAAACTTAAGTACAAGATCTTCAATTTTTAATATTGGTACTGACAAGGCTTCGGTATTTCCTGTGAATTTCATTCATCCTGGTCATAATTCCCACTAGATACTAATACTCTGTGGTTTACAAACATTAACATTGAATGTTTTGCAAACACACTTGGTTTGGAATGGTGGCTATTGAATAAAATTTCAAATTAGATCATTTCACTATAAATCCTTAACACACAAAGCAGCCTGTGACCCATCCTTAGAAGTAATGGTCTTATTTGTTTTGGTTCTGAAATGAGAAGCACCTGGTTTTCTGTAGCTAAGGGAGGATGGAAATGTTTGAGCTGCATTCTCTTGTTCTCAGAACTCACCTGCTGGTTTTTTTCTCCACCAAAGAAAACTCATAAAAATTATTCAGACACAGAAAACACATCAAAGCAACAACTGCCTCTTTACCTTGACATGGAAATAAGTCTCCCACAATCCCCCCAAAGCAGTGTTCAAATTCAAAATTCATGTTCAGTCAAAATCAATTCCTAATTGCATGAAGGATGTGTCTGAAGTCAAACTCCCTTAAAAAGAAAACAAACTTAAATGGCTATTTATCCTAACAACTTTTACGAAGCTCTTATGAGACAGGTTTGATCAAATAAGAGAAATCCTTTAACCATGCCAATCCCATCTCAGTTCCTTTCTCCACTCCAGGTTGCTCTTGTTTCACATACTGCTATGTGAATTGTTATTTCACATCAAGGTTTAAAGAGAGATTGGCACCTTGAAGTTCCCTTTAGCTGCCCATATGCTTTTATTCTGCAGTGCTCCACATGTGCCTTCCCAGCAGCCTCCCCAGTGGTGGCCACAGGCCGTGGGTGCTTTCATTTCTCACAGCCAGCCTGAAACCCAGTGCCTGAGCCAGCACAGCCAGGAGCCGCTCTCCTCATCTCCCCTCTCTCCTCCTGCCACCCTCTTCCAACAGAGTTGCTTTTAGCTCATTTATCTGCCTATTGGGGTGATATGTAATCAGAGCAGGAGTCCTGATGGGAAATACAAAGTGATTCTTTAGAGGGGTTGGCTTTGAAAGCCGCTCTGGGCACCGATCAAGCGAGTGTTACAGCTGCCCCTTTCATTTGCTTTGCCTTCTGCCCTGAGCCTGTCAGCACCAAACAGGAAAAGCCTCTGGGATGTTCACAGTGAAATCTCATAGTATTTGTGCCAGCACAGGTTGACTCTTCCATCCCACTGTCCCGGGGACTGGTCTGCTGTTTCTATAGCACCACAGAGATCTAAGTCCCCATCCACTGACTGTGAAAAGGTTGCAGCTTTGCTGTAGTCAGCAGCCCCACTCTCAACCAAAATAATGAATGCTTTGATTC
Source organism: Nicator chloris (assembly GCA_013400495.1). NCBI lineage: Eukaryota > Metazoa > Chordata > Aves > Passeriformes > Pycnonotidae > Nicator > Nicator chloris. The sequence continues at coordinate 76,979 of WAAE01003118.1, forward strand.
ATCCATCTCTAATGCCAGCACTGCCCAAAGACTGAAAAAAAAAATTCAATTCTTCATTAGGAAAAGTAGAGCCAGACTCAAAGTTCTAATTAATGACATCTGTACAATAACACTGAAATTTGGTTTATCCCAGGTCTGCAGTCCCCAAAGGACTTAAACTGCCCCTTGGAACAACCAAGACAAGAGAAAAAGTCTTGCCACACATCTTCCCACAAAATTCTTGTTAGTTATATTTAGTTTTCCACATCTGCTTGTATGTCTTCCCACGCAATATAATCCTGTTATTAATCTTCTTTATTATAAAGAGAACAAAAATAATTTATTCCTCAGTTCGGATTCTGAGAATGCTTGTTTCCATAAAAAGTAAGCCAAGTAAGTGAGTAAGATGGAGATCTCCTACCATGAAGGTAGATTAAATGCTGCAGAATTCATCTACACACAAAAACCAGCTGGTGGAAGTGCAAATACAAACTAGAAAGAGGGAGGAGTGAAAACACCCAGCGGGCCAGTGCAGGAATACCTACAGCAGAGCAGGGAACTGGAAAAGGCTCCAGCACTAAAGCCCTTCTGCTTTGCAGGCTGAAATGAGCCCGTGACCATCTGCTCCATGTCAGGGCAGGATTAACTGCTGGGTCAGTCCAGCAGATGCCAATGTCAGTGTCTTCCAAGATACCCCATTTCTGGGGTTAGTTTCAGAAATCAGTTTGCTTTTAGAAGAAGAAAGCCCCAATGCTCCATTCTGGGTGCCAGGCTAGAAACTGATTGCAGGAGCTAAAGAGCCACGGGGAGGTAAGAGGTGCCTCACACTCATCAGGCTGCACTGAAAGTTGAATTGTTTGGGTTCTGAGTTACCACTGGCACAAACTGGGGGAACTGCAAAAGCAGGGATAGCATCAGCCCGGTGGGAGCTCCCCTCCCCACACACACTCACCCTCTGCAGGAACAATCACTCCTGGAAATGCAACTATGGAAGCAAGAATATGTCTGAGTTGTGACTAAGATTTGACTCTGGGGTGCTTATCCCAGCCTCTCATACTCAGTGCAAAAATTAGTCAGGAAAAAGACCCTGAGGGCCAAAAAAACCCATTCCTTAACAATTCATTTCGTAAAACCAATTGCCTGCCAAATAGGATCCCCAAATTTGCTCTGATTTGTACAAGGCATTAATTCAGGTTTGGTATTTGCAAAAGCTGTAAAAGATACTTCATACATCTCCAAAAAGGAGTGGAATCCTAGAAATGAGACTCAAGTCCAAGAGAGTTACCAGTTCTTGTGACAGCCAGCTAGCATCTTCCATGATGTAAAACAAAAACTTCCGATTCCTTTAACTGCTTAATTTAAACTGAAGCATTTAACAATGCCGTACGTCAGTGAAATACTCATTCACAATTCTTTTAGTACAAATAATCTTTTTGCCATCAGTTTCTCAGTTATTTCTCTCACAAGACAGAGCAAGTGACTTCACATTACAGAGCTCGTCACTCAGAGACAAGGATGTGTTTATACTTACATTGATCATTCACAAAATGTTTTTACAACATAAAATAGCATTGAAGATTCCAGACAAGCTACTCTGAGGGGCTGGGGGATGATTCTTTACATGTGTTTCCATCCTGAAAGTTTGGAACAGTTTTTATTTTGGTGATTAAAATTTTACTAGTGTGCCTGCACCCACATACTTCAGTATACAAACACCAGGCAGACACAGAAAAAGCAGCACTGGATAATCTGGTAGGAATCAGGGCAAAAAATGCAAAGTGAAATTCACCTTTCTGCTGCCAGTACTAGTATTTGCCTTTCTTGTTTTTCCAGAATGGAGGTGACAAACCCCACTGGAGATTACATGGCAAGGAACCACTTCTATGCTTTGAACACCTGATGAGAACTGGGACTACAGAGGACACAAGCAACTTTAGACAAGCAACATGCACAGCACCTTCACCAAAGATAGTGCAGACAGGTTGTTCAGGTTAGCAACTCTGGCATTGAAAGGAAATGCGTTTTGCTCAGAAAGAACACATAGGCATAAGATATATTCTTTATTTTAAAAAAGATCACTAAAAAAAAGCAGAAAATCTTGAGCAGAATGTAGAAATGTCTTATGTAAACAGCTGTCTGAAGTACACATGATGTAGGAGCCCAAGTCAATACACTCTCACAAGGTTTTTTTTTAACAAGATTTAAGTCCAATAGTCAGTTCTGCCTCATGAAATGAGCTTCTCTGAAGCTTGAGTTGACAGCATGCGACATAAGCTTAGTCTTGTCTCATTTATTACAATAACTTATTTTCAGAAAGTACTCTGGACTGTTTAATCCCCAGCATTACACATCTGAGCATCTCCACAACCTGAGAAAAATTAAGAACAGGGGAAAAGGAGCAAGATAAAAATAGCCTAAAATGTGAACTTGCAAAAATGGCAAGTTATGGGGGAAAAAACCTAGTAGATACACATGAAAGCAAAGTGCCTTTTTTTTCTTTTCCCAAAGAATGGCAGTTTAGTCCTCCCTAAAGAAAGGTTTGTGGAAAAGGGAGATAAAACTCACAGGAACTCAATTCCCATTCCAGTCTACTTCCTTTGAAATATACATTCTTCCTTATATTTATTTATGCCTATTGCCCTCGGTCATCCAGTCTCTAAAATGCATTTCCATCAAGCTTCTGTCTCTCCAGTCACCAACATTTACAGTGGGGATGATTTTCTGTGGCTTCAACCACTGAACAAAACGCTTCATTTCCAGGTAACTGCTGTGTTCACTGTAAGGAATCCCTGAAACGAAAACAAATCACAGCCACCTGTCAGTCTACTTAGCTTCCTCCAAGCCTTCCAGCTGAGAAATACTTTAGATAAAAGGGTTTTTACAATTCCTATTTGGGATCTGAAGTTTATAGCTAAGGCAAATCAACCTCCCCTCCTTCAATTTTCCCTTCTAATAAAACTACCTTGCATTAAGTCACCAAGTCATTCATCAGTGTAAGCTAAGCAACATCAATGACCTGGTTAAAGGAATGGTAAGGGATTTAGCTCCACCCACCAATAAGAACTGAGAGGAAAACACTCTCTCTCAGAAACAAGTAAGACACAGAATGAAATCTTGGCTCTGGAACCACACTGCCACCAGCATCAGTCAGGCCAAGACCCCATCCCTGAAGTCTCTACCTGTGTCAGATGAAAACCTTTATTTGCATGACAAGGACAGGTGCAAAATGTATGTAAAAATCTGCATTTATGATGTTCTCAATTACTCATTTCACAGATCTCTCCTGAAGAAATCTGTTCAGTTTCTCAATGAGTTACCAGAAAAAGCAGCAGTTACAAAAATCAGTAGGAGTTTCCAGAATAAAAATAGGAAAAGCATCCACACAAAGCTAGATGCACTGAATCTTTGCCACTCATACCATATATAGTGATGTTTCCTCTTGTCTGAGGCTTGATATCCTCCAGAGAAAGGCATGAATCAGAGTAGGTCCACCCCGTAGGTTTGAAAGCCAGAATTTGATCAAAATTCTCAGAAAACTTATTCAAGTGATCTTGCAACCCCTGTGGAAAAAAAAAACAAACCAGCATATACTTAATCCCATTAAATAGCTAATTAGACTAAAGGTTGGCCATTTCATGATGGAGAGGCTTCAGACTACATTTTATTTTTTAATTTTAATGATCTTATACCTTGAAATTATTAACGATAGATATTGACATTTGCAAAACAACTTGTATCTTAGATCTCAATTTCTTCATCTGAATTAGGCACCTACAAACAGCTATTGTATTGCATTACAGATTAGAACACCTAAGGAATAATCACACCTTGTAAATCTTGCTCCACAAATCACTCATTTCCTCCTCTAAACTAGATGTCAGCAGCTGAGTGGAGATAGAGGATGATGAAAGGCTGCTTCAGTGCAAAATCATCTGGTTAATTTGCAGTGCCACAGAGGTCTGGACACTTGTTTATGCCCAGAAGTAACCAGATTAATTAACCTACCCCAAAACTCTTACAGCAAGCCAGTGCATGAGCTGAGTATTGCTCTGAAAACTAAACCATGTTTTACCACCTCTCCAAGAGAGGAAGGAAACCACCTCTCATCTTCTCACTCTAAAAAGAAAATTACCTTGAAAAAGTTTCCAAGTATGTACAATCCTATTTCTGGATAAACTGAAGTCAGTATTGCTTCAAGTTAAAAATAGAAAATCAATTTCATGTGTCCTGTATAAAATCTTACAGGCAAATTCTTAATTTGAAAGCCCTAAAAGGTTACAGAACTCAAAATCATAAACTTTTTATTAGCAGGAGAGAGAGGAATACAAAACAAAGACTGATTAAAAAGGGGGGTGGAGGGGGATAGATGGGCTGTGATGGAACATTACCCAACCTGTCAGACACTTGACAGTTATAAAACCAGGCAGCAGAAAGCTGCCACATTTAAAAACACCTTCAGTACAATGTCCAGTAGCAACATACAGAATCCATCAAACCAGGTACATAAAAGAATTTTTTAAAACCCTACCACAGCAGACATTTCATTCAGCAACAAGAATTATGGCTCACTGCTGTGACTTTGAATACACTGGGAATGTTCAGTCCTCACTTGATTAAAGGTATAACTGCAGCAGTCTAATTCTCCTTCACACTTCATTTTGGGAGGATTAACATAGATTAAGGTAATTATTCACATATTTGCTCCCCTTGCTCTAATGAAATCTAAATATAGTACTTCAAATGCAATGATTATAATATTAACAATGCTAATCTGCTTTTGAATTTTGCTATAAATCAAGTGTGCAACATTCACATGAAGGATACAATTGCAGTCTTATAAAAAAATTATTTGTGCATTTCAATCAAAAGCACTTCTGAAAGTCTCACCTCAATGCCATTACAAAACCTTGCTGAGTTAAACAACATGAAATAGATTCATAGACCCACAGAACTCAGTTCCCTGGAAATATTCCACTGCATAGTTAGGTAAAAGCCTCAATTTTTGACTCACAAAAAATTGTTTGTTGCAAAAGAACCATGCATGCATTTTGAAAAAGATGGCCTCTTTTCCCAAAACAAATTACTACAGTGCCTGCTCATAACAAGTCCATTTTAAATACACATTCCAATTTCTTTGTTTATTGCTTTAGCCAACACTGTTCTAAACCTCCATCCTTTTGAATGGAAAATATATTTCACTGCTACACCAACCTCCTTCAATCACCATGACAGCCTGATATTCAGAGTGTCACTAAAGTCACCAGTGTACACAAACAGATTCCATAAGGTAGGAAAAGACTCAAACATGATTAAATATTTAATTTACCACCAGCCCTAACACCACTTAAACTCATTTGGCTTATTCAAGAACAGCCATTTGTCAGTACATACAGCAATCCCTGCATTTCACTGGGGTAAAACCAAATACTGCAGTGAAATACCACTTCTCTGGGTTGTTTTTTTATATTTTCTTAATATATATCAAATCCAAAAGTAAGACAAACAACCATATGAACTCATCTTTAAGCATTTAAAATCCTCCACATTCTACTGAGAGTACATTCCACCAGGCACTCCTCTAGCTGCAGCCTCACTGGCAGCTTGGCACTCTGGAAGTGTCCCCAGCTTACATGGACACATCATCACTAATGATGGCATGAGACCACACTCAAACCCACACTGAGGGCACAGCCCCAGCACAGGGGGCCCTGCTGTCAGACCAGGACCCTGACCCACTAGATCATTGTGCCTTTCATCTTTCCTGGCCCTTTTCAGGGTTCAGGCATGGCTTTTGTCACACTGAAGATTTTTCTAGAGCCTCCTGATCTCAGAGGTGATATCATGACACAACTGCCTCTCTCTGGGAAGCAAAGCTGCCCTTGAGGGTTCAATCACCCCCGAAAGTCCAGCTCTGAGAGCATCCACACATGCTGGGACAGGTGACTTAGCAACCCAGGAATCTGCAGAAGAAACTAAAATAAATTACTGTTTAAGACAACACAACACACTAAAAATAAATCCATACATATTTCCATTACTCATTTTCTGCCCCATCAGGGAAAACACAGAACAAAGTTAAAGCCTTAAGATACTAAGTTCAATCTCCTGCAGCTCCATCCAAACCATATAGCCTTTTTTACTCCTTTTTAGGTCAACTCTGACCTTGACTAGTCCTGCAGCTAAATACTGTCTTGCTCTGAAAGATTTGCTTGAGATGGCACAGCAGGCCTGAAGCAAAATAGGAAAATGAATCCAAGCCTGTAAGGCATAAACAACCACTGTTTTTTTCTTTCTTCCAGGTTACCTTTAATCTAGAGCCTGCTGCTTTACCTTACTGTCCTTCAGTATTTTGTAGTCTATTTAGAATAACCTAGGAATTAGTCATCTTTCCAAACTAAGAAATTCCCAGAAAAAACACTCAACAACAAAAACTCAGTGTCTCAAATCCCAACCATATGTGCATTTGAAATCAACTTAGATGAAATGTTTTAAAGTTAGCTGGTTTACTTGTTTTTGTGACAAGTATTAGAGAACTGGTAGTTGGCCATGTTCATAGGCTGCCTCAAAACAGAGGCAGAAATCCTTTTAGACTTTTCCTACACTGGACCAGGTAAAAGACAGGCTGAAAACAGGAACTCCATGTCACAACATATTAATTGCTAAGAGGACAGATCAGGCAGTCATTACATAAATCTACTTCAAAAAGGCCTGCAAAGAGCAGGTCTTTGAACAAGCCTCACCTTATCTTGTACAAGCACCACATCATGTTTGGAGAAGTTATTAATGTTTAATTGCATTTCATTTTCAATGTATTGCTACATGTCAAAGCTCCACTAAATAAATAGGATCTGACAAGAGGTTAAAAAGCACCAAACACAGCACTGGTTGGGAGGAGCCAAGAGAATTTTACTAGCAGGTTCATCAACAGAGTCCATTTTCTGAACTTACCTTAAAATTAATTTGCATCATGGGCAGAACATGAAGCAAAGTACCCTTCCAGTCCACACTGATGAGGGAATTAACAGCTGCTGACTCCAGGCACTGCAGGGTTTTGTACTTGTCACGGGACACACTTGCTTTTGAGCCCAGAACTTCAGCAATTGCTTTAGCATTCATTAGGAAGAAATCAGATAAAGAAAATTGTAAGAGTTCTTTCTTGGCTTGTTTTGGAGATAGTCCCGATTATTGTACAAGATAACTTTTACTATTAGAAAAGAAATCCATATTCAGCCAGATATAGTGTTTTGTATTCTAACATTAACAAGAGAATCCTATAATGGGTGTTAAAAACCTTTTTCCCCTACATTTTAGCAGCAGAATTTTGTATGACAATTGGAAAAAGAAGGAAAAGTACCTTGATAAATTCTAAGTCACTTTTTTTGGTAGAATGTTACTGAGATGAACTGGTATTTATTCCAAAGATGCCAGAAATGTGCAGTTCTTGGAATATGTGACAAACAGCCCACATTGAAGACAGACTAAATTTCAGAGACAGTAAGTCTTGTATTGATGACTTTAAAAATACACAAAAGCACAAATGGTGCACATCTGCCTGCTCTGAAGCAGACATTTGGGCAATCATGTTGGTTCCTGGTGCTGTACCTGAGTGAAGCATAGCACACAAGATCTTCATTTAGTCAGAAAAGATATATTATATAAACTGGAAGGAAAAACTCAGAAGTCTAAGAATAACATCCCTTTGCTGTTTCTTGACAGCATGAAATTATTAACAACAAAAATGTCATAAAGACCTCATTTATTTATTTTTTTAATCGCCCTTAGCGATTTTCTCACTGCAATTAATTAAAGAGTTTCATATAGTGAGAATATAAGCTGGCCATATGTATATTCAGTGTGGGGGGAAGGTTGTAAACATGGCAGAACACTATTTCTTTCAGAAAGTCAAAACTTACTGATTAGAAAACTAAAAAAATAGCAAGAGGATTATTAAATACATTTAATTTCTTTCCATAATATCTAAACACTCAGACTAAACAACTTTTTATACCTTCAAGAAAGCCATCTTGTAACACTAAATTAGGTATTAAGTTTGTCATTTGGTCCAGTACACTTCTTTTACATACCTAAGAAAACTTTTTCTTTTCCAATGGAGTAAGTGCCACAGACAACTAGAGTTCGTGGGTTTAAAGTCACTGTCTCAAAGGCAATGTTGACAGCAAACTGGATAACCTCTTGTTGAGAAGGAAAAGTGTACTCAGGGCTACAGTATCTGGGGTATGGAAACATAATATATCACTTTGTTACAAAAAAAAAGACATCTGAAATCACCGTCAAAATTCCATGTACACAGTAAGTGAAAAAGACATTCTTCTATATAATTGTATATAACTTCTACTAGAAAGACTGAGATGCCCAAGTGAAATTGTTGCAACAAAAATCACACTGAGGGTATTGGTGTTTTTTCTGTAACTATTCAGTCTCTGACACTGCATTCTACATCTTCTTCTTCAGAAATACCAAATGCTCTTGCAAGCTAGATATTTGTATCACGTCCTGATTATATCCCTATGTCTATTTTTTGTCTTACAGACAAACCATAATGCAAGTTGTTACTCATTCACAGAAACATATGGAACAGAAATAAAAGTCTGCAGCTGGGCATTAGTCACCAGTCACACAAAAACAATTTTATATACACGAATCAGAGAAAGGTCTAATGAAAACCCTCAAAATTGATTCAGCCTTTTGGCATTCTTTCACCTTTGAATTCCTTCACACCTCTTTTCATAATAGAGTTGAATCCACTGAAAACCAGTGTTCCATAAACCTCTTGTTTTAGAGCGGAACACTCAATGTATGAGTTTTGACACCCAGAATTTAACACCACTTATAAATAATATGGTGATCTGAGCAAATATTTCAGCATCTTTTCACCACCCACTTTCATTCTCTAATGTAAGAGCATGACCAATGAACAAGCTACACATACATGGACTCCTAATAAATATCTGCTTTTATTCAACATGAAATAGAGCTAACAAGTGTTATCACAGCAATGGCATTTACACTTGCATTTATTAGTGAATAGCTCATATAAAGCCTTACTAAACCGAAACGACCAAGAATAAACAAACAAATCCATTTCCAGACAACTTACGTGGTATCAAGGTAAAGGGTGTGGACTTGCTGGCCCATCAGAGCAGGATAGCGCTCCATGGAAGGGTCTGCTCTGAAATCCCCTGTGTGCAGAATAACAGCCCCACTTGGCAGGTAGAAAAGGATCATTGTTGCACCTGGACAACTGAAACAAACAGGAAAAAAAACCCCACACAAATTATGTCAACTCTCCATGATAAACTACTGATAAACTACTTTAAGAGAGAAACCACCCTTCAGTACTAGTACTACACAAAAAAAGTTAAACTCAAAAAACCCTGTTTCATTTTTGAAGATAACTCACCTATTTCAAAAGCTAACTACCTGTAAGAAACTCTCCACAAGAAATGCAGTGATACCTACTGATTGGCATCGAGCAACAGCACTTGGATCCCATCGACCACGCACTGCGTGTCCATCGGCAGCACGTGGACATACTGCTCCTGGACTCGCAGCTTGCTCCTCACCAGATTGCCAGTTACCTGCAACACAGAAAGGATTTCAAACAGGAACAAAGTCTGAAAGAAGCAGTGTTCGTTTTAGAAACAAAAACTCTCCAAGTCAGTCTGGCTTAGAGAAAAACCTGTAAGGCCCTGGGCATAATCAAGCCTTTCAGCAGCATTTCACTTCTCAAAAAGAAAAATGAAAAAAGTTGTCTTTAGATAGCAAACTTTTAAAAGTCTGTTAATAGGCTATGGATTGGAATCAGACAAGGGGCAAACAAGGGGGAAGAAGATATGTTGCAGACAGAGGAAGTCAAGAGGAAGAAGTGGGTGAAACCTTTTTTAAACAAGTGAAGAAGTTTCTAGGTAACAGGCCCCTGGATCTTATCATGGAGGATTGCAGTCACTCCAACTGCAAGGGCAACACAGGATACAAGCATTCCAGGAAACTTCCAGAATGAACCCTAAATAGTTTTTTGATGCAAGCTCTGGATGTGTTGATTAGGCAAGGTGCCCCATCATGGTACAAGTAAAGAAGAGCTGGTTGGACATACAACAGCTAATGGCAGTTGTGGCCATTCAGCAGCCTGAAGTACAGGACACAAAGCATCAGTCTAAAATAATGCCACTTGCTTAACATGGAAAAGAGATGGTTTATGCAGAATCTATTTCAGACTTCCATCACAAATAATGGAGCCAGATTCTTCACGATGCACATAAACCCCAAGCTACAACGTCAACTTGCAAAACCAGAAATTTCAAATGTATTATTAGGGGAAAAAAAAAACCAGAAAAGGTAAGCATTGCAACAGGTTGCAAGGAGACATAGTAAAAATCTGGCCTGTGTTCAAAATTTGACTGACAAAAGCCTCCTTCCCTAACTTTGAAGGTAGACTCACATTGTGCAGAAGATTGGTCTATGTGATCTCCAGAGATCCTTTTTAAACTTGATTTTTTTTATGGTATCTAGTCAGGGAAGTTTCACTAATCCTCTTGATCAGTGAAATCAGGGTAAGGATTTCTCACAAACAAAATGCACTTTCCCCTGTACATATCCACTGACCCAATAAAGGAACCACTGATCTTCTACTTGGTTCCATCAGTACAAAAGTGATTACAGCTGCATATGGATATGATGGTATCCAGCAATCTTGAAACACCTTACCTTATTACAGTAGATTGGAAACCTGAAGTTTTTTGTTAGTCCACAGTAGTGGTCAGAGTGAAAATGAGTAAGGAAATAAGCTGTGCAGCCTTCAATTTCTCCATACCTGAAGGCATCAACTGTGAAACCAGTTCCTGCAGCAAAGAGGGAAGAGAAGCCAGTCAGTAAAAATGCATAGTTCAGAACCAATTGCTAATCAGATGTTCCTTTTGTTTTCTTTCTGTCTTCCCAATTGAAAGGTAATAGTTACTCCACATACAATTGAAGGAGCCATTTAAAGCTTAACATGTTTTGTGTATCAACAGATGCAAAAAGAGATTTTCACTTACTAAAATAAAAATTTCATGAACTGTTCACAAACAAATACTTTCAAAGGCCTCCCAAATATGTTGTTCAGCTGCCCTCTTACACAGATGGCAAATGGTTAAGCAAATAAGACACATTTATCTGCATTTAACTGGTATTTTTGAAAGTTCAAACAGATTGAAAACTAATACTAATACCTTAACACAAAACAGGTAACTGCAGCTGAACAGAATTGCATTTTGCAATCAAACTGCCATTCTTCAATTATTCTTAATTTAATATTTCTCTTAAAGCATGCAATAACATAATTATTAAGCAAGCAACCTGGGGTCTTCAAACCTATCTGCTGAGATGAAATGTGCCTGACTTGCCATTGTATGCTTCCAGAGTTTGTATAAAGATGTTGCATAAAGACAGATGTATAGAAGACAACCCTTCTCTCTGCAAATACTTCTTTTAAATGCAAACATACTGATAAACAGTCCTTTTCCATTGGGCTATCTTTCTTAAAACCACCAAACAGTGCACAGAACGAAGTCAGCTGGTGGCACTCAAATATTTTTCATTTTATTTTACACAAATTTCCCAGATCTTCTAGGAGAACTAGAAATAGTTCCACTTAATTGAGGCTAGAACTTCAAGTCAAAAAAACCATAGCAGTCTGATCTAAGTAAAAATCCCTAACCCAAAATCCCTCAAGTGTTTGAGAAGTACCAGACTCAAAACTAACTTTAATGGTGTAAGCATCTGAAGCTTTTTAAGATGCTGAACCATCATCCTTTAATTTACCTCATTGCTTGAGGAGACCCTGAGAAATTCTTGGCTGTTTTCTTAACTAAACTCTTCTGCTCAGTTTTCTTTCTTTGTTTTCACAGTTGAAATAAACCATATTTCTAATACTATTGCATTTCAAATACAAAATTAAATTCAATTCTTTTACCTTAGTGTTAAAGAAATGATTGCTATTGACAACACTATTTTCAGGCACAACTGAAGCAATGCAAAAGATTAATTTCAGGAATTAGGAGCACATATTAATCAGACATATTTTAAAAATAATTTAAGAAAGTAGTTATCAAGAGTAAAAATACTGAAGTGTAAAATCAGGACAAAAGGACAACACTCCAGCCAAAATAAACTAACCTCTACAAAAAGCCAAGTTCCCTCTCACCTGGTATTTTCTTGTAGAAGGGGCAGTGTTTTTTACTTGGTTCTTCACCTGTAGTAGGTAATTCTTTAAATTTTTTTCTCCACCTTCGTCGGCCACCAGAAGGTATATCTGCAATGGCTTCATTTTTACTTGAACTTTCTGTAACTGCTTCCACATCTTCCACAGACCCCTCAGCCTTCCTTTTTTGCTGTCTGGGCCTCTTTCCATTAGGAGATACTGAACTTGGTATCTGCTTTTTCTCATTCAAGCATGCCTCTCCTTTGCGTTCCTCCTTTGCTTTGGGTTTTAACCCAAAGAAAACACCAATATCCATTTGTTTAAGTTCTTTGGCAGGACTGGATTTAGTGTTCATAGTTGCTAATGAAAGAGATGGCACTGATTTAGAAGAGATGGGGCTGGGAAAGCTCACAGCAGCTGTACTAAGATTTCTGTTTTTCCCCACTGCCGTCTGCAAACTCTCCTGGCGAGCTGTTTTTTCTACTGCACTGGCAGTCATTTTATCTGTATGAGTTAAAATGTTACTTGGCTCCCTCAAAACATTACTCTTCTGTGTCAGAAGAGAGCCAGCATCTTCTCTGTCTAGCAGTGATGATGTCTCAGTAAAACTCACATATGCAGAATCCAGAGCACAAGCACCAGCATCTTCTGACTCTGTGGTTCCTGCTTTGGCAGCAGAGGAAATCAATTCTCTGACTGAGAATTGCTCAGCCTCCTTGTAACTAGAAGCAAAAGAAGATCCACTGGCTACCACCTCTTGCTGGGGATCTAGATGGTTCAATGTATTTTCTTCCTCACAGAGGGTTTTTTTAGTTATGAAATTTTCCATTTTTGTATGCTCATACTGAGGCTTCCTCTGTACAAGAGGTCCATCAAATGTTTTAAACACTACAGAATTAGAGTCTTCTTCTGAGTTCTGCACTCTGAATAATTTATTCTGTGATACTTCTACTTTCTCGTCCTCTTCCTCTTCACTTTCCTCAATTGTACTTAGTGGAGAGTAAGAAATTTCACAGTCATTGAAGTCCACTCCTGACTGCAGCAGACTTGGCTGACTTGTATCTTTCTCAATACACAGATCTTTTCCTGTTTCACTTGCTTGAGAGGTTGCAAAATCAAAAAATTCAAATTTACAACGATTATCTGCTGTCTGTGGAAGCTGGAGTGTCTGTTGAGGCTTTTCAACATGTGCAAAAAAGGGAGTACTTCCACTAATTAGATTTAGAGTCTTCATTTGTGGTGAATTCCGTACCGCTGATGCACAGTTGTCATTTGGGACGTGCTTTATTTCAGTAGAGGGCTTCTCATCCTGTGAGGTTTCCTCTGCATAACCTGGGGAACAGCTGGGCTTTGCAGCAGTAGAACGTGTCATCTTCATCTCCACAGTGGTTCCCAAAGAGTTTACCAGATACTCCCCTGCCCTGTTTGCTGCAAGTAGGAAATGGCTGTAACGCTTGTAGTGGGATGGGATGGTGGAGGTGCACAGTAAACCATCAGGACACTCTATGGAAAGAGTTAAATAGATGTGGTTTGTTAATACCTTTGCAAGTACAGTTGGCATAGCTAAAATAAAAATCACACATGACACAACATGTACGAGCTTTTTCTTATAAATACAGCTGCTGGAGGACAGAAGGCACAAGTAAAAAGTAATTTTCAAGCTACCAAGGCCTCTTGCTCTGAGCTGAGAAATGAGAATGCTTCCAGCCTAAAATCAAACAGCTGCTCATACAGCACTATGTCTGAGCTATACAGCCCATTAACCACAAGAATAGTCGACCCTGTTTCAATGCTGTGCTCCTGTAATTACACAGCTTCAGGTTTAGAAACGCCTCACATTCAAGCAACAAGCTCAGAGAAGCAGCACCAGAAACAGCCAGCACATTTCAAATAGAAGAAACAAACAAAAAAAATCAAATCTCAACTCTGAATTAACTTGAAATTCCATTTCAGAGTGTCTGATATTACACACTAAGGAAAAAAAAGTTGCCTATTTACCTATATGAGGAAAACATTCAGCATTGAGATGCTAGGGGAAAAAAACCAAAACCATAGCTCTTCCCTAAGCCTTTCCCGCTGCCAGTTTGCCAGCCTAACTTTTCAGGCTTTTAAAGTGAATGCATAAACCCATTAGAAGGATTTTTCACCTGTTAATTATGGGAGTAAGATGGAAATGAGGTGTTAAAACACCTGCCTTAAATTAAAAGCACTGCCAAAATCAGCATGAAAGGACTTAGATTTCATTGTTCTGAAGAAGAAACTCTAGGAAAGTTATCAAAATGTAAAAAGGAGAGTGGTTACGTTACCTAAAACAGCCTTTACTTACATTTCCAGTCTGCATGCTTTCTGTTTTACAAAAGTTATGAGATGTATTAAGGACATAAATTGGATAGCTGAATCTGTTCAGATATGGTATTTCCCCATGAAAGAGTTTTATTCTTCTTGTACAGAGCTCAAAAGAAAATCGTTGTCTTATGATACAGGAATGTTAGTCTCTATTTCTATATAAAATTTTTAAACCATACTGGCACACAAGCTAACATTTCAAGTAAATTGGCATATTTCAGCTTCCAAATGTCCATAGACAACTGAACAAACCACGTATCAACACGGATACATGATAATAAAATCCATATCTACAGAGAAAGAAAACTGATCTTGAAAGTAGCACCCTTGTGCCTGAAGGTTCTTTTCTGACACTGACTTAGTAATTGTAACAGGTTTCGTTATTTTAAATATGCACCTTCAGTTTGTTCAATGAAATACTAAAACTTGATAAACAGTCATGAAACTTTCTCAGAGTTTTGAGATTAGATTCTGAAATGAGATTTTCATGTCAGATTTCCATGTTCTTCAAAAGAAGCAAAAATTTCATACAAAAATAGGACTGATCAGTAACAACATAATGAAGCATGATAGAAGTCATACCAACTACCATTTCAGATTTTGAGCTGAATTTTAAAAAAGCCATGTTTACAGCAATATTTCATGAGAAGTCTGCAACTTTCCTCTGACGTTTTTTTCTTACTCTAGTCATACCTTTTTCAATGGGTCCTGGAGTTTCCAAACATTCATAGACGTGCCACTGAGGTGTCTGGACCAACAGCAAAGAGAAAGGCATCTGGCAGCTGGGACAGAATCCATCGTGAATGGGCTTTGCATTTTGTGAGCTCTGTTCTGCCAGGCCACTCACGCTTTCCTGGGAGTGCACACTACTGTCTTCTTGACACTGATCTACATCCTGACCTGGCCGTGAGCTCTGCTTGGTTTTCTGAGGTGTATCGGTTTTTTCTGTGGATTTCTTTTTCCTATTTCTCTTTCTTTTTGGCCTGCCTTTGCCACCACTTACTTCCTGCACAGGAGTAGAGATGCTCTGTGAATTACTCTGATGCTTTTGCTTCCTAATGGATTTGTACTCCCAAATGTCCTCTTCCAATAAAGCATCTTCAGACATGGCAACACACTAAATATTCTCCTTTCTTTTAAACAACAGTTCACAAACCTGCCTTTCCTCCCGCTAATATATTTTCTCTTCCCTCCACTCTTCACTATCTGAGGAAAAGCTCCAGAAGCCCATGTTAAAAATGCAACACTGGGCCACAAACCAAGCAGCAGTCCCTGATGGGACAGGAGCATGGTGGATCCTATCCCCCAAATAATTTAATGAGCGTCTCTTTGTAGATTTGTAATTTCTCCTGTTACACAGGGCCCGAGCCTGCAAAGCCTTCCAGGGTGAGCCATTTCCTTCAGCTTCCCCTCCGCATCGTTAACTCCACCCGGCCTCGGTGCGGGCTGAAAGATTTTAAAGACTTTAAAACAAAACGAGGAAGAATTCAGCTACGGGATCGTAGTCGGGGTGTCCCGGGATGCTCTTCCGGACTGTCCCCCCGGAGTGTCCTGTGATTTTCGTCCAGAGCGTCCCGGTGCTGCTGCACGGTGTGTCCCAGTACCTCCGAGTGTCCGGGATGCTCTCTGCGATGTCCCCAGGTCCTCCAGTGTCCGGGATGCACTCCGGGATGTCCCAGGGTTCCCAGTATCTGGGATACTCCCTGGGATGTCCCGGTGCTCCTGAATATCCCGGGACGTTCCCTGGGATGTCCCGGTGCCCCGGAATGTCCGGGATGCTCCCTGGGACGTCCCGGGTCCCGCCGGTTCCGCGGGTGACACCTCCTCTGCCGTTTCCCGCCGCCGCCGCTCATTCGCTTCCGCAGGTTCGTCACCGCGGCCGTCGCTCAACTTCTCCGCATCTCCCATAGTATGCCTCCCAAAAAAGCCCCGAATCCCACTGTTTAAATTAGTGGAGCCTGGTTTCGACTTTTTCCCGTGCTGCTCAATTTTTACATCTTAAAAACGCTAAAGCAGCCGGGAGGGAGACACGGGCTGTGTTGAATCTGCTGCGCGGGAATCTCCACCGTGGGCTCCCTCTGGGAATGGCCTGCTGTGGATACCAAGGATACGTAAAAACAGGGAATAAGTGAGGAGGTCCAGCTTTAAGACAGACGAGTTATTGCGTGTTTGTGCTTTGTGCTTCATTCTCTTTTTCAGTCGCGGTTTACCGCCCTGGCGCCGCGGGCGGTGCCGAATGTGCGGCGGTGAAGCGCCAGGCCGGTAAACAGCGCCCGGGTGAGGCGATGGCGGCGGGCGGCCTGGCGGGGCTCCTGCCCGCCCAGACACAGCTCGAGTACGCGCTGCTCGACGCTGACACTGCCCAGGAGAAGGAGAACCTGGTCTACCAGTACCTGAAGAAAATGGACAGCCGGGAGCGGGACCTGACGGTGCCCGAGCTCGGCGGAGGTGGGTGGCGCGGCCCGGGCGGGGCCGGGGGTCTCCCCGGGACAGGCGGCGGAGCCCCGGCTCTCCCCGTGTGGGGTTTGCCCGGAGGTGCCGCTGCCTGCGAGGACCGGGCAGGGCCGGCTCCATGAGCCGCTGTTTAAATGGCACTTGGAGCTGCAGGAAATGCCACTCCTGGAAGCACCAGGAGCGAAGGGCAAGGCAAGAGAACCCCTTTAAACATCCTCTCCCTGCTACTATCTGACAAACACGTTCTGTGAAGCCTCTTTTCTAAATCTGTTCCCATCTGTACTGTGTATTTATATCTGTCGCCTCTGGTCGTAGTGAGAACCTTGCTAACTGTCCCTGCCTTCTCCTGAGCTCTCTTGGTTTCCCGGAGCATCCCTTAGGATGTTCCCCAGCTCTCTGTCCCCGTGACTTAGCCGCACTTGTCAATTTTCGTGCCCCTGGTAATACAAACTGTGCTGCAGATGTCATTCACCCTCCTGCAGTGGTTTGCCCCTTTCACACATTTCTATGTCTCTCCTTGTGTCAAGGGGGAAATCAAAAGTAAAGTCTTGTAAGATCTTGCAAGTCCTGCTCAGGGTCTTTTTAACCTTTGAGGGGCTCCCTGCAGCTGTGGGAGCTCACATCACACTGCCAGACAGAGAGCTCAGGGGGTGAACTTCAGGGCTAAAATCACACGTATCATGGGAATGAATTACCATTCATTCAGCTTTTAACCAGTGGAGCACAAGGAATGCTCGCTCTGTCTAGATTTGGAGCCCTGAATCGAATTTTAGCTTTTGCCCATTAGTATTGCTTCAGTGTTCTGTCAAGGTTTATTTTCTCCTCTAAAAGGAGCTCAAATAAGTACCCAATATCTATGAAAACTATTTTAATTCTAGTGAAAAGGGGAGAAATGCTGTAAAATATATAAACTACCCTTTTCTTTTGAAAAGTGAAAAGTAAAGCTCCCACACTGTTGGAATAACGCATATAATTGAATTATTCTCGTTATTGTCACCAAAGCTAAATGTGTATGCATCCATTTATATTCCAATATTCCAATGAACTCTGAAATCAGTTCTTTACAAAACTGTGGGAAAAATCGTTAAGAGTTTAACACTTTTAAACTTTTAGTAGCCTTTATGTGATTCTTAAATAATTGACTGTTACCCAAATGGCATTGTTGGGGGTTGAATAATGTAGATCATGTTTTAAAATGTATGAAATTTGTTTTGAGGTTTACATGTTCTTTCAATTAAAAAGTGCCTATGTAAAGATATAAACTACACTTATATAAATACAGTGAATCTTATTTATTATATTTTCATTTACTAATTATGAAAATTGCAGAACATAAAGATGAGTTGGATAAATAAAAGGCTTTTTGTTTGCCTTTCTACCTGCAGAAAAAGGCATCTCAAGCTCTTTTATTTTTTAAGTTAAAAGCAGCAGGAGGATTGTGTGGTGTTGGTGCCTTTCCCTACCCTTCTCCTAACTGGCTGTCACTGTTCATCGAATTCCAGATCTGCAATGGTTAAACACTGAAGGTCCTATTTCTCTTCACAAAGACCTTTGTGGAAAAGTTGTGGTGTTGGATTTCTTCACTTACTGCTGCATCAATTGCTTGCACCTTCTGCCTGACCTCCACGCCTTAGAGCACCAGTACTCTGATAAAGGTAAAAGTGCTTTGGCTAGCTGGGAATAGAATTTCCTGGCACTGTTGCAGGCTGAGGAGCTGAGTCACTTTGTTGCTGGTTACTAAACTGCTGGCAATATTTCAGAGTTGTCTAAAAATGTCTTCTAATCTTTTAAGTAGCCTAAAAAAGGTGACTGTGTGTACATCCATCACATTTTTAAATGGGGTTAAATAAAGTATCTGTTGTGTCTATGTAATTAGACAAACAGGATAAGTGCTTAAAGCCCAAATCTGATACCTCTCTAAATAAGGTGACCTCTATAAGTAAATTTTTTTTCAAATAACTACTCAAGAATGTGGGATACAGGCTCAAAATTATTATAAGTAGGTAGCTTTCCACCCTTGACTGAGGAACCAGCTTTGAGAAGAATATAGTAATAGTGGTGGAATGGATATGGACAGGTGGTAGAATAGGATATAGATTACTTTTTTATTCCATTGGAACTGAAATAACAAAATATGTAAGCTTGATGTAGAATTTTTTTGGTATTGGTGTCATGTTGTATACCATTAATAGCCCTGTATTCTAGAGAGGGAATTATGGTCTTTAAAGTCACATCTGAAATGAGATCTGTCACTCACTCTGACTGAATAAAAATGCAGGGTAATTTCTTTTAGAATGCAGTGTCTTGTCATGGTGGCTTGTCAGAGATAAGCTGTAGTCTTACACAGAGTGTGTCAGCTACTCACTTATCTGGGATATTTTAATAGTCTAAACAGGGACATGAATAACAGTGTTACTTTCAGTCCTAAAATGTTGTATTAAATACAATATATATGTAGTAAATAACATAATGTTTGATTCTCCATTGCTGTTTTTGATTGGTTTTAATTTTGGCAGTGTTTTTTTCATGTGTTACCCTTTTCACTAGAGAAAGAAATTGCAATATCTTTGAACTTTATGTAGTGCTTTAGATAGGTTACTTAGTACTTCACACAAGATTCAAACTAGTTTTTCTACCTTGGAAAGGTTAGATGTTTGCTTTGGAGAAATCTGAGATGCAGTGTAATGTTTCAAATATTAGCAAAGTTGTCCTATAAGGAAAAACCTTGATGGCATTTTTTTGAGAGAGAGTCAGTTTTAAGTGGAAGGTGAATGGCAAACGATAAGCAGACTGTTGTGGATCAGGCATGTTGGGAAGAAGGTCTAGACAGAGATTTTGGAAGATTATGTTGGCATAAAATCAATAATGCCTTTAAATTATAACTATTTTGTCATATATTGCAAGTGTAATAATATAGCTGTCATATCCTAATCTGTTTTTAATGCTGAGGTCTTAAATCAGCTGATAACAAAATGCTCATTTTAACAACCTCTCCCCACAAGCTTTCACCTAAAAGTACTTGAATAGCTCTATACAGGTGTAAAAGAGGCTGCAGCACTCTGAACTAAAGGTCCACTTGGAGACATGCTTTTTCCTTTGACTTGTATTAAACTTCTGTCACAGGAGTTACTACTTTGCTGATGGTGATAAATGATTTTTGTATTTGAACTACCCCTGTAAGTTTTCTTTGGATTTCAGCTATCCTGTTCTTCTAGAAACTCGAGTGAGAAATGAGATGCTTGGGGTGAAAGTGGAGGTAAAAGGAAAGAAGAACAGATGTGTGGAACATTAATCTTAAATTTAAACCATTAGGAAGCAGAGGACAACAGTTGGCTTCAGGAAGAGATTAAGGTGCTTGGTAATTCAAACAAAAAGAAAAATACGTTGGGTTTTTTTCACTGTAGATCTCCCTTCTGGTTCTTTTCTGCTGTTTTAATGTCTTGATTGTCAGCCCTTTCAGGATTATTTAATCTCTCTTTGCTGTGCTACATGTCTAAATCTTAATATTACACTAATATGTATAAACATGAGGCAGTAAGGGTGGTGGGTTTTAAGCCATAGAAAAACTTTTCAGTACATGGTCTTAGATCAGTGTGCATCTTCTTCACCCAAGGCAAACAAGATTTTCTAATTAGTAGGAGAAATGGGAGGGGGGAGTTGTTGGCTTGAGAAGATTGAGAAAGAGAAAAGTTGGAAGAACAAAACATCTTACTTGGGCAGAGCATCTGTCTCATAATGCGTTTGGATCTTCAATCTCTTGTTTGAATACTTGAAGGTATATTGCCTATTTTTTCTTAGTTACAAGAACAAACCTTGATCTAGTTGACTGTACATTGTGGACAAACGTACTCAGTATATACATCTTCTAATGACTTTGTTTTAATGTGGTTCAAATGCCCTTACATGGAGCATGTTGAAATTTCAGCTGTGTGATCACCAGACAGGAGAAGTTTAAACACAGGAGGCTGTAATGTTAGGGTGATCCTAAATCATTATAAACATTGTAGTACATGTGCCACAGTTCTATTGTCTGGAACTTCAGGAGATCTGTTTCAAAATGAAGACTGCTTTCCACAAGATTCAATGTCGCCCAGCGTCTTTATCTGATATGCTCTCACTGCTATCTTCAGTGGTGCTATTTCTGTATTTCAAGTGGCATTCAGAAAGTTATTTTAAACCGCAGTGCATATTCAGTTCATGTTATCAGCAGTCCAGAAATTACTTCTATAAGAGGAAGTGCTTTTTAATATTCAGAAATAGCTTGGCATAAAGCCAGCGTTGTGTTCTGCTGTAGTCCTTCAAACAAAATGTTTTAAATGGAGTGCATATTGTTATTTCTGAGCATAGCATCCATTGTTTCCACAAGAGTTTTCCTCACAGGGGGATGTTGTACCTTACTTGTGCTGTTCAGGTGTTCACTATAGAATTGTCTTTTAGCTTTAATGATTTTGAAGGACAGATACAAGCACTGGTGCTGATCCCTTTACAGTTAAAATATTTGACCTGCTGTTTGCATTTCAGCAGGTAATGATTGTACAACTTCAACTGTCTGATACTTCAACATTCTGCTCCAATGGAGTTGATAAGACAGTAACAGTTATAGTGACTTCTTAATGTTTTAATTGTGAAATTGTTACATTCAAGCCTGCTTTGTTTGTAGTGAGTGTTACTTGACATAGTTGTCAGTGCTGCCATTTTTATCTGAAATACAGAATACTGTATTGATTTCAAGGGCCTATTCATTATATCTTTTACTGTTTATCTAGAGGTAGACATGTCCAGGTAATTCTGGAGTTCCACAATTTGGTGTTATTTTTGTGGCTTCTACTTAACTGTGAAAAAGAATTTTCTAAAACACAGTAATTGTGTATAGGAATCAGAAGGCAAAGAGGTGTCCTAAGTATCTTAAAAAAACCCCAAGTATCAGTTGAACAGCTACAACTTACCCACAATTATTTTGAAAGTATTTTCTGGCTTAGTATGTAGAGGTTCAGGAACTAAGAACAATTCATGTCAACCAGCTGTGGAAGTAATGGTCCTAAAATCTGGTAATTTTACTGAAATGTTATTTCTGAGTTTCAGTATTTTCTTTATCTAGCTACCTGTAATCCTACTGAGACATAATTGCTTTCTGTTTGTTCAAATCCTCTCTCATTCTGGGGAGCAGTCAGAATATGAGATAACTGTGGCTCATTTTTCCTTTGGTTTTTTTGTTATTGTTGTTTTCTTTTTTGTTTTGGGGTGTTTTTTATTATTCAAATACATCTCAGTGCACAACTTCATTTTTCTTTGCAGATGGTCTTGTTATTGTTGGTGTCCATTCAGCAAAATTCCCAAATGAAAAAGTTCTGGATAACATTAAAAGTGCCGTTCTGAGATACAATATTGTCCACCCTGTAGTAAATGATGCGGATGCAACACTGTGGCATGAGCTAGAAGTGTCCTGCTGGCCAACTCTGGTCATTCTTGGGCCTCGTGGAAATATGCTGTTTTCTCTTGTTGGAGAGGGACACAGAGAGAAATTGTTTTTATTTACTTCTATAACACTGAAATTCTACAAGGAAAGAGGACAAATCAAAGATAACAACATTGGAATAAAGCTGTACAGAGACTCCCTTCCACCTTCTCCTCTGCTGTTTCCTGGCAAAGTGACTGTAGATGATTCAGGAGAAAGGTTGGTCATAGCAGACACTGGACATCACAGGATTTTGGTGACTCGTAAAAATGGACAAATTCTACACACTATTGGAGGTAAGGATATATCTATGTAAGTTTATTATAGCAATTTCAGTTTAGGAGTAGAGTATGTCTGCTGTTCCTCCTGGGCTGATTCTTTTCCTGCAGGACCTGGCAGTTTGTAAGCATTGCGAGAATTTTGTTTTGTACTAAAATTGCTTTTACTCAATTTGGGAGGTATGGTGTAAGACCATCAGTGGGAGACTGTTAATGCAGTTGTTGGAGATGCCTAATAGTTTTCATTGCTTCATTGAGTAAAGTTTGTGTCCTCATGTGATTTTTTTTGAATTACAAAAATGCATTTTGTATTCCTCTGAAGGAGTTGCAAATGGTTTTAGGTGTAAAGGATGTACATCTACATCAAGCAGCAAGGTAGGGAAAAGACGAGACTGTAATGCCTCCCTTTCCAATAGAAGTGAATGTTGAATTGTTGTGGTGGTGTTGTCAGGAGAGGTTTTTCATGTGTGTTTTTTGCTTGGTTATTGAGTTTTTTCGGTGGAAGAGCATTCCTGTTTAGGATCTCCTCTTGTTTCAAAAGCAAAGGAGAATTACTAAGAACAGTGGCATTCCAGTAAGTACACAGGCACCAGAAAATGCAGTTGCCTTGGTACATATAAGAAGACCTGTGTTCTCTTCAAAATTGAGATGATAATGTATAAACAAGTTATGAAAATAGTGAAAATATTTTAAATTTGGTTACATTTATTACAAAGTTTATATAAGTAGTATTTCAGCTTTAGAAAACTAACATCCATAGTTGCTTTTGTGAAATAACAATGTGCTTTAAGATGCAAATGAAGACAATTTGCACACTCTTTGTATGCTTTATTGTTTCACAAGTGAAATTGTTCTTTTTTTGAATCTATTAAAATGGTCAGTTATATATTAGTGCAACAAGTATGTAACTGTTAGGACAACCATTATAGAGAAATTTAGGAAGCAGTTGAATCCTCAAATTTTTGAAAACAATGGTTTATTTATGTCTCAGAATCAGGACCTGTGTGCTGATGTGTCCTATATTACTTAGTCTGGAATTGACTAATGCCTGCCCCAGGGCAGGATCCTACAAATCTCATAAAAATACTCTTCTGTTTAAAGAAAGGAGGGAAAATCCTCTTGCTATTTGAAATAACACTGCATTGGCTAGACAGGCTATTTATTCAAGTTAATCTGATTTATCATTAAGGCATTAGTCTAAATACCTTTCTCCTTTAGGATGTGCAAACAGAATTTCTTGTACGAGAATTTGGTTTCTGCTTGATACATGAGAGGAAGTCTCTGCCTACAGGCTATCCTTTAGTGTTTTGGGACAGTCGTTAAACAGGAATTCAGGAGTGTCCTAAGCTCCAGACTGGTACCCTCCTTCCACTGGCATTGTGTGCTATTCCCTTCCCTGGGGATGTGCACCCTCTCACTTATTAGGGGAGCTACTGGAATCTGACACACCAGTACTTCAGTCCTTTGTGTCTGATAAGGTCTAAACTGATTTCTGACAGGAGGTTGTAAAAATTTGTGCATTTCAGTGACTCATGATTCAGTGGGCAGAAAAGAATGTAATGAAGTTGATAATGCAGTAATAAATGTGAGCATGCACAAAGGTTGAAATTGTTATTTGCATCATAAATCATGGTACACACATAACTCATACCTAAATATCTTCTGCTGACACATCCTGCTAATGCACTTTAAATGCTACCTTCTCTGAAGTACAGTGCTTACCTTCAAACTGTTATGTTCCTTTCTATTTCCTTACTGTTGTATGCAGAAGGCTGTCACTCCATCATTCCCACTGTTCTTTTGTGTAATTAGTTCCATGTCATCTTTTTCCTAATTAGTTTTCTTAATGAGAAAATGTTGCTAATCGAATACTAGTTTCATTTGTGATTACACCAAAGTCTAAACCAATGAAATGGAGTTGAGCTTTGGATTTTTTTTTCTGCTGGCTTGCTTTGATGTAGTCAAGAATAAAAAAAAAAAAAAGTAATTTTTAAAAAGTTGCTGTTGTCTTTTAGTGCACCTTAAAACCCTATTAAGACTTCTCTTTAAAATACAAGCTTAAAAAAGCAGAGAACTTGTGCAGAATGAGCTGAGAACTTAATAGCACCAGGCTATTTTGATTATATAGCACAGTGACTAAAA
>WAAE01003119.1:0-27039 GCA_013400495.1 Nicator chloris
AAAAAAACCTGCTAAGAGTATTACTAACCACTTTTTAAGTATCAGGCTTCTCTCCAGAGAACTATTAAATCTTTACCTCAATTATAAAACCTTTTCTCTCTGCGGTAGCATAAGAGATTTTGTCCCAAACTTTGCCGAGAGAGGTCTCAAAGAATTTCATTTTTCCAAAGGGAAAATTTAGAGATTAACTAATTATTTTCTGCCATTAAATAATAAACATTTCTAAAAGGAAATGTTTTTCAACTGAAAGTAAATTTCCTAGGGGAAAAATATTAATTACTAACTCGAGATTCTTCAGTGAAAAGAAGGGAAATATAATAACACATTTGCCTCTCAAAATAAAGAAAAAATACCTATCTTTTTAAAAAGTTACATTGTTTCATGTAATTATTTCAAAACTACGCCTGTTCACTGCCTGGTTTAACGAGCAGACCAAGATTTTTTCTAGGTAGGTTTTGTTACTGAACTGATTAAACCATATTGTTGAAATTAGTTAAAATCCCCTCTGCTCTAAACTGTGGAGTCTTGTCACTATTGAAAAATATTTTTGTTTGTAGTGTTGGGGTTTTTTTGCTAGCCTATTTTCTTAGTTATGGTTCCAGCTGTCACACTTAGTTAATAATGACTGTGTTAAGATTTATAGGAAAGATTAATATTTATTTTGATGAGTCTTCTATGAAAATTTTTTCTCCTAATCATAACTGAAATATGTAAACTATTCAACTCAGATAAAGAGAGAAGAGAAAAAGGTCACATATCATTGAAGAGTCTATCACCATGGAAAATATCACAAAATAGTCCGTAATTATGGAAAATCAAATATAAGTGAGCCCATAAAGATAACTTCTTTCTTTCAACATGCATTCAGGGAATAAAATAAAAAAAGCTGACAAAAACCACATGAGCTGAAAAATATGTTAATATTGTAATGCAGCAAGGCTGAACTTTATAAAGCACATGATTAAAACTTTTAGGGAGTCTAAGCAAAGCTATGATTTTATCCATATCGAACAAAAGTATGTAAAAAAACCACATAAAATAAGAACACTAATTTTGATGCACTGGTAAGCCCATGAGTGTATCTATACAAGTTCCTTTATTAAGAATTCAGGCTTTTTAAAGTAGTTCAATAATACATTATGGTTTCAGAAGAAAATCATGCTGCAAAGAAAAAACATCATTGTAAGCTACAAAATCAATAATTTCTAACACAAATGAGGGAATTACTTTGACTTGAAGCCCTCTACACCTGCCATTCTCAGGGTTAATGGTTATTGGGAGCATCTTTTCAGTGTGCAAATTCAGTCAGGCTATATAAAAGATTTGGAACCAAAAATGAAGCCCCACCCCACACTCTGCAAAGTATCAGGAATTAAAGCACTGAGTTCTTGTCTTTGTCTTTCATGATGCATAAATAAACCCCAGAAAAGGAGAGAAACGTCTCTACTCCTCACTTTAGATATAACTTCATCCTGTGAACTTATACTGTCCTCCTATCAAAAGGGGCTTTCTTCACAAAAGGTGTTCCCAGCCATCTGCTCACAAGGAACATTGCCAGCTGGCAAATTTGGTTGGGTTTTGTTGCTTTAATTCATTTTCAAAATCTTCAGATTTCCAAATCTGGCAGCAGATGCAGAGTAACAAATGCGTGTCTGTCAGCCCACTATTCCCTGCCGAGAGGCCTGTGAGCGTGCTGATGATACATATGCAGCTCATTAGGAGCGTGGTGAGGAGAAGTGAATGGATTGATTTACCGCCGCATCCGGTGAAGCGGCAGCCTCAGGAGCACACGGCGCAGCAGGCCCTGCCCCGCCATCTCCCAGTGCCTGATCCTGTGGGAGAGGCCAGACTTCCCATCTCCTGGGTGCAGATTGCCTCCCAGAAGCTGAAAGAGGGGAAAAGGTACTTTAGCAAGGAAAGGGATGGTAAGCAGCCCTCTTCTCTAGACAGGAAGGGATGGCTGTTGTTAAGTGTAAAGACCATTTTGCGGCTTTGTTTCCCTTTCACGAAGCGCTAAAGGCCCCTGGCGCTGTTTTAATTGCCCATGTGGTTGAAAATAAGCAGCAAATTTTGGAAGAGTTTGGGAGCCAATCTTCTTTTACAGGGGCCCTTGCCTCAGGGGTGCCAATTCTGTTACTCCAGTGATCCTTATTTCAGCCTGTTGATGGGTGGGATCGCAGCTCCAGGCTGTTACCCTTGGTGATCCACAGTGCTGCTTCAGGGGCAAACTTCCTTTCAGATTGAAGGAAATTCCAGCGTAGGTCAGATGGGCTACCTACAGAGTGAGTCTGTTCTCTGCACTGACAGAGAGAGACTTTCCTGGGGAACTGCAGTTTCAGAGCCCCCACCATCCTCCCCTCTTACCTCTTCAGTGCCACAGAACTGAACCCCCACAGAGGAGGGACCACCGTGGGAGAGAAATCTGGGAAATAGTACTGAGCTCTAGAAGCCTGGCAGGCACATCCTCAAGTGTACCTAGTAAATTTATCACAAGGCACAGGATGAATATTCTTTCTATGCAGCCAAGAGTGGAAAATCCAGCTGTATCTTTCACATACACTCAGCCATTCTCTCAACATACAGTTCTAGTAGGAAATTGAGGAATCAAATGTATAGTTGTGTCTATTGTACAATGTGTACACACACATACGTGTAATTGCATGTGCAAAGAGAGGTCCCATCCTGCTGGCTTGGTTTTCCATTTCTCACCAATAACTTTCTAAACCCCAATCAATTCTATTCAAGTTTGAAAAGGGATCCCATTGCCTGTTCAGAAGTAACAGCAAAACTTTGTAGAAAAGCATCCCTCAGGTCTCTCTTTATTCTACAAGATGTCAGCAAATCAAGTGGTACAAACGTGTGGGGACCCAGTCTTTGTTCTGCTTGTCATTAAAGTGTTTCTCCTGATCTGGCATTGTTCTGTTGGAGACCAGGTTCGATGATCAGAGACCCGGTGGCTTTGTCTAATCTGGTATCCAGTATGGGTTTGTCAAGCATTGCCTCACTAATCTCAGTTCAGTTCTTTGTATTTTGAATGAGGAAAAGCAGCACTTGTGAATGAGCCATACGGAGCTGTGATTTCACAAATCACGTTGGGTCTCTAACGAGCAAACTCTTTCTGCAAATGAATTAAATCGTTATCACGTGATGCAGACTACAGAATTGCGTCTGCCTTTCCCCCCAGGCATTGGCCGTTTCCAACCAATGTTTCACCTGATGGTGACAGAGCAGTATTGTGGGTCCTTCAAAGGTGAAGGCTTCTGAGCAAAGCAGTCCTAAAGCTATGGCACAAGAATAAAAACATAATCCCAGAGGATGCGTTGCACATTAAATGCCCTTCATTAAACACTTACTGAGAGAATAAACTTGCTGTTTCTGGTGTTACTATAGAACAGTGCTGGTGTCTACATTTGGTGGACACATTGTTCTACACCATGATCTATTTAGTGGGGGTAGAGTTGTACATGTGCTAACAGCCAACACATAAGTATTGCAGCGAAATACAATATATTAGCAACATATTTTAAAGAATTGAAACTATTAGAGGGACTGCAGGGTGATTAGTAGACTAGTTTGCAGAACGATTTAGGAAAATGCCTTCATCAGAGCTGAAATACACCCTTACCTGTTTTATTCAACCAGGCCTTCTGCAGAGTATTTGCCTGTCTCAAAGTATTAGATGCAAAACACAGAGTTAATTGAATTTTTTGTAAGCTTCACATTAAATTTGTGGTAAAGGACATTGCTGAATCAGGGATTTAATGGGCAAACAGTTAAACAAAGGAATCATGTGCATGGCTTGAGCCAGGAAGCAGGAGGCAGGAATCCAGAGTTTTTTTCACAGCTTTGCCTTTGGGAAAGTGAGATTAATCTTTATACTTGTAATAGATTTTGAGCTTTCCTTAATATACCTTAGGCATCCCAGATATAATTAGAAATAGTAATCTAATGTCAGTCTCGTGCTTATTGTACTTCGCAATTGTGGGATTTAGTTAATTAGTATATTTTGTGTGCTTTGGGGTCCTTGGACAATGAAGGTCATGTACCCACTTAGATGGCTGTTTGGAAAAATGTAGGCTATTATTATTCAAATGAACTTGAAGTTTTATCAGTCAGTTGTAGAGAACAGAGGAAGGAGGCTGAGATAACCACTCCAGCTGTTAGTGTGGCCACCAGTTCTTAGAGGAGACAGCTTCAACATTTTCACAACCAAAATTACTATAGAGTTAAAAAAAAAAAAAAAAAGAAAAGAAAGGGAGGGAAAACATTACATATATAGAGGACTCACTTTAAAGTTAGGACAAGCTGTGCTGAAAACAATGAGGGGAAGACAGACAGGACTTGGTTATGACTGGTCCTGGACATAGATTTTTTTGGTGCCTTGAGAACACAGCTAAAGCTCTGCCCACCATTTTGGACATCCGTAAGGATATTCTTTTCTGTTACTTCTCGGTCTTCTAGAGCATGAAGGCCAACATTCCCACACTTAGCACAGTGAGTTATTGTGGAACAATCCTTGTCTCACATTTTTATGGCCACTTATCTTGAGATTTCCCCTGCAAGTTCTCAGTCAGATGTGGTTTATATCAACCAACATATTCAGTAATGATGGTGAGGGGCAAGATGGCAGGCAGACACACTGGAGAGACCTTCTTTTCCTCAAAGAAAGCAGTGAAAGAAATCTATTGACCTTTTCCCTCTTTATCCATCAGTATTTCAAATCTCTTTGTCCTTTGAGTGACTATTTAGTTTTACAATAAAATGTCATATGCACTTGGTTTGGTTCCAAAATTCAGATTTTATTTTAAGACCAATGGCAAAAACAACCAAAAAATTAAGGAAGGACTTTCAGGAGGACAGAAACATCCATAACATTTGCTTTCTCAGCTTATAAGCAACACTGGTGGCAAAGTCAAACAGTGGAAAATCTCAGCAGGGAAAAAAGGAACCAGTTCTTCCCTTCAGGATAAATATCTTCAATGATAATCAGATGTGTGCAGGAGTTCATATGGGTCCATCTTAATTTTGATGCAAAAGACAAAGATCATAAGATGCAAAATAAATGAAGGAATCAAATACTGATGGGCAAGCAGCAGCAGCAAATTCAATTCTTTGATTTTTTTTTCTATTTTTTGCTACTCTGAGCCTTGGTCCAGAACAGGCTTCTGCATATTAGTAGACTACTTAAACTCATAAATTTCTAGATTTTAGGGTTGGAATGAGCCATTATTATCGTCCAGAGTGACCTGCAGAGCACAAGGCAGAGAATTCCAACTGATAATTTCTGCAGTTTAATCAGCTGCTTGTTGACTTGATCTTCCAAAGTGCTGAGCTTTCTGGCCCCAGCTGGGCCAAGCATTTCAAAGTGATCCATGTGAAGGGGCAAGACGGCTCCTCACAACTTAAAACTACCCACAGAGGTGTCTTACATGAACAGAAGTGGTTTTCTAATAAAGAATATAATCCTTCCAGGGGGGAGGAAGGTGACTGGGGTGACTGACCCATAACCAAGGTAGATGAGAGTGAACACAGACTCACTCACCAAACATCAACAAGATCCTTTGTAGGACTGTTCAGAACACAAACTCCAT
Source organism: Nicator chloris (assembly GCA_013400495.1). Classification (NCBI taxonomy): domain Eukaryota; kingdom Metazoa; phylum Chordata; class Aves; order Passeriformes; family Pycnonotidae; genus Nicator; species Nicator chloris. Next base: position 5,592 of record WAAE01003119.1, read on the forward strand.
TTTTCTTCAAATGTTACTTTGTTGGGATCAAACCAGGGTTTAACAATGTGTTGATCAATGGCACTGTAGTCAGAAATATTCCTAAGACCTAGAGAAGACAACTTGGATGATTGCAAGGATTTGAAGCTCGTCAAAACTCCAACCTTCTTATTGTGGGAAGGGGAATTTCAGCAAAATTCCATTTCATTAAAGCTTTGAATTTGATTCTAGTGCAGAAATAAAACAAAGGTGAAATCTCTCAAGTCACTTTAGAAGCAAAACACCAGACTCCTGAGGAAGCACATTCCTTGTTTCCTTTCTTCTCTGCCCTTTTAAGTGGGTTGTTACACTCACTTACAGCTCTCTGGGACTGTGCCTCTTGCTTTCTTTGAGCACATTTACAAAAGCAAGAAAGGAAAGAATACTTGTCATTCTCTAATTCTTGAGTTCAACAGACAATCTGGGATTCCAGTCTGAAATGCCAAACTGCTTATGTCCACTGCAGAACAAAGCTGAATTTTCAAATCTTTTGTTTATTTATCTATTTATCTGGGTTAAAAGTTATCCTAGCACCTGTCATGTTCCTTGTAAAAGCCCTTTGGTGAAAGGACTTTGAAGCAGTGTTCATAAATCTCATTCTTAAATAGCATTCCTTTGAGGTTAAAAAAAAAAAAAGAGACAAAGCTCGATATTTTTCACTGTTCATTAGATTTTCATGTCTGGAATAAGCAGGGGGCTTTAACAGGAACAAAAAGAAAACAGCAACTCCAATTGCCTGCAATAACTTCAGTACCATGCCTAGGTCTGCATTCAGTTTCCATCTTAACAAAGCACCCTTAGGTGTTCAGTGAATAAGAACCCGGGTAATATCTGTGAATCAGCTGTAATTTTTATCCATCAGAAGTGTCATGGTATGTGCAATGACCTGGGTTCAACTTCTTCACTTGCCCAAAGGCTGGTAGCCTCTCCCTGAAAGTCATTTAGGGTTCCTGTATAATTGAGAGTCTCCAATTTGCTTATAGAATGGACATGTCCCTCCTTGAATATCTGATCTCTCTTTGAACTCCACAGGAAAGTCAAAGCCACACTCAAGACTCCAGAGAGGTAGTGGGTTTATTCCCTATTCCTTTGAAAAACGTCAGAATTCTGTTCAGTCTCTGCTGAAAAAATGGCCTAAAACCCTACCAAATGAACTGTTTTCCTTTCTGTTCACTATTTTGAAAGACAGAAGCTCACTTGATGTAAAATTTAGATCCAGTTTACATTTCTGAACATGAAATATCTCCTATGATAAAGTATGAAGAAATGTAACATTACTTCCTCATTCCTACTTTAATTAATTCGAAGAAGTTTCATTTTAAAAAGGTATACACATTTTTTGTAATCCTCATACTGTAATCAGTGTGTCATAATTTCATTTTAGTAGAGTATTTAAGTATGATTTAATTCTTTTTAAAAGGATATATTAACATCTAATTTCAAAAATTAAAAGTTCAGAATTTTAAAAAACTTTAGTAAAAAAATTTTTTTGAAAATTATCCCTATTTCAGCTTTTCATTCTGAATAGAATATCAGAAATTGCTGAAAGAATCATGGTTTTCAGACTAGACTTCATACGTTGTGGGTAGCACTGCTCAGATTTCAGAGACCAGCAAAAAAAACGAGTTCTTGTCATGTGTGCATTTAGCAATCACCTCTTTTTCAGCCTCATAACAAGTCAGGCACAGCCTTGCTTCCACCGCGGTCTGAGGGCACGGCAGCCAGCCGCAGTGAGTGAGCAGTGCCACAGCAAGTGGCACTTATGGCCCATCAGTGGGTGCCACTAACTGTGTGTGGTCTGTGCATCTGAATGTGCTCATCACTCTGCAATCGGGATGAAAGGCCCGCTTAGCAGATGGAGACCTGTCAGCTCCTTTCCGCTGAACTGCTCTCCTGTGTCATGCAGCCTTCAAGGCATTCCTTTTTTAAAAATACCCGTCCTCTTCAGCAAAATCGCAGGGTGAGTCAGAAAGGAATCGTGTTGCAAAGTCTTTGTTGATTCCTGTGCTAAATGCCAACAGTTCCTGAGAGGATGGTCAGGAGCCAAGCGTCTCCTGATATCCTGCTTACCTTGAATGCCAGAGAGGGAGAGGAAAACCGAAAAAGTCTAACACTTGAGAGTTCAGACCCAATGGGAGTTTAACACCGTGATTTTTATAGCCCACTTATTTTCCTTGTCACCGTAATGGTCAGTGGCCTTCTATAACTGTACAAGGGAAAAAATATCCTGGAAGGAAAGGTACCTAAGGTCTCATCAATTTTTTTAGGGCTGATCCAGTTCTCCTCAGTAGCATGGGCTCTGTACTTACGTTTATGCAGCTGAGCCAAGGATGGCAAAGAGGGAGGTGACAAGAAGCTGAAGGGAACCAGTCAGTAATGTCTCAGGTGTGTTTTCTGCCTTAGCTATGGTATTAAGTAACCTTCTTCTCATGTCTGCATTGCAGAGGGAAGACACATCAAAGACGCTTTAAAAACAAAACTGACAGCAAAACCAAGGAGCACCTGACTGCTCCCAGAGCTGCTGGGCTCTGTCCTTTCACAGCTATGCTGCAACACTGCCCTCAGCTAGAGAGGTAACACTAGCTGAAATTCTTCTGACTTAAACAACGCATTTAAGAGGAACTGGTTATTTGCCGTATATTGCCACGGCTGCGCTGTGGCCGGTCCCAGACCTTAACGTGTATTTTCACCCTCTCTCCTCACTGAAGCTGGTCCCTGCCCCTCTTGTATGTCTCAGCCTCCAGGCTCTGGTAAAGATCATGCCTGGAAAGTCGGGGTTGCATCTCAGGATGATCATCCAAAGCTGGGAAACAATGTATACAAAGCAAGACCCCTCGCTGTTCAGCTTTTTCTGCAGAGCCAAAGTGTCGAGAAAAGGCTCAGGCAGGTACAGAGCCGCAGGTGTGCAGTCAGGCAGCACTAAGCTGCCATCTCCTCCTGATGTGTTAGGAATGACAGTGGCAGAACTGCCACATTCCCAACCAGGCAGTCCCTGGATGAGTTAATTCCGCTGCATCCTTCCTACCACAGCAGTAATAAAAACAGTGCTCTGCTCTGACAGATTCCCAGAGTTCATTTTTTGATGAGACAGACAAGGTAGCTCTTGTGTCAAGTCCTGTAGAACCTGGCCTGTGTACTTTGCATCAGCGAATTATATCTCTAGTTTTTCTTTATTTTCATAAAGAAGTACTATGTATTTCTTTTTGTCAGTAAGCCTCACAGCATTTTATTGAAAAAAATGAATGTAGCAAGTAACTTACAAGACATGTCCCACATTTCTGGACAAGGAATCAGAAGAGAAAAAGTTATATTCCTCCTCTGATAAGTGTTTGTCTTGTGCAGCTGCCTGATTTTTTTTCCTGAAAAACCCTGCTGGGAGTTTTCATGGAATCAGTCCTCTGACTTCAGGAAATAAATCACTAATGCAAAATGCCGGTGGCTCTATGGAAATTTGCTACCAAATCTGCTTTCCCTTCAGGCTACCAGAACCTCATCAAACCCAGCACAATGAAGGCTGCAATCAGAAGATGCAGTTTTCTCTTGCAGCTGCTTGTTCACTCCTTGTGTTGGCCACGTGTGGCACAAAACCATTCTGGATCAAGCCATAGCACATGCCACAGCACACACCACAGCACATACTACAGCACATACCACACGGTAAAGCCCTTTGCTCAAAACCAATTAAAAAACCCCAAGCAGCACAGAGACCTGATTCAAATAAAGCTTATTTTAGTGGCAGTGCCTTACAGGCTTCTATTATAACCATGGATGTCAGTCAATCACAAAAATAATACTTTTGCATGTTCAGTAAGACCTGATAACATTGACTGACTGACTGTTCCCTTCTGGGAGAGTGGGTGCACTCAGCTGCAGCCTGCAAGAAAAAAAAATTTAAAAAAAAGTCATGCCACTAACTTACATGAGGAATAAATCCTGTGTTCAACAGGCCTGTCATCTGGTGGTGAGTCACCACTCACCTTATAATGAATGGCATTAATTTGATTTTGAAGGAACAGCTTTTGCATGTTATGTCTCACGAGGTTATAAACAACACGTGAATCTGATACAGGCTGTACAGACAGCTCACATGGACAAATAAAGCAGATTTCATTTATGGAGGAAATCCCAGAGGGAGATGGGAATTTGTTCTAATGACAGTTAATCTCAGGGTTTAGGAGGTAGAGGAAAACAAGGGGAAATAATTTATGAACCTGTCCCAGCTGGTGGTAGTGTCAGTGCTTTGGGAGGATTTGTACACACGCACCCACTCCTCCGCACTCCCTCCCTCACAGGCACCCTCCTACCCCCAGGGGATTCAGAAATGTACAACAGCAATTCCTGAGAAATCAGGGGACTGCTCACCTGACTTTCTATCAGTCAGGCCCACTTTTGAACGTGTGTATGTTTGACACTTTCTCCTCTTCTATATACACTTATTGTCTTCTCCATCTGGGAGCCATCTCTCCTTCCTACTTTTCCCAGATTACAGGTCTTATTGCAGAAAGGTGGTTTGTCCCGGTCCCCTTGCATGGTAGTGGTAAAATGGCAAGGAAAACAGCCCAGGCATCTTTGTACCCTGTTGTCTTTCCTCTTCTGCATTTTCTGTGATTGTGAGGATGAGGATTCGGTACATTTGTATCCTTTATGTGATATAAAAAATATGTCATGACACTGACCTCTATGCAGTTCAACTCCTCTTGCAAATGAAAAATCAGTGTGGGAAACTGCATCCATGGAGCTGAGTGTGGAAAAGGACGGGGAGCTGAGGTCTCTGGAAAAACCCAAGCTATTTGTGTCTCATTGTAAAGTGGGTGTTGCCTTACAGATGTACACAGAAGTTATGCACACACAGAGCACACTTTTATTTTTATCTTCCTTTAAAAAGATCTCACACTATGTCTTTGAGTTAAAAACAAACATGGAAATGAACACAGAGTCATTTAAAATTGAAATTATTTTTTTACTGCTTCTCCATCACTTCTGTTCCAAGTAGCTGTTGAACATTACCCTGTCAACTCTTCAAGTATTTAACTACAAAATACTCTTCATAAATAATGTAGACAGATTAACTAAATGGTACATAATTACTGCAAATTTCAAGTCCCCTTGCAGAATGTATTTTATCCATGATTACAGTACTTACTGACATTCCAAACAGTCTCTTGTATATTTGACAGTAAGCCATAGAAAAATTTCAGCTGTCTATAACTGCATTTTAGAATCTATAAAAACTTAGATTAACATGTAATTAAAGACTTTGATTTAGGAAACACCTAATATATTTTTTTCTATTTTTTTCCCTTTCATTTGGGGTTTAAAAAAAACCCCACAAGATTGCACTTGTAAAGTGGAAGTTCTCAAAGTTGATTGTAGGTTCATAGCTCTGTAACAAGGTACTTTCACTCTGGCAGAGACTCAAACGAGACTCAAACGAGACAATTAACAGGAGTAATGAAGCAATTCGAAGAGAGAGTTGTGGGGCTTTTTAATTGGTGCTTCAGAAAGCCAAAGTTCCCTCTATACAGAAAAGAGAGGAGCCAGGGAGTAATTGCCTCTCCGTTTATCTAAAAAGGGCTTGAAATCTCAGTCAAATAAGCTCTTGATCTTGGCACAGGAAGGTCATGGTTCTCTGGAAGTGTACAGATGTTCCTCCCCTGCAGTGAGTGGTCCTTTAGTGATTTGAAAGATTTTATGCTGGTCATTACAAGATACTGAATGAATGCCAAAATAAAAGCTAAAATATAGATTCTCTGCAGTGCCCATTGTGTAGTAAGGGAAAATTTCCACTAACTGCAACGGCAGCTGGGTCTGTTGGTAATTAAGCAGTCATCTTATAGCTGAGCACTTCACTGTGTTGATGCTCACATTACAAATGTGACTTTGAGTAAGGACAATATATCCACTTCTGAGAGTCTGAATATATGTTGAGTGACCGGTCCCAGAGCAGCCTATGCTTTTCAGACTGAGAACATGGGATTAGGTTTTCAGAGCCCTGAGCAGGCAGCAAAAGCACCATTTTTGACCAGGGTTCAATATTGTCCTCAAAAGTGTACCAATGTAAAAGTTTCACAAAGTAAGCACAGTTCATTTCTGTTTTCATTCCCAGGCCAGCTCAGTTCAGCTCTCACTCTGTGTCTTCTCTGCTCTTCATGTGCATCTTGGGAAAGCAAAGACAGCAGCAGGCAAATTGCCTTTAAATTCCATAAAGCCTTGAATGCCCATTGCTGTTCAGTGCCCTCAGTGTTTAAGTTAGATTGGTACCCTGCAGAACCGTCTTGTTGCCATCCCATTTCTGTTCTCATTAGCAACCAACTACTCTCCTTATGCCTCAAGTTGAAAAACCTTCTTCAGAAAGAAACCCTGGCTTAAGTAAGGTGTAGGCCTGCAGTGAGTGACTTTTAGAGCATTTCCCTTTCCTCTTGAAATCAGTGTGAATATGGGGCTCGCACTTCCCATCTTGATTGTTCATTAGCCTCTGTTGTGCTTCCCCGCCTTGGATGTACGAGCAGAACACTCTCTGTTGCTGTTAACCTTGAGATTCTTACACAACAGCAAGGGAAAGACCAGGTTCTGAGTATATCACAGAGGTATGAGGAAAGAACCTCATCATTTCTGCCAAATAAATGACTTCTAAGCAACACACCTCTTAAAAAACATCAGGATCTCAAAGAGATTCATTTGAGTTGTGGTGGAAAAATTGCTCACGAAATCCTCAGGCATCCTCTTGGGTGCATTGCAGAGTAAGGACTTCAGAGTTGAAAAGGGAGTTTCATCTTCAGTCATTGCAACAGATAATGATAAATTTGTGGCTGTCTTATCCACAAGTACCTGCCCTTGTCAGCAAATGTGGAGACCTGGGATGGATACCTTGAAATGCTGTGCAAATTACTTCTAGACAGGCAAGCCTTATTTTATACAAAGAAGGAATTTACTGGTATATTGCTATCTGAAAGTCTATTTGCTGTTCCCCATGCAGTAGAGGTAAAATTGGGGTATTATTTAAGATGGTCTTTAGGTTACCTTCCTTCTAGTTGTCACATGCAATCTTGGAAAGTCATCTGTTCTCTCAGTGCTCTACTTTTTTGTCTGTAAATTAAAGGTACTGTGACTCTTCACATCATCCTGTCCAGATCACAATTAGATCAGAATGAAGAACAGATCTTTTATTCAGTGGATGACTTTAAAAATCAGGAAAAGAATTTGCTGTAGATTAAATGAAAATGGAGATATCTTCTTTGTCATTTTTATTTTCCATAAAAGCCATCTGCAGATATTGTGTTCAATCCCCAAAAAAAGTGATTTGTTTTATTTTGGCATTGAAAAATTCTTTACATTTTTTAAAAAATGCATTTTAATATATTTCATATTGCCAAGTTTTCATTTAAAAGAAAGGCACTCATAACTTTTTATTTTAAAATTCTCAAATTGTGAAAGCTTTAGCATTCAAGATATTATTTCTCATTTTGACAGTCATGAAGTGTTATGGTTTTAATTTTTAAAATCAATTATCCACAAACCATTTCCTTTTTTCAGTGCAAGGGAGAAATGCTGATACTATCTGCAAAATTTGAAACAGTTTCACAAATAACTCTGATCCTTCCAGTTTTCATTTTCTATTTTTTGTCTGTTGTCTTTTTTCTTTAACACAGTTGGCTGTATAGTTCTGGTATAATGAGTACCCAGCCTCCATGGAATCACACTTAGCTGAGTTAATTGCTTCTGTTTTCTAGGGAAGGGAGGGATAACATCAGTGACATAGTGGGCAGACCTGCTGCAAACACTGACAATCCCATGAACAGCAGTGAATTTTGTATTTCTGTCAATTAATCTTCATGTTTATTAGCTGAAAAAATGACAGGGTTAGGATGGAGGACACAGTTTATCACCTATCCCAGTTTTATTTTTCTTATATCATTTTGCTTTATATTCTAGAAAGCCCCAGACTTGACCTGAATTAGGTCCTGTGTCAGTTTCTTTCATTCTTATCTTGGTCATGGCAGCAGGCAGGAGATCTTTTATGATCAGTATTTCACCTCATTTGTTTCAGTTGTGGCTCTGGTTCTGACAGAGGAAGAAGAAACATGAGAACAATTTCTCTTCTTGACAATCAGACTGCTGCATAAGTCTGCTCTGAGTTATAAGTTCTCTCTTACCCCTTCCTCCCCACTGAAGCCTCACATGCTCCTGGGTCTTGCCAGTGATTTCAGATCTGATCATCGACTGCTGGTGCCCTTCCATCTTCCACACCTCTACACCAGAGATTTTGGAACCCCCAAACTTCACAGCAGCATTAAGCAATAACTACCACCAGTGATAATGGGAGATTTAAATAGATTGTTCTTCCCTACCACCACTGAAGTTCTACTTCTGAATGTGAGCAAACAAATGATAATGTCAAGTTTTCCTTGTAACGCATTGTTTCGTTGTCTCATGTGGGGTAAGAATGAAGCAAGTAAAGTCTTCTAAGGATCTATCAGGTATTCTATAGATTTTCAAACTTTAATTTGGTACATCCTCATGAATGGCATCCACTGCTGGTAGGTCTCTAACCTTAGAAGGGACCACATAGAGGCGAGTCCAGACTCCAGCAGTTTGCCACGCAGTGCTTCACTGGATTCCAGAACTGGGCTTCTCTTGAGAAGGAGTAAAAACTCTGCCTCCCTCATCTGTGTGTGCAGATGCTGGTGGGTATTTCTTTATGCAGACTGGCCTCATGCTTGCAATTTTTGGGCCATATAGAACACATCTAACAATTGCAGATTCTCTCGTAGGATCTAACAGTGTGAGTAAGAGAAGAAGACAAAACTTTGACCACGGACACTGCTTATTTTATGTAGAATGACTCCGAAGAGTTGAGGTTCTTGTGTTTGGGTGTTTAGCTGAATGCTGGATGATGTTGGACAAAGTCAAAAGTCAAGTTGAATAGATTTGAAATGTCTCATACAATACTCCATGTCAAACAATTGCTGTGCTGCTTTCATTAAGGAGCTGGAACTTTCATGACATGCAGACAAAATGAGAATTAATTTCTTAAGCTCAGGCCACACAATATCATTTTGCAGAGCTTTACAAGTAAACAGTTTTTCTTGTTCTGCAAAGTCACGTAATCACTTTTATTTTCATGAATGCTTATAAATAAGGATAACACTTAGCTATAAATCTACTTTTGATATCACTTATTTATAAATCTACTTCTGCTGCATCCTCTTCCTGAGCATCTCTGAATAAGTATTTATCATTGCCACACACATTTGAAATGCCAAAACATTATTGCCCTTTGTGGAAGCTGGGGAGACCAGGCAAAGAAACTGTGATTTCCTCAAGATCATAAAATTATTCTGGGGGAATAATCAGGATTTCCACTATTTGGGAGAAAGCATTTACTACTGTTCCCTATTTCTAATATTTTCATGTGCATCTGCCACAAAAATGGCACAAATTGTTTTTTTTTCCTGTTGGAAAGAGAAGCCATGGAAAAAAGAGATAGAGTTTGAGCTTATCCCCATGTGGAATTGAATTGTCTCCTTTGTATCAGAGAGGAGCCAGCTGGGTTTGAAACTTGTACTGCTGATGCCACCGTATAGTGTAATCCTCACACAAAAGTTTCATAATGAATGGATGGCTGGAGTTAAACCTTCTGGCAAGAGGCAGGATGGGTATTACTTCTGTCTCCTCCAAAGGAGCAGTTTGAAATGTGAGTTATAAACAGGCTGTATGCCCTGCACCTCCTGCTGCTTAATTGATACCTTACACCACCAAAGTATAGCTGCTACATCTTTCACTCCCAGCAAATCAGATACAACTACAAACTCCTTTGAAAGAAAATAGATTTAGCTCATGTTTACTGTACTTATTAAAGATTGCCAGAAACTGAAATTTCTGGTAATTCCACATTTGTGTTCTTCTCACACTAAGTCAAAAATTTTGTTTCCTTTTCATTTTTGTTTTCAGAAAAATAGGAAAATCTGGTGCCTCCATGCCATTAGATTTGAAACACTGAAGATTGCTTTGATGCTGAGCAACGTTTGCCTGCACTGCTGCAGTGCCTGTGAGGATGGGCATCCAGATGCCCTGTCTCTGACAGGACCTGTGCTGAACTAACCTAAGTTTCTCAGGGTCTCTGTGGCATTTGATGTTAAGAAGGGAATGATGTGCTCTATGAGAGAAAAATGTTTAACAGTGAGGGCCAGCACAAAAGAGGCTGAGTAGAAGGCATGCATTTCCCATAGGCTAATGCACTGATCCACTGAGTTCCCAATCTAGGCAAAGCTGAAATGAAAGGATAAGATGCAAAATATTTTGCCTTTTGCCCAGGCAATCATGTCAACTCAGAGGTCTCACATCCTCCACAAAGTAATTTTTTCATTTGGAAGATGTCTGCAGTAAGCCCCTTGCCCACTTGTACTTTCATTATTTTTTAGGGAAATAACTACTGCTACACACACATCCACTGAAACACCTTGATTTTCCCTCCTGATCCACAGCCCCAGTTGCTTATGTCTTCCCAGGGTTCAGTGGGTCCCCCCAGTACAAGTGAGAACCACAGATGTACCTCATTCCGGTATATTCAACATTCTTGCTCTTTCCTGAGGCTTGTCCAAGTAATTCCCTTTGTTAGCTTGGCAGAAAAAAAATTATTCTCTTTAAAACTATTGAAAGTAATGCAGACTGGGAGTAGAATCTCCTTGTCTTCAACACCTTTGAGCATCCTGGGATGCCAGTCAAACAGATTGTGCAACAGCTCAGTGGTCATTCATTCCCTTGCCTACATTGCTGACAGCAAGTGGTTCTTAACTTCCCATCTGATACAGGCACACTCAGGGAAGAAGCCACCTGTGGGAAAAATTAAAAGAACAGCAGCAGCTCACAATGATTATGTCAATTAGTGCTGTGTTGATTAAGCTGGGACGAAAATAAAAGGACAAATGCTCTATTCCTTTCCTGTCTTTTCACCTGCACATTTTCTTTCAAAGCAACAAGCAGCCTAAGCTTTTTACTGAAGATCACTTCAACAAAAAACTAGGTTTTGTTTCTCATATGGCCCATTGTTGTTATTGTTAAATTATCTTGAAACTGTTTTACCAAGGCTATTGCTTTCAAAAAAACTCAAAAACTGTCCCACAAACACAACCAAGCTCATAGACATGAACCATCTGCAGCCAAACTACCTTGGGCTAGGAATTCTTAGAGCAAGCTGAGGCATTCCACCCATTACAGAGCACTTAATTCTCTCTGTAAATGCAAAACCTGCCAACACAGATATCTTCCTCAAATTCTGATCTCTATGCTTGCTTTAGATCTGGCTAAAGCTTCCCTTCCCAGTGTGCTTAGACATTGCTATGGAAACTTGCCATATATTTTACCAGGATCTGTCTTAAGAAATCTCAGGTTTTCTACCTGAGACAGCTTTTGGAATGTCTGTCAGCTGATTTTTCCAAGATCCTAAAATACTCATGTTTTCTTGAAAAGCCAAAGAAGGGATTTGTGGGCTTGACATTAAATCTCCATGTAGTTTACTTCATCCCTGCACATCAATCACATTACTAACCCACTGCTGTGATTCACGGACCCTGACTCCTGCTCCCCTCAGCAGTGCTGACTCTGTAGGGAAAACTGATGCCTTCCATCACAAACTGAATGAGTAAAGGAGGCCTTTCACTTCTGGCATCTGTCCAACCAAGAAATCTTCCAAAAAACCCAAAAAAAATGGAAATCAAAAGCACAGGTAAATAAAGCTGGCAGAGGGAGAGAAATAATGAAATTGCAAACTCCCTTCAAAAATAACCACTTCCTGAATAACCCCTCACTCTCAGAGTATCAGCTATGATGCCTTCTACTTTCCTCCATCAACCACCCTCCACTTTTGTGGCATCTTATGTAAAAATCAAAGCATCTTGAAGCCCCTCCCCAAAGCCAAAACAATCTATGAATACTGAAACCAGTAGGAGAAGCCTCATCTCAGCCATTAGACTTCTAACAGGTAATGATTTAGCAATTAAAAATGAACTATCCCTACACCATGCTTATCTCCCCACTGTCATGTTCAAGTTCTTGAAGGCCTAATGGGCATGATTTTATTACTGGAGATAAAATATAATAGTACCAGGGAGTTTCCCTCTGCCCAGCACTACAATTGTATTTGGCTGTGCCTCTCATTAAGTGTGGATGAGCAGCAATGGCTGAGACCATTTTCTCTACTGAAGTGCCATTGCTGACATTTATTACTCCAATGAGCAGCACGAACTTTTGTTTCAGTGTTGTTAGGTAAACTTTAACTTCCATGTTTACAAGACAGCAAATTTTTTGTTTGTTTTTCAGGAGGGATGACACTTTACTGTCATGTCCTCCATGTTGAGGAAATACCAAGCAGGGTTGAACTGGCTTGAAGCTGGAGGTGTTCATGAATGATAATCACTGAAAAATGTCTGTGACTGACTGTGTACAGGGATCTGTTCCTTCCCCTGCAAGAACATTAGTTTGCCTGTGTCCTGCTATGACCAATAATCGATAATTCTGATTCTATCAAAAAAGCTATTTAAAATCTTGGGGCTTACCTTGGGATTTACACCTTTGGAAAGGCAAAATAATTCCTTGTGCGAGGTCAGATTGCTGGTTGGATTGATGTTTCTGAGGCACTCAAGTAATTTCCATTAACAGCAGAGCTGAATATCATATTATTATTATTATTATTAAAATAATTATAATTATTCATACTACACCTGTGAGGCAATACTCCTTGTCTGCAAAGAGGAGAGGAAGAGAGGATCAGGCCTTTTGGTAATACTCGTGGGTATTCCAGCTATTATTTTCTCCAGCAGCTCTCCCTGCCCCACATGGACATTTCTGTATTCTGAGCTATTTACTATGATTTCCCTTCTGCTGCAGCTCACAGGCTGATGTTCACACTGACATACTGAGCAGTCAATAGCATTTCCTTCTGCTGAGAAGGTAACTCCTGGCAGGAACCTGTTAATCCCCTGCTTCCTCTTCTGGAGGAAGAGTCCATGGAGATGTAAACAGTGACTGACCTTAGGACCCCACCTGAAAGTATTTGGAAGAGTTGGAGCAAAATGACACATTTCAGTAGGGTCTCTTAAATTCCAGGCAAATCCACAGGGCATGTCTGTAGTTAGTGGATTATGGAAACAGCAAAGCTACACGTCATAGGAGTGATGGCAGGAGCAACCCTGACCCTGTCAGTTCTCTTCTAACTCTGTGCTGCTCCGCTTTAAGATGACCTTTCTTTACCTTTAGGAGTACATCTGAATTTAAATAATATGTCTGTATCCATATTGCCAAGCCTCTTCTCCCATCCAGAAGAGATTTTTTACAGAAGCACCAGTGCATGTGTGTGTGTGTGTGCACATCCATATTTTAGCTTCACATTAAATAGATATTTTTCTGGGTTTGTTGTTCATTTTTTTTCAGTAAGTAGACAAGCAGAATTTTCTTTCTGACTCTGTTCAATGTTAAATTGGCTTTGGGGTTTTTTTTGTTGCTTTGGCTTTTTTAAAGAAACACTTGGCTCTGTGTTTGTGAGAGAGAATGCTTGTGTCTGGAGGGGTTTAAAAAGTTTAGGATTTATATGCCTCAAGAAGTAGAAAGAAAAAAGGCCAGAATTGGATTTAACTAGAAGCATTCTTGATTTGCATACTAAAAGGTATCTGACAAGTGTAGTGGTGCAGCCAAATCTCACTAAAGGGTTCCTCCTTTTTGTGCCCACTCGAAATGACAAAACTGTCACAAAGACAGGTCTTCAGAGACATCACAGCTGAAGCTGTTACCAAAGGCACAAAAGTCTTTAGAAAGTCAAGTATTCTTTCTCCTCTCACTTTAACACTCAGAATACCAGCCCAGTCTCAGAAACCATATATAAGGTCAGGGCACAGGAGCTTCTTCCAGACAAGGGGCTTGAAAAGATATCTGCCATGAATGTCACTGATCTTTTTTGATTATGTTGAGCTGAATCTCTGTGCAGATTCTTTGTCTGCAGAACAGGTCGTGTTCTCATTGGCATGAATGCCCTGGATGCAGGCTTAGCCTCTCCTTTGAAAATCTACAATATTTCAGTCCTGGAGTAGTTAACATAAGGACAAAGGAAGCAAGAGAGTACACTTTCAATTTTGTTCACATTGGAAAATTTGTGTATGGTATTTGACCACAAACAGTTGGGTTTGAATGACAGATGCACGAATCAGGTGAAAATAAATCCAGTCTCTCTCCATAAGTCAGGTAAACTTATCTGTGCAGAGCAGCTGGGAATGGCAGGAACAAGAAAGAGCCTCACTGTACCTTGAAAGCTCTGCAGTGTTAGTCACGGTCTGGAAGATGAATGTGAATAGAGCTTACATGTATATAGGGTAGGAGATTTCAGTCAGAAGGAACCTGCAGTCACCATCTAGTTCAGCTGCCTGACTGCTTTGGGGCTGTCCCTGAAGTTTGTCCAAACACCTCTTCAACACTGACAGGCTTGAGGCATCAGCCACCAGAAGAGCTCAGCACCTCCCTCGCCACTTCCCGTTCTCAGGAAAGTGCAGAGAGCAGTGAGGTCACCCCTCAGCCTCCTCTTCTCCAGACAGCACAAACCCAGAGCCCCCAGCACATACCATGCAACCAATATCATGGAAGGGGCAGGGAGGAAGAAAGATTCAGCAATATGATTAACTTCTGAAAATTCTACTGAACACCCAGGTAACTGTTGAGCATTTTCACCCTGCACTCCTTGTGGAGGTAATGGAGAGATACAGGTACCTCCAGAGATAATCTAGTCCACTGCTCTCTTATAAAGTAATTACGCTTCATCAGGTAAGGAGAAATCTGGGATTTCAACTTGCCAATAATCTTTAAATGAGCACCTGAACTCCCTCTGCAGGTTGAGATCTACAAAAAGTTTCTTCAGCTTCTATCCAAAATGTTTGCATCTTGTGTTGCACAACTTCCTGGGAGAATATTCCTGCCACTGTTCCCGGCAGAAGAAATCAGGCAAAAATAGCCTTTAGACTGTTAACTTGCTTCAGGCTTTTTAAATGTTTTCTGGGAAAAAAAAAACAGGCCTGTTCCTACATTCAGTATTCTGGTGAGCTTTGAAATATATTTAGATTTTATTTTTAAATTTATTTAATCCACAAGGACTCAACAAACACAGTGGGCTGCTCTGACTAGAAAGATTTTGTTTTGCATTCCTGATTTAAAACTAAAATAAATGTCACTTTAGATTAACCTCAGATTCTTGTTTAAATAGATTCCATTCCAATCCATGAACAAAGCAAAATATAAATGTTTAAAGAAAAACAACCAAATGAACCACCTCCCTATTTCTGTAATGTTTAAATACCACATTTTCTTTTACCTCCTAATTGCTTTCCTTAGTATTTCTTTTCATAAGAGCTGAAATTCAAATGATAATTTAAGGTTTATAATTTAAACTTATTTATTCAGTTTAAAAAAATGCTTTGTCACAATTCATTAGTGCCATAATCTGGATTTGGCTAGTTTTAACATGATAAATATTAGAATCAGAAATCATAAATGGACATGAGTTTTCTTTCTGTGGAGTTCAAATGGTAATTTATATCCAAGCAAGACAGTTTAGGAACAGATAGTCCTTCTTTCAAGGGTGATGCTGTGGGTATGTTAGTAAAAGAGACTAACTTTTGTTAGTTGATTCAGAGAAAATGCACTTCTGTGATAAAAACAAACACCTCAGACACTTGGGAGGCTTGGGGGCTTTCTGAAGGCACATTCACAACCTGAATAAGTCACATCATAATTGCATCTCTCAGTTGCCATCTACATAGAGTGGTGAAATAATCACACCTACTTCAAAAAGGAGAACACGAGTGGGAAGGAAGGAAGGAAGGAAGGAAGGAAGGAAGGAAGGAAGGAAGGAAGGAAGGAAGGAAGGAAGGAAGGAGCACTCCATTTTAAGAAAGTTAAATTCCTTCTCGATATTCCTCTTTCAGATTTGTAATTCAACCCTCTCTGTTTGATGTGATGAACCTGAAGTTCAATATCCCTAGAAACCCTCTTTCTTCTCCTTGAACATTTGTAAATGCTGTGGAAGCCATTTTCCATGCCTATTGACAGGCAGTGTGTGCAGATGGAATGTAGTTTATGTGCACACAGAGAGACATAAAGGTTCTGGGAGGAACAACATGGAAGATGTTGCTCTCTTCAGTTCCCAATGTGGATCAAGCAATTATTTTTTTCACCAGATGCACCTTGCAAAGCAATGCAAGGTGCACAGCCTTATGAGGTGGTACCAGAAGCTTTGGCAGACACAATGTGAATGACACCAATGCCCCACCTGACTTACATGTAGCCATCAAATTATGCAATGTTCATGGGAAGGAGGGCTGCTATTCTCAAGCTACCATGATAATATTAATTAAATTCCTTGGCCTAGTTGTAGATTAAAATGGGTCAGACTTGCAAGTTTTGTTCTGTCTGAAGATTTCTTCAAGATGATATAAATACTAACAGGCAGAATTTAATTCTGAGCATTTCATATATTGTTTGTGCAAGTAGGATTTAGAAAAGCAAGGAGGAAAAAACCCTCACTGCTTCCTAGGGAATAATTGTGTTCTTTGTGTTTGCTTTTACATCATGTCTTTCTTCCTTCTGTTTTTTCTTGAACATGTAAAGATATTTCACACAACTATTTTGCTCATTTGGGTACTAGAGAGGCATGGAAGTCAATGTAAAGTAAAATCTTACCCTTGGTTTTGGGAAAGATCATCAGTGAGTGATAAACTCACTCATGTAAAAGCACCCATCAAGTTATGTATTTATGATTTTAACACATGCATGCTGTTAACTCATGGATTAGCATTCCTTCCTCCATATAGGATATGATATACATCCTGCTTTCATCATGTTTCCAATCAAAGAAAATAACTTCTACTTTCATAGGCACATTTCTACCTAATTAGTAAATGATGTGATTTATGAATTTATCATCTAATAATCTGAAACCTGAGATTTGATTCACCAGGTCTCTAAGTGCAGACAATGACTTGTCTGCAATACCCAAGTCCAAGTAAAATCCCCTACTCTCTTTCCAGGTTCATAACTTAAATGCTCAAGTCTTTTCCCAGCAAGAAATCTCTTGTTCACAGGCTGTCACAACACCTCTATGAAAATCAATATATCTGTTTCACTCTCTGAGAAGTGGCCATGTGGCCTATCAACACACATCCTTTCCATGTTAGAAGGATGGAAAGTGTTCTGGAAGCATGACACCATGGAACAGGGACACTGAATAATCCTGACAGTGGAAGAAGGTCAGGGTCTTTGATGGAATGAGATACCATGGGAAGCAGCTAGTACTTTTTCTTGTCTTCCTATAAAACTATTGATTAATACTGAAACCTGGTTGTTCAGTTTCAGTTTACACATGCAATAAAAAATGTTACTCCTCTCATCATGGGGGCTTCATTCATGTCAACATCTTCTGTATGTAGGATCCTGTGCTATGATGTGAATATATGTCCATTCACATCACAATTGCTTTGAAACTTTTACAGTTCAAAGAAGTGATGATGAAAAGGTGGGGAAAGGAAGTACCCTTGTCCCTGCTTTACAGACAGAGAACTGAAAGAGAATAACCCCACCTCATCTGCAGCACCTGAAGCCATTCTTGCTGTCAATACGTAGTTAGGTTGAAGGCCTGAAACATATTAAGAGAATTTGCTAAGGTCATACAGCAAGTCTCATGAGGATCCCATCTCCCACATCCTCTCATAGAGCTTCAGTGAGAGAACACTTTTCCTTTCCTTGCTAATATTGTGTACCAGGCTAAACCACCAGAGAAGTCACTATGTCCTCCAAGCATCACTCAGACCTGTGTGCATTATCTGCATGATCTACCTCCCAGCAGCCCTGAAAGAACCCTTAGCAATTTTATCCACTCGTTCTTGGTGTGTCAGGGCAGTGGTACAAATTCATTGCTGCTTGTCAGCTGTCTGGCATCTGCTGACTATCTACAGGAAAAGTGAGTGGTTGTATTTAAATATCTGTCAGCAAATATGACAAAAGACACGAATACTTCTCTGGGATTTGCAATGACCTTTTCATTTACCTTGAAGAGTTGTCTTCCTCTGATCAAGAAACTAATTAGATTGCTGAAACTTGCTGTACATCTCTATCACTGCACCAGGGAAATCCATTTCTCCTTTTAACAATCACTCTGCAGGATACCTCCATCCTCCCCAGAAGTCTGTGGCTACAAATGCCTACAATTTCTCCATAGCTTTTTACTGTGAGGGTGGCAGTAGACTGCCCAACCTTGGTTGTAAGCAATCACAACATTTGGCAAAGTTGGACTGCCTTGGAAGCTCAAAACACTGAGTTTCCACAGTGCATGGGTAGAGTTCTATAATGGGCCCCAAGCTCACAGCTCTTGAATGTAGGCTGAGGGGGTGAAAAGCAGCCACGGCTTTGCAGGTATCAAGAAGACAGTGTTTTCTGATTCTACACAGGGCAAACGTGCACCTGAATTCTCATAGGAAGGGGAGGGCACATCTAGAAACAAGCTGGTAAAATGGATTTTCAGTGACACAGCAACCATCAGTGGTGCTGAGAAGGAGGCTGCTGTCTGCACTGTCACATAGAGGAGCAATGGAACTGTGGCACAGCCCGTGCTCTCAGTGGATTGTTTGCTATTTAATGTCATGATTTGCTGAAGACAATTGGGAATTTAAGGAGTTGCCAGGAGACACTCACAGAAGCTTCAGGTGGATTAATCTCATTTACACTGGAAAAGAGATGTAGTTTCAAACTCCATCTGTTCACCACGGCATTTACCTTGGAGGAGCTTTTTCTTCTGGAATATGCTGCTTCTGGGAATAGGCAGACTTCTCACAATAGATAACGCCAGATGAATATGCCTCCAAATCAGAGAGGTTCTTTCTGGGATTTATTTGTTTCCTGAAGATTTCACAATGAAGGGAACCACTAAAGTCCTCAGTCTGCACTCCTCCATAGCACAGACCCCTGAAGTTCCTGCTGTTAGTCCCCCAGTAGCTGTGGCCAGCTAAACCCTGACAGCACAGGGATGCTGCACAGCAGGCAACTACTTCCAGGGCAGATAAAGTGTGAGCCTACTCCCCTCCTCCAGATCAAAAAACATCTAAAGCAAGGCAAGAAATAATCAAAAATACCAGTTTTGCTTTGTTTAGAAGGCTCTCTATGGAGAGGAGTGGGCTGTTCTTACCAGCTCACAGGGGTCTCAGGAGGGCAGTGTGTAGGTACTTATCCTGTGCCCAGCAGGGCTGCTCTCTGGAGAAAGGCATCATTTCCTGTGTTCTGACTGCCAGCAAAATGTATCCCACTGCACATTCAGCTGGGTCATAAAACTTCCCTTTGCTTACAACAACTGTGAAAGCACTAAGTGCATTAAATTAAAATACTGTTAAAGTGGTTTATGGGAACTCCTTATAAATAATCATCAAGATCTGACTCCTGGGAAAACACTGTATTTCATGCAGTTTTGTTCCTTGCTGTCTAGAGAGAAGGCAAGCTTCATAAATATGCACCTTCTCTATTCACAGCTACAATTCTTGCCTTTCTTTGAGAAACTTTTCTTCCTTTTTGCAGACTTCCCACTTCCAGAAGACAAACACACAACTGTGTAACTCACACAGCCCTGAACCCTGCTGCTATTCCAGGCAGGGAATGATTCAGAAACCCACGTCTACATGCAGCTGAGGTTGCTTCAATTTTGAATTCTTGAATGGAACCCTGAGCCTGGATGCCCCTTTGTTGGCCATATCAGTTCCCAGTGGTGCTGGGGGGGAACCTCCATTTGTCCCATGAGTCCGTGTGCCCTCTCGTGACCAGGGTTTTAGTATCCCCAAAAGTGACACCACCCTGGTGTCTCCTGTCACTCTGTGCTCACTGTCTGTCTGCCAGCCCCCCTCCCCTTGCTGGCACCCACGTGGGAGTGTGAGAGAGACTTTTATAGAGACAGACAGACAGACAGACAGACAGACAGACAGAAAGGCTGATGCATAGATACTCCCTCCTGTGCTTCAAAAACCTTCACCTTCTCAGATGAGGAACTATTTCTCTCTGTCTAAAAGGAGGGGTGGAGAGAAAGGCTTGAAAAGGAGATCTCTGTTTCATGAATGCTTTCATCTAATCCTTTAGTGTTTTATCACTTATCCCTAGATTTAAAGGACTAAAAATTCTGATTCCATGGGAAATTAGACCTAAATTACATACCAGTAGAAATCAGTATGCAACCAGCCTTAACTATAATGCTTCTTACATGCTCCAATATTATTTATATTGTATATGGATACTTGATTTAGTCTTTATCCTCTTTTAATAAAGACTTCTCATTAAAATGTTGTGGATTTGGCTTGGTTTAATTTTGTATGCTTTTCTTAATTATTTTTTTCTGCTTTGTCTGTAAATTATGTTCTAGTTTATGGAGGAAAAAAGTTAATTTTCTGAAGCTGATATATTCTTTATATGACTAAATTTTAATATTACTCTAAATTTTTCCTTTTACTTCTCCACTTCTCTTTACTGGGCAGATGGAAGGGAGGGAAGTGAAAGGGGAGGAGAGGTAAAAATACTTCAAAATATCCCCAGGAAAGCACAATGTTTATTCTCTGACACTTAAATACCTCAAAAACATTTTTCCTTATAATTTCTAATGCACAGAAACTTTTTCCATAATCATCTATCAAACAAGATAGATGAAATCAATTTAAAAAGTTATTGACTATTTTCCAGGACAGCTCTCGTTCAGAAGCCCCTATGCCATGAATTTTAAGGGATGTGGGATGTTCCATGCCATTACATACCACAGAGAAATCACATTTTTCTGAGGTAGTTATGTTTGCATTTGCATTCTGTATTTACAAAACTTTTGCCATGCTGGCATTCCTCATCTGGATCTGCCCAATGGCCCAGTCCTCTCCCACCAACCATGACCAAAACCAGCTGCTCCCAATAGCAGAAGCAAAAATTCAGCTTCTGCAATAACCTGCCCAGGATGGATGCTCCTGCCCAGCCACCATTAGTTAGTTAATCTACTATAACAATTTTAAAAGCACATAATGAACAATGGGCCAGATGACTTTAAGAATGCTGCATCAGTAAAACTCCTTTAGTTGGCTGCAGCTGAGCAATGCAGGTGATCAGCCAAAGCACCACAGATGGATGAATTCACAGTACAAGACAACACTGTAGTTAATTTACCTTCTTTTAAATTCTTGCTGGATCGCTTTGACAAGCAAGATGTACCAGACCAGAAAATGGCCATGACATCATTGCCCAGAGGAGCAGGCATGTCTATTTGGTTATCATCATATTCTAATAATCTCCCAATAGTCTTAAAGCTGAGCACAGGGATCTCTGATAGATGGGTTTAATGGACTGACACTGATCAAAGCAAAAATGTGAGTTAGGTACTGTGAGC
>WAAE01003120.1:0-26973 GCA_013400495.1 Nicator chloris
TTTTAAAGATGAAATTAAAGTAATGAGAGCACAGAGGTAATGCAGGCAGCCTGAATTTTACTGCATAAGGAGGAAAAGGGACATACTCAACAATGTGCCTGATTGGAAAGCACTTTAATTGATAGGCATTGAAATTTCTGCTGAGTTTTGCAGTGTTGGAGGAATCAGAAATGGAATTACTCTTCCAGTGAAAAGTAAAATTGTTAAAACCACTTTAAGTGCTGCATCTTGCTGAAATGATTTTAGTTGGCAGCAAGTATTCAGTGTGGGTGAGGTCAGTGAAAACAAACGCCTGTTTCTGGAATGCCTGGAAAGGCAGGAACACTCCACTGTACAACTGCCATAGGTTTAGGGAGAACTCTGGCAGTTCACCCTTTCATTCCCACATTCCAATTACTTATGAACTGCTTGAACACAGCAGTGGAATAAAAGAAACAAGTAATCTTGCACAGGGATCTATTCCATTATATTTTTATGGAAGATAAAGTAAATATTCCTTCAGTAAAGCAATATTAATATAGCAATTTTTTAAAGTGTCAGAATGTCACAATCCTTCAAGTAAGGATATATATTTTTTTATTTTCTCTGGCAGAGATAATCTGGTTAAAGTGTTCCAGTACTTCTATCATACTTACTGTGCACCCTTCAATAACATCTGTATGATCAGAAAGAGAATCCTTTTGGATTTTTAATCATGTTGTGACTGGCTAAAGTACCCATAGATGCTTGTAGGTCAAAATCTACATATTAAATGTCCTGACCCTACATATGCCATTTAATTTTTGTCTACAGCAAACTTCTTTTGCAGTTTCTTGGAATTAAAGTAGGCTGAGAGAACTAACAAGTAATTCCACTTCATTTCCCCTCCTCTCTTCAGCTGCTACAGGATACAGATGAAGTTCTTTGCAAGCCCTAAATACATTTTCATGTCTCAGGCAGTAAGATCTCTCTTCAGGAATGCAGTGCAACCACAATATTCTTCCAGCAAAGCAAACTCAGAGAGAATGAAACTACTGCAGTATTTTCTAATAGAACATGAACCAGAAGACAACATTTAAAAAATGGGACAAACCACAAATTTTGTGGCAAATATGCAGAACTCTGGGAAAATCCCTAAAGCAAGTCTTGGAAAGTGAGTGGGATCCAAGGAACTCTGGATTGCCTGTTTTATCTCAGACTAACTAAAGGTGTTGTTTTAGGCTTGAAATTTGGTTAATATTTTCATGGTTAGCACCACAAAAGGGGTAGAAACATTTGAAATCTAAATCTTTTGTATATAATTCTGAACTAAGAAGACCATTTTACAGTAACACACTGCAAGAAACTGTGGTGAGTATAAAGGGCCTAGAAAAAGAGAATGAAAGTTTTTACAATAGCTGCAGGTTGACAAAAGGACCAGGAATTTGATTTTCAGAATTAATTGAAGTTCTGAGACAAAGCTGTAATGTTAAGGAGTCACAGGTACACTGTGACATTTCAAAAATTGCTTCACGACATAATGAAGAAACAGGAAAGCAAAACGGGAAGAGTTGGATCATGGGACAGAAGAACTCATATCAGTTAAGAGGCAATGATCAACTAAGATATGGTTTCTAATTTATATTTCCTTTACTCATCCAAACGATGAGGGATGTTGCCTGATTTGTTGAATTGGCAACATTACCTCTAAAAATGAAACAAGAGTTTCCAGTATGCACTAGTGATTCAAACAAAGCTAGACTGATGAAGCTACCCTCTGAAAGAATATATGAGCTAGTCATACCTAATACATACATACTTGACACTTTCGGTAGCACAAAGGAGAAAAGACACAGTGATTAAAAATATCCATCAATAAATACCACTATTTTAAATTCAGCTTGCTTAGGAAATTCAAGGTGCATTTATTCATCAGCTTCATTGAGCTGATGTTCCCAACAAAATTATCTGTGACTGTTTTCCTTAGGAAGCATTCAAAATTAAAATCCAGGAAAACAAAATCTTTATATGAACACATGGCTAAGTGATAATTCAAATTAATTAGTACACTAGGGTTGCACTTAATAACACAACTCAGTTGCAAATTACAGTGGGTTTGCAAGCTGCCTCCTTGTTCTTAGTAGGTTTTTGCTTCATTCATTTTAGAATCGTCATGTAATTAATTCCTGATTAATGGAAGAATGGAGAAGGAGGGGTGAATTGCTGGTTAGGATATATTGCAGAAAGAGACTCCTGCCTTTGTCCATTCAATTTTTTACAGATTATTTAATCATTTTAACATTTGAACTGTGCATGCATAGTACCTAGGCAAGTAAAACCTCCAAGTTCTTTTTTCTGGTGGGGATTGGATTGTAAATTAGATGTAGCACAGCAAGAGATGACAAATACACAGAGAATATTAAGGAAGGAATATAGTAGAATGATGCTTATTATTCAGGAGAGGAGAACTCTGCAGATGTTTGCTCCTATCTTTTTAGATCTCATTTTCCTTTTGTCTGTTTTGTTTGCTAACACACTGATCACTCAGCGTGAGGACTTGAGAGAGGTCATCAATGCAATGCTAACCATTAAGTTTTGTAAGAGATGATTAATGACCCAAAATTTATACAAAGTATTTCACATACTCAAAATGAAACCAAAAAATTCCAGTGACTCATAACATGAAGTCAACTAAGGAAACGGGACCTTGTAACCAGACTTTTTTCTTTTCACAAGGCAAGGCAGCTGGGCATGGATTAAAAGCATATCATCACGGCTCATGAATCTGATCTAGGTAGGTCCAGGCATTGTTGAGAAGGGATGGCTGTGTGGTGCAAGCTAACAAAGGCTCAAGTCCCAAAGTTGTCCTGTGAGGGCAGCATCGGTGTCTGGGTACACCTACACCATGACAAGGCAAAGGGAAAAAGACTGAGCAGTTTCACGTGCATCAGTGCAGGAAAACAAGTGACCACATTTGCACCGGTACAGGAATTCTGATCAGGCCTAAGTGGGCAGCCTGACACTCAAGACGTTTTTGAGAACACACAACAGTCACTTCATCAGAATAAAGATGAGGTGATGCCAAGTGCACCTGCAGAAATACCAACCTGCCACGTTGCTCCCTTACATTGCCAGAACTTTTCAGTGACAGCATCACATCCACTCATCCCAACTTACACAGGCTATTGCCAGCCTCTTCCTTCCACAGCTATTTAATTGGCTGAGAATGAACCACTCCATTTTCTCAGACCAAAAGCAAAATGAAAAAAGGAACTACGGTGTAATGACAATGTGAAAATATTAATCCAAAAATAAACTTATGCTCACCAGCAATTCCCTTCACAATTTGCAGTGAGACAAATGAATCTGACAAATATGAGCTCAAATCTGTTAGAATCTCAGCAACTTTGGTCACAGAGGGACCTCAGGCCACTTCACAGAGATGACTCCCCTACACTGAAGCAAGATAATAAAAATAATACCAGAACCCCCTTCTTACAGAAGGGGTAAAGAGTGAGTGAGAAGAAGAGGCACCAGTGGTTAGTTGAAGGTGCTGCTCAGAGGGTGGTGTCAGTGTGCTGTGCACCACAGTACCACACACAATGAAGACAGCTCTCACACCTCTGCTCTTGTCAGAATTCTGACTTAGTGGATCATGGAAGCTGGAAGGACTCTACTGACATACTCAAGAGTATTTGCTCCAACATGTAAAACCTGAATATACTTCTTTCATCCCATTTTTCTTGAGTAGAGAAAAACAAAAAGGGAAGGACTCTCTACACGTTTTTACTACAAATATACTCTATTTGCAACAGTTTGGTTTGCAACCAGACAACATCCCGTAAATATTTTTCTCTCTGTGCACCTTATTCAGTCCTTGCTTCAATCTACCCAAGTTCAGATAGCAGAAAATCTGATTGAATGAAGACAGTGGGTGAAGCTGGTATACCACTCCCAACCAGGTCTGTGAAAACAGTCTAACTGCCAGCCAAACAGTGCTTCCTAGTATTTCATTCATGGAAACACCCTTAAGTTAGGAATACATAATGAAATTCATCTGCAGTGCAGTACTTTATACTCACTGTAGGAGAATACTACAAAATCCCTCTGTGGGACATAAATGTTTTGCAATTTGCATTGCCTCTGAGGCTTCACTTTGGAAAGCCCTGCTTTAAAGCTTTTAAACAATTGGCATAATAAGAATTACTGACTCAGGATGTGATCACTGTATTTCCCAGTAATCAGCCTGATAAGTTTCCAAGACACTAACAGTTCTGTTCTGGATTTTATTTATTCACTTCAGTGGGTTTATGCTGTTTATTCTGTATGTGAGATATTCTGCTTCCCTAAAAATATCCACTGGATGCTACTTCTTCTGCATACTCTGTGATTTTGATGAGCAATGAAAATGTTGTTCTCCACTGGAACAGTAACTGGAAAATACAGTTTCCAATTGTAATTTTTAACCCTAGGGTGAGGTCCCACAAACAGCTACCTTTAAATAGCAAAATGTTTTCAGTGCACAGAAGAGAAATACATTCCTTCAGGGATTTGTGAGAGATTTGCAAAGAAATAAAGGCTACAGCATAGGAAATCTATGCTGTTGTAGGGCAGGTATCCTTGGTGCAGAGAAACCCTTTTATATTAGTGGTCTGTGAGGAGAGGTAAATTATTAAACCAGGACAGTAATGTAGTCCTTAACCCTGAGGGAGTCCTAGTAGGTGAGGCTTCAGAAATGTCAGGGGCATTGCAGAAACTCATGCATCTGTCCTGTAACTACACTGAGGACTTTGGTTTCCAGCTCAATCAAACTTGGTATCAATAGGGAACATTAAAATTGCACTCTAAACTGAAAACACAACACCTTCAGATGTTTATTTAACAGTTGTTTTGGCAGCAGAAAATTGAACAAAACACTGAAATAACCTTCAGAGGAATACTAAGAACCTAAGGAATGGTAAGGGAGCACAGCAAGAGTGCACACCATCTGGACAACGAGCTACTTGGCACCAATTTGCAGCTCCACTGGTTGATGAGCCTTTCACACAAGATAAAATTTTGCAGTGGTCTAAATTAAAGAACAAATGTACTCGCTGTTAATAATGCAGTCTGTTTACCAGTGTTCAATACAGCAGTTGGAATTTTCATTAAAATTTGAAAGTATAATAAATGAAACTAAGTAAAAGCGATTAGAACACTTATGTTTTAAATCTTTCAACTCCTCCATGTTTCCCAGAATTTATGTGTCAGCAAATTCAAGGCAGATGCTCAAACTGTAAATTGTGGTAGTTCAGTTATGACAACTTGCATCACTGAGTGTTTACTGCCTAGGTTTTGAAGTGTAGATCTTGCTCTGAAAGTGACTCTTGTCAAGTCCATGTTTGCTTTCTATAGATCAACAGTTTCCCTATCCTGTTCTGCAGAACACCAAGTGGAGTAATCTGCAGGGAGCAGGCTTTCTGCCCAGTGTAAACCTGGTATTCCATGTATTTGAAAGCTGCTTATTACAAAGAAAGCTATTTTTTGCTTTCTTCTTTGTTGCTATTCTCATGGAAGCACCACCACTTTTGCTTAAAGGAGAAGATACTGTGTTGTAATGTCATGGCCTTCACTCAATGAGTGGTGAAAGCACTCATGGAAATTCAGCCATTTGATTTTTCCAGATGGATATAAAAAATAACTTAAAAGAATCACCTGCATGCAATCCAGGAGGCAAAAGGCATTTCTGCTATGCAATGCTTACTTCCCCTCTCTAATAAATGATCCCATCTATGGGTACATAGAGTGCAAGAAAAAAAAATCCTCCTCTTGCATCTCTGCATGACACTATCACACCAGCCTCTGCAATCCTTGGGACATGAAGCTTTCCATGAACCCCCAAAGTACATGGGGATCCATTTGTGAGCAAATGTGTAGCCTTAACACAGCCCCCCTCTGTGCATCATACTCCATTCTGTTTTTCCACAGGACCTGTGTCTTACTGAATGCCAGAAGGGAACAGTTCTGAAGATCAACCAGAACTGTGTAGTGAAGACAATCTGTTTCTCACAGGGATATTAAATAATTTGTTTTATAAATCAAAAGGTATTTAGCAAATAAAAAGTGAATACAGAGGAGGGAAGGATGGCTCAGTTAAGTAACCAAAAGCTGCTCTGTGGGACAGGACTTCTCTTTCCAACCAAGTCCTGGCCAAAGGTCAGACAAGCCATTCAAGGCAGCAATCCAACTTGTAATGCCTGACGTCAGAGTACTGACTAGACACAGGAAGGATTTAATTTGAAGTGCTGAGAACTCACAGTGGCCCCTGAAATCAATGGTGTCTCTGCTTTGAATGAGTCGTGTTACGTAATGCTGTTCACCTCAAGAATCTCGGTTACTTCATACTGGGCATCCCAAAACTCGGTGGATGCAGAATCAAAGGGTTTATAACAGGAGGGTCTGAAACAACACATGGGGCCTAGGAGCAGGCATGAATTATATTTTAAAGAAAATGAGAATGAAAAAACCAAGTTTTTTATGCTTACCCACTTTAAACACTAGATGAAATGAAAGAAAATATCTGAGATAAAGAGCTGCATATGGATACCTACTTATTACTGTATTGTAATGTTCCTGGCAGGGAGAAAGGGTAAAACTACCTCAATTCTAATTTTTTGATTATTTGACATTGCAATATGTGCGATGCTCTTTTTAATATATCACACGAAAACAAACTCCCACACCATCATCAATTTATTTGCTGGGTGAAAAATGTGTATATGCATAACTAGAGTATTTTACACTGCTTAAATTATAATGGAAGAGCTGCAGACACGTGTAGACTTTAGTGATGGATGGGAATGAAGTTTCCTGGTTCATGCAGATGAAACAATATTTTTTTTAATCAAATATAAACAGTCAAAAATAATAAATTGGAAATTGCGATGTTGGACTGGAGAGGGAATTTTTTAAACGATGTGGAGGAAAAAATTGCCAATCCAAGTGGCAAGAAAAAATCTTTCAGCTGAAGATATATCCCTTCTGTCTAAAATTTCACTAGCCCTGGACAAAAATGAGATATTCTAGGTCTGGAACCAGCAGGAGAGGTAGGAAAACAGAGATCTGAGTGGTCAGCTGAAGCTTTCTTGAAGCATTTCCATTTTTCCTCAGATGTTGTGTAAGCAAAGGAACATGAGCCAGAGAATGATTTCACAGAACTACTGGAAAATAATTTGTCTACCACTACACACCTATGAAAGCAAAGGTAAAAAACTTGTGTCTGTACATACGAATATACACACATGGTGAACCACAGCCCCATCAGAGCAGTTCCTCTCATAGCATCTGCCTTAGCCAATAAACAAAGCAGAAACACTCCAGGGCAATAAAAGGCTGTAAAAGCAATTTCCCAAATGAAGCATGTCCACTAAGGGTTTCCAAGTCACTGGCCTATCTGTGATGATGGTGGACCAAGATTTGAGACACTGCTCTAGCAACCTCAGTAAAAGCAGCCATTTCATCACTTCTGTAGCTGTAACAGGCCCCCTGTACCCATCCATTCTTGGATTACACTGTCATGATTCATATTTACACCTCCTGAATATGCTGAAGAAAGAGCAACTCAATGATGAATGCATTAGCCCATGCATTCTGGCCCTATCCTGGAGTTCCACAGCCTGGAGGAAGAGAGCTAGCTAGGAAGAATAAAAGAAACCACTGATTGAGACGGGCATGAAAGCGGAGGTGCCACTCTGTATTTGGTAGGATGTTTTGGGTAGTATTAATTCTGTTTTAGTGTAAAACATGCACAGCATGAAGTAGGCAGTCTAATGGTGTCCTTTGACAACCCATTTTTTACCACCTATTCTTATGCATTGCCATGCTTTTGTAGAAGAGGCTGGAGATGCAGGCAGGATGGTTTTTGGGATTACAAAGAGATCTCTGCAGTATATTCACTGAATTCCTTTTGTTACTTTCAAGTTTGGTTTCAGTCTGAGTTGGATTACAAAGACATCTGAAATCCCTTCTGGTCTTGTATTTCCATGAAATAGCTCAAAGAAGTTTCCCAGTTTTCATACAAGTGGTAAAAGGACATAATTTTTCCTTCAAGAAATCTAATGATCCTACCTAGAAATGCCCATTTCTAGAATCTCAAACTGGGGAAAAGTATTTGAAAGAGGAATCCTCACACAGGCATTTCTCCCAGAAAAGAGAATTCTCATCAGAAAAAAAAAAAACCAAAACCCAAAAAACCGAAGACAGAGATTTCAGTCTTAAGTAAAACCATTTTGATAAAGAGACTGGAAAGAAAGGCAATTCAAATAGCACATTCTACATTGCATTTCTGTAACAGATACACTCACAGCTAGCCCAGTGATTCTTCATTTTCTATCATATTGTCATAATTTTTTAAAAGCTAAATAAAAACTGCGATTCTATCTCTGATGCAAACTGAAAATGATTCAGAGATGTTCTCAGCTCATTTGAAGGATGAGAATAGGTTGACTGAAACAAACAATGTGTTGGTTTGAAGGCAGCTGAACAGGGATCTCAGTCTTTTAGAAAGTCTTACTGCTCAAAGAGAAGAGACCCAGAGAAGAATCTACATTCTCCCAGTACTGATGCGGCAGCAGCACCAACCTTGTACTATGTAGGGAGTGTTCTCCTCTCTGACCAGCGAACACACGGGCCGGGGCGCAGGGGCTGGCGGCCTGTTCATGATGAAGGACCTGCAGTGCTTCCTCTTCTCCTCCTCCTGCTCCTCCTGCCCCAGGATGAGGTCGTACACACGTTCATCCGGTGCCACACAAGTGTAGGGGTGCTCCTCCTCGCTGTCCTCCTCGCAGGTACCTTGGTCTTCTCTGCAGCATGCGGCTGTGAGTCCATCACCCTCTTCTCTTTTACTCCTGTCCATCACAAAATTCCTCTCTGAAAAAGGAAGGATTTCTGTTGCATAAACAGGGTAAAGAGAGGAGATTACGACTTATCTTAAAGCTTTAGAGTTTCCTGAAGTAGCTCAGAGATCTCATTTAACTTCTAAACTAAAGCACTCTCATTTTCAGAGGCTTCTGATCATCTAACTCAGTAGGAAGGATGTCCCAAAGGAATGATTCCAACTTCAGGGCCTCCTCATGATTTCACATCACATTATCAAATGTAGAGGCTTAGTTATTGGCCACAAAATAAATGGAATTCTTTGCAGAAATACTGAGTGCCCCAGTTGCTCTCACGAGAGTTACACCAACATGTACCAAACTGTAACTAACATGTAACTCATGGTTAAGCCAGGTAAGTGGTACCTGTGGCCCTTGGCATTCCAGACAGTCAAGCTGTTTGTTACCTGTTGCAAAAATGACTTAAGAATCGAAACTTAATTGAGGAAATGTTGGATTTTGTGTTTCCTACCTCTTCAATATCCCACTGGGTTTTGAGGGCTTTACAGATCTACTGTAGGCCAAGGTGAAAAAGAAACTGAAAAGCCCTTTACAATGTAGGTAAAATGTACGACCTCTTACAATCTATGCAAAGACTATCCAACCTGCCCCCCTCCAAAACCTTCCACATCTCTCTGTATTCCCTATACTTCATATATTTTGTAGTAAAACTACTCAGAACTTGCCTTTGGGTAGTTTTTGCCTTTGACAGCATTAAAAGGCATTGATTTTACAGCATTAAAAGGTATCCCTTATACCTGGGTTTGTTTTCATTTGCCTTAAAACATCCACAAACTGCTGAGAGTTAGAAGCTGTCACTTAGGCTGGTGTTCCCATAAATGTTTATAACTTCCTTGGCACGATCACACATCTTTCCTGCAAAAACAGTAGACCTGCCTGACTCATGTTTCCCTTGTGCTGTAATTTAGTGCCTGTACATACGTGTATCTGCTAAACTCGGCTGTGGTCACTACTGGTGTTTGCAATCCTTTGGCTGCTATTTAAAGAATTACCTCTCTATGGATTCAGAGGAGCTAAAGAACCTTTGTAAGTGGGATATATTTGTTAATGGGATGTATTAATAATAATATGTACTATTAACATGCATTCTGGCTAAGATATATGTTTTAAAACCATAAGTGATGTTAATACTCCTGCCATATATAATATGAATAATATTTTGTTTCCAGGTCATATAAGTTCTGTTTCTTTTTCTGTAGACATTCTTTCAACTCCCACAGGGGGCACTCTCAGGCCTCTGCCAAAACCCAAACTTGAAGAAGAGGAGACTTGCCTTCGAGTTACTCCACATCAACTCCTAAAAGCAAGCAGCTAGCTGAAAATATGTAGCAGTAACTCAGCACAGCTCCTCTTTGAAAGGAAGCATCATCCTCATCTAAAGGAATTCTGATACCCCATTCTCCAGTGATGAAACCACAGCTAAACACAGAATAATTCAGAGCCTGTTTTGAATGAACTATTCCCACAGGAGCATTTTTAGATGAACTCTGCCTTACCAGCACAGGAGTTGGCACAGGACACCAGGAAACTTTCTCTGCTGGTGCCCACATGCAGACAGAGAGCATTTGGCAGAGAGGGTCACATTACTGTGGTGATGTAGCCATATAAGAACTATTCCAAGACAGGCATTCATAGCAAACCTACACCAACATATCCTGTGTGCCAAAACTGATCCCTCATTTATACACACATAGATGCAGTTGAGTGTTTTGTGGGAAGCAAAACATACTTTTAATGTTAATTTTATTCTGCCCCTTTCTCTCTTAGAATTCACTTATGACTTTCTACCTATAGCCATTTCTTTCCTGCACAGCAGAACACAGGACAAACCCCTACTCATAGCAAGCTATTTCTGCCTAATTATGTGACTATCAGAGTGCTTGGTGATGGTAATTTAAGACTCTTAATAGGTTACACCACATTTGAAAACAAAATTAACAGTAATAAGCTGTGGAGAAACTGAAAAGCAATTTGTGTGCACATTTATCAGCAGTGTCTATGAGAAATAAGAAGAGTGGTCTTTTTCCCTATGCAACTATTTTTAACTGGCATCTAAGCTTGAATTATTTTGCATACTTGTTTTTCCCAACAAGAAAAATTGATGATCATACCTCCTGAAACAGATGCAATAGTGCTTTGAGTTTCTCATCACTTTAATCAAATCACAACACAAAATTTTAGATTCTTACTCTGGGGCAGATGTATTTAAAAAAAAAAGGAAAAAAGGCAAAGCATTTGTCTGAATTTCTGCCTTTCTTTTCAATCTGCAATATAACTTTTTACTCCTAAGTAACTACAACATTGGCTAAAATGTCGTAAGATACTGTTACTTCTCTCTGCATGGCCACTTTCTATTAATTCTACCTGTGAAACTTCAAGCTGTAGATTAAATATAACATAATTAAATATTTGTATATTAAATCACAATAGCATTTAATGTTTTAAAACTGTAAATAATGAAGTCAACTTGACAAAAATACAGGCTTCATCTTTGTTTCAAGCCTCTCTTGTAAATCCAATGCACCATGCACTATTTGGCAGCTCTTTGAGATAGGTGGAGTGAGGAAAAGCTGAACCCAGCAGCCCATACCACAGCATTACCTGACAAACCTGGACATGAATATTTTGGTGCAGCAAAGGTCACATGCAGATGCTTGTTTTGCAGAGTTAGGGCCTCATATGCACAAGCATTAGGGCTGTCCTGCCCAGCTACTGCTAGAAGTGATCAAACCAATCTCTAGAGCAGTGCACTGTCTGCCCTTGCACGTGTTTGTATCCGGGGCCCTTTTCCTCCCAAGATCGTACCTTGTGATGAGTTATGCAGATCATCCTGTCTTTGGATGCCAGGCAGATTTCGAGGGGGAGGAGGGGGTGGCCTCCTGCAGAAAAAGCAATCTCTCCTGCTCCCTTTGAGCTCATCCCCTACATTGGCATACAAACTTCCAGGACTACTGTGAAGGCTGTATGAATCCTCCTCTTCTTCATCTTCATATTCTGTCTTCTCTCTGCTGTCTTTTAGGTCATCCTTTTCCCCATCCACCTCGACTTCTTGTTGGCATCTCAATCCAATTGCATATTGATCTCTTGAGTTCTGCTTGGCTTTTAGTATTAAAAAAAGCATTATTTCATTTGAAAATTGCCATCTGGAAGCATTTCTTGTTTCAAGGATTCCTACACAATGGCTAATAAAACTTTTATGAACTGATACAGCAGGAAAGCTGTCAAATTCATACCATCAGTGAAGAGCTTTTTAAATATTTACTAAATCAGTAGTGGAAGTTCTCGTTGTATCTTGCTACTCTGATACACACCATCTTTGTGTGTGCAATGTTAAACCTTTCTAGAGCAGCTGTCAGAATGAAATCACACACATTTTCCCTGCCTCCAGAATTTCTATTACCTGACTTTCATAGCAGCACAGCGCAACACTTTGCAAAATAAAGCTGCAGCTCACATATCTGTGTTACTGCTTTTTGTACAATGGGATTTGGGTGCTAATTTGAATCTCTCTAAAATGAAATAGACATTGTCCGTGGGAGACATGACTGTAGACTTGTGGAAACAGAGCTCTTCTGTGTCTAGTGACCCACAGACCAAGAACAAAGTGGAGGGACATGAAAGTGTACATCTTAGTCACTACGTACAGCATCGAAATGTTAGTAGTCACCCTCGGGAACGTAACAGTAAACTACACAATCTGTCAGCAGACTTGACCGAGCCCTTGAGCTGGGTTTCCTTTCTGAGTTATCCTTTGATGATGCCTGCCTTTCACCACTGATTCCAATGGGAGGTTAGGGCATTTACCTGGCTAATGCGATACAATTTGTGCACTTTTTCCAGGTGTTCACCCTGAGGTGTTCCCATATACAATGTGACAGAGAGAGTGAATACTTTGTCAGAGCAAACCTGTTTTTCCACAGTGTCTATCATCTACCTCTATGTGCTAAAGCTACCAGTTCGAACTTAG
The DNA here is from genome assembly GCA_013400495.1 of Nicator chloris. Taxonomy (NCBI): domain Eukaryota; kingdom Metazoa; phylum Chordata; class Aves; order Passeriformes; family Pycnonotidae; genus Nicator; species Nicator chloris. Next base: position 12,859 of record WAAE01003120.1, read on the forward strand.
CAAGTAAGAAACATCCTTTTCATATGTATGAGACAGTTAAAAAAAAATTGTCAACAAGAAAGAGAGGATTAAATTTAGTCTCATAGATTCATGATACTGTAAGATATATGCAAAATATATGCCACTGGTAAATGCAAACAAGCAACTTTGCAGTTTTCAAGGGGAAGGCATACGACCACACAGATCATCAACAGGCTTGTTACCAATCTAGGCTTGGAAGTAGGAACATCAAGCTGCAAAATGTCAACTATCTGTGCCTCCACAGGACTTGACTGCACCTGTAGGCAGTGCCTCCCCTTTTATGAAGATTCTTCTCTGAGAGCTTGGAGAATTCAGCAGTTTTATAGGTTCAGAGTGCAGATCACAAATTTCCAGAGTTTAAAAGGAGGGGTGTTTGCAATGAGGTCTCTCTTACTGAGCGAGACCTTTATTATCCCAACTGAATCCCTCAACTTCCTTCTCCTTTTAGGACATATTCCCTCCCTGGAATTTACAGTAATGTGGAAAGTGTTAGAGTAACTTGCCCTCTCTGCCCAAGAACTCATTCATTTGACCAGTACCGAGAAAGCTGTCTAACAACATGACTTACCCACAGCTGATGGAGTTTCTGAGCCTAACATAAGCTCATAAGTGTCGCTGTCTTCCACTTCCTCCTTGCAATTAGTGAAATCACTTGCTGCATAATTCTAGAAAGAAAAACAAAGGAGAACATTTGTTTTAGTAGCATCATCTCCTGCCTTCACATTTTGCCATTGATATAATATGCAACGTTCTGCTAGGAGGAAAGTGAAGACAGAAACATCGTGCATTTGCAGCTATGTAGTGGTATACACACTGCAGGAAAAAGGACTGTGTGTCTCTGGAGACAGTGAAAGGGCACAATGTTCTGACATGAAACACCAAGTTTGCACAGCAAGGATTGAAGCTCATTGACCTTTCCCTTTCCCTAGCACTTTGCTGGGCTGTGCAGACAGTTCCCAGCTCTGCTGCCAACTGTGAAGCACTCAAAGATTATGAGAAAGATCAGGAACAGAAAAACACAAAGTCGACAGGGCATGACTGAAGAGCTCAAGGGTGCAAGAAATCTCTAGGGAGCTCATTACAAACAGTGGTTTGTACCAAAAGCCATGTGTGCGCTGAAAAACCAGAAATGGGACTGCAAAGCATGTTTGGAGTTCTACCTCAGTGACCAAAAGTGGCAGAGTGGTGTTTTGTTCCTCTAGAAAGCTGTTACATTCACACAGCGCTATGCAAAATTAGCCCAAGGAGGGTCAGAACAATCAGTTCTCAAAAATATTATCAGCCTATTTCCTCAAGCTGAAGTACAAACTTCTGCTCACCAGCAAAAAGCAAGCCTCTAACACAACTACAGACAGTTCTGCTGTCTAGAATATAGAACACACATTTGTTAATCGCTGAAACAACTGAATTTCAAAGTGTCAGTTTTTTTTAAAGAAACTCAGCAGGACCTTGATTCTCATGTAAGTGTGATACAAAACTATCCTCTATAGACACAATGGAGCCCTCAATAACTAATCAGGAGTTTTGAATCACAAAATGTTAACTCCAGGGATTTGAATACACCAACCCCAAAGCAGGTAGGGAAACAGCACGGTCCGGTCCATGTATCATCCAGACTGCAGGATTAATTACAAGTAGAATAGTGGGCAGTGGAATTAGTCAAGTCAAGAGGAAGAACTGATAAGCAGTTACACCCTTCTGCATGGCACAGAAAACGATTCTCAGGAGCTCATGCTGGACTCTCAAGAAGTTTGTTCCAAGTATCCTGCTGCCTCCTGGCACCTACAGCCACTGCCCAGGGACAGAATTCTCACTGCATGAAAGAGGAAAATATTTTGAGAAATAGCAGGTTTTTCTGGGGAACTGAGAATACTTTCTTCCCTGCTGCTGTTTTACACAGCCATCTCCTGACTACCAGTCTGAAGACACTGCAGCCACCGGACTGTGCAACAGGTGCCTCCCTGGTTTGCTTTTCTGCATTACAAACACACCTGGATCTTTACACAGCTATACTCACCTTCAATAACAGAGGATTCATCTCTGCCTCCTGTGCCCATATAATGTGTGCATCAGAGAGAGAATCTTGTTTTTCTTGAACTTCCCTATTATTTATGTAGTTCCTTTATGCATCACAAGAACAGAATATCTCTCAAAAGCCCCAAAGTTAGGGCTTTTCAGAATATTTCTTTTCAAAAGATTTAGGCCTACATGTACTAAATGTAAGTGTACATTGTGGGAGTAAAAAAGGACTTTGATATGTTTCCTGTGAAGAGAAGATGCTTGTTAGAAGCAACCAAGCAAGGAGAGATCTAGATATATTAAGTTCTCCTGCTATGATACTGGAGTACCCCACCCAGGAAATTCTTTCAAGGTGAAATTTGAATGTTTCAGAAGACTGAAGGTCAGCTGTCCTGCTAGTTTACAGCTGCTCCACTGGTAATGCTGAGTCATAGGCAATTCAGGATGCAATTCAGAAATTCAGCCCCTGACTACACTTTCTAAAAGGCTCCTGGACCTGTGAGACACAGAAAAGCTGAACAGATGGAAACAGTCTTTAACTAAATATGTTTACGCTAGAAAAAAAATCTGTATAATGAATAAATTATTGACAGAATTCTCCTCTGACACTGGGCATGTTGACACCATGCAGCTGAAAATCAGGCAGTGTCTCCAAAGGCAGTGGAAAGTGTCCTTATTTAAGAATGCAAAGCAACATAACTAAACTGGAATACTGCCATGGCTCAGCTTGCAAACCTTGCCATGATGCCTTGAATGAATGCACATTGCTTTTTAAGTTGGAAGTGTCTTTTATATGGGCTGGGTCATGTAACTTGAATGCAGTAGCACAGCTGAACTTCCAAGTCATTTGAGCCCCTTTGGCTGAAAATGGATCTTTGATTTACTCCAGGGATTTCTTATGGATCTCAAGCTACCTTGCAAAGGAAGAACTAGCTTAATTGGAAACCAGCATTACCAAAAAAAAAAAAAAAGATAAAAAAAGTTGTTGCTCTCGGCACAAAACTGCTCACAACAGACGATGGAAAAGGGCTCTGAATGTTTGAAACTAGTTTATGAGTTAGCAAGATAAATTCCTTACCTCAGGTTGCAACAGGAATACTGGCATGCACTGAAAGTCTTCTGAGAGACAGAAATAGTTTCAAGTCCTAAGATTAAATGCCACCTCTCTATGTCAATATATAGATACCTACTTTTCTTTCACTTATGTATTTTAACTGTTTTGATTAACTGACTTTCAAAACGGTAAAGTTTTTTAATAGCTTCAAAGCTGTTCCTCTTATACAAAGTCTGAACTGATTTATCTCAGTACCTTACTCAGGAATTCATTAGGAAAATTATTATAACCATCTTGTCAGCATTTTTTACAATGCTTTTCTGAGGAGCCATCTTTGTAAGGCACATTTTTGAAAGATTTTCTCCTTTTTAAACTGAGACAGAGTAATTCACACTGGCAAGGGTTGACACCATTGAAATTAGGTGCATTTACCTTATTGTATAGTGAGGAGTGAAACATTAAAGAATTCAGAGGAATCTAACCCAACAGTGATGTTGTATCAAGTCACGGCAAGAGCGAGAAGCATCTGGACATCAGTACTGGATTTATAAACAGTTACAGGTGAATATATCAACCACAGCTCACATTAGCCTTTATGTATAATTGGATCTATCTAAAAATATATCCATACCTTATATTTCTAGAAACAAAGTTAGAACTTCTGATCTGTGTAGGGCAATTTGATCTTCTGGATTCTAGGGCATTTCCAGTTGCCCGTTGGATAGAATTCAGGCTTGCAAGTAGACATCCCGAAAATACCCTCCAGTCACACTAAGGCCTGTTCTGGCAGGGCTGAGACAAACCTGGTTGCCTGATTTGTTTATAACATGTCACCACAACATTCCTTCTTATCCTACTCCCAAGAGTCAAAGTTTCAGTTCTGCCAAGAGATGCGTTGCTCATTTGTCTGTCTCCCACTGCTCAGTAGCTCAGCATTTCAGAGCAGAGGACAACCACGGCATGGCTGTCTTACAAGCACAGTTTTAGGCATCCTCTTCTGAGTATTAAGCAACAAGATAACATTGCCAGTCACTGCCAGTCACCTGGAGTTGAACCTGTGTTGATCACCAGGAAACACCAATTTCTACCATGTGACTTCCTTGAGATGCACCAGTCTGAAAGATTCCAGCAGCTGCCCTCTCCCTCAGCTGATCTGCAGCCCTGATCCTCCTGGGATTTTGAGAAACAAATTGTCAAATGCTGGTTAAAGCTACCACAGTCTATATGGGCTTGCTAGAAGGGCTGCAAGAGCATGTAGAGCCCAGATCCAAGTACAGCAGTGCTTTTAAAAGTATCTGATACCAGCTAAGCAGGTATGTGGATGTCTACGTCTTTGGAGTCAGAGCATCCTAAAGAAAATAAATATTTTCTCTAAATATCATTAGAGAAGAAAACCAAGAGTAGATGGTCTCATTTGCACTTTTTCTTCCAGCACCTTTTGTTTCTTTTTTTCTTTTCAGTGCACATCTCAAATAGGCAAACAGTCCTTTCTGAAAAGTAAAATCAACAGCTTTGAAAACCTAGAAGTTGATTTGAACTGCAAACGCTTCAAAATTTAATGTAACTGTATTAAGAGTGTGCCCACTCATAAATCACCACACTGGATGATGGACTTGGAAGGAATTTGAAAAATCTTTTTATTATTTAAATTGTTGAAAGGGTACTGAATAGGACAAGAACCAGAATGACACTAATTAATAAGCCTTTCCATTTTCACAATGAATTGTTGAAAAATACCCTTATAAAAACATTTTTTATTACTTCTGATTTCTTGTTAGCTCCATTTCATTTTGTGCCATGGTCTTTCTCACAGTATCCTTAAGTGTCTATGGTACAATCCTATCTTGACCTTAGTAACCTGATACAGCTTCTACTTCATGTGGACTTCAGTCTCCTACTTGGGGTTGTTCTCTTGCTACTCTTTCAACCTTTCCTTTGCCATGAGGTAAGTATGCACTTGGATATTTTTTTTTTTTTAATGCTGCTATTATGTTGTTATTTTTCATTCCTGTCATAGAAACTAGATACAATAACATATCTTAGATAGCTCTCACCAAGGTTACCCTGTCTGGACAACTTCAATGATTTCCTCTGCTTTGTTTACACAGAAAAGAGCCCTCTAGCCATTTCCTTCACTTAAAATGTCAAAATCTTATCAATGCATTTAAAAACTTGTTGGATAATGTCTCCTGCTGTATTCCTTTCCAGGCAGATGCTGGTGACCTGGACCTCAGCAAAAGCCTTACGTGCTGGTACATAAACACACTGAAAATGTTCTCCCACCAGGAGGATTTAGGCACAGAAGAAAAGGGGATGTAAATAGTCATTTCAGGACCTCAAGACAGAAGAAATTGTTTTCCTTGGCTGGATGTTCCCTCCATTCCTTTGTCATAGGCATACCAAATTTGCTTTCTAATGTTCTTCCTTCCAGAGAAACTGGACTGAAACACAGCATTTGGATTTTTTCCCCCAGCCTCAGGTTATTTGCGTGTACCACTCCTCAGACCTGCCAGCACTGTCTGCTTAGACTCTTGATGCAGCAACTGAAGCAAAAGGGATATATTTCCATTTGGCACCTATCTTCGCAGTTTTTGCTCCTTTTCTCTCACCCTCACTGTGGTGTAGCCTGCACTATGCCCATTACCACTGCCATGCCAGAGCTTTCCAGAATGCAGAGGTGAGAACCAGTATGCCGTAGGAAATATTTTCCATTTGCACTCTCAGTTCTTCATGAAGTGCAAGCAGGCAATTGGCAAACACTTTTCTTTCATTCGGTTCCAACTGCATCCCTGAGCCTAGTGACCAGCTCTTCTAGTTATATAAATTTTTCTAACTCTCAAGTCTGCATTAATTACTAATATTCACATATTCTACAATGTGAAATATTCATCAAAGTACTGGAAATGTTTAAATATTCATGACTCATTTTTTCCAGGGTCCTGTATGAGCACCTGGAGAACTGACTGAAAAAGTGCGCTTCATAAAATCACTTGCATGCATGAGGACAGCTCCAACATTGTTGTTCATTAGCTTTATTAATGTCAAACACCTTTAGCACCCTATTAGCTTGCTTGATAACTCAGGCTTGTAAAAAAAAAACCATGAGAAAACCCTAAAGCATAAGGGCAATGAAATATTCAACACAGTGTTATAATCCAAGATGAAAATCAACCTGGTTGTGAAGCTGGGCAGGTGGGAAAACAGTGGTGGAAAGAAGCTTTCCTGGACATGTTCTGCCATGCAATACTGAAACAGACAGTGCTTTAAAACAGTGTAGGCTGCACAGCCCAGGGGCTCAATCCAGCCCTTGAAATACTTGAACTTGCCCTCCTGACATAAACAAGACTTAGAAAAAGCCACGAACAGGATATATTATTATCCTTCCAGCCAAAACTGCTGCTGCTGTCTGCTTGCTCCCCATGTGTCAGAGCAAGCTGATGTGCAAGGCAGTCTGCTCTCTCAGGAAGCACGGCTGAGCCAGCCCTGTGTGCTCCACCCTGCTGCCCAGGATATTTGTACTGTTCTATACCCAGTATATATTGTACTAAGAAACGAAACAAATGTAAACATCAATGAATACCCAACTTTGGGCTCATTCTAATAACAGCAAAAAGGAATTGTTACATTTGAAATAATCTGAAATATCTTAAATAATTTCCTTCTGGTCCCCCTTATTAAACCATTTCATTTGCATGTCTTCTTTAACTTCAGTACAAATAGATCTACTACACTGCATATCAGCCAGCATCCCTGAACTGATCCCTACTTGCAACATTATTTTGTGCAATTTCACTCTTACTTTGTATGCTTGCCTATCAAATCATAGCAAAATTTCTGCAACTTTTTAAACTCCTACTTTTCACTGAATTTCTGGGGGGAAAAATAAAAAGCCCTCTCTTTGTAGGAATTCACACCCACTGGGAAACAAATATACAAAAAAGACCCAGAGTAAGTAAAGGCTTGGTGTGTTGATAACTGTTCAGTTATTATTATACAGCCTTCATGACTATGGCTGTGAGAGAGAAACATTTATTGCAAGAGACACAAAAGGAGACTTCCAATCACACAACTAAACTTACTGGTATATACAAAAAAAAGATTTTTAAAATCAAATTGCTGCAGTCTCCATTTGAAGAATTTGTGCTCACTTTCCCTCTTCTGTGTATTTATGCTGTTCTCTAATCTAGCTACTGAGTAGCAAGGGATTTTTCTTCTGAACAGTCAAAAATAAAATTTCTCCTCAGACTCATTTTAGCTCATTTCTTCTTTAATGACAATTCTTGTTACTTCACTTTTCACACACCCACACAATTTTTGAAAGACTTTCAAATCTTATAGAGTACTGATTCTGCTGAATAAAATATCCACTGCTGTTTGACAGGCTCTGTAATCATTGCAAGCTCCACAAAAGCACTCCCATCTCTCACACAGGTTAATTTTTAAGTCTAGCAGGGTAAGAATTTTGTCTTGCTTTTCTGATTTTCTTTTCCTGGGCAAAGCAATAACCGTTCTCCAGAGAGTTTCTCTGTCACTTGATGACACTGTTTGAACTCCCAGTGTAGTTACTGAATTATCACTCCCCTAGCAGATCGAGCAGTAACAGAGAGAGAACCACAGAATCATTTAGGCTGGAAAGGCCCTCGAAGGTCATCAAGTCCAACCACCAACCTCACACTGCTAAGTCCCACTAGGCCCTGTCCCTAAGAGCTGTGGCAGCTTGCAGGACCAAAACCTGAACCAGCTCCACTCCTTTGCCAAGCCAGCACCTGCTGACCATCCGTCTGTTGAGCTTCACAGTTATTATTTTTCCCTCCACTTATTTCTCTAATGCCTGGGAGATTTTGCTTTACATTTGCTGAGATCAGTTCATTAAAACACTAATTTTAAGTGACAATTTTCTGCTGGTGAGCACTGCCTGTGGACCCAGCAGTAGTACTGAGACACTCTCAGCTGCAGGACGGTTCACAGATGCTCATGTCCCTGGAAGAGGAGGTTGAAGATTAATTGACTGACTGAGAGTAAATACAACAGAATTTTACATCTCATACCCGTTTATTTCTGCTTTTGTTTCTCCTAGATGGCACATATGAAAGCTTTTATTTTCTGAAATCCAAAACAAGAAAAGGTGATTGGCTCTGAGAATCTTTTTGATTCTCTTAGCAGATTATATAAGCAGGTAGGAATTTTGCCTTTGTAAAGCATAAATACGTTTTGGATGACTACAATGTCATCCAGGAGTGTGAAATGTTTCAAATACTGCAGAGTAAGTAACAGCTAGACAGAAACACACCTGAAAGTGTAATGAGCAAGTGGAAGAGCAACACTTGAGGAAGGCTTAAAATTAGCACAACAGAACAGCTAATGCTTAATTAGGAAGAGATAAAAAAAGGCATTTAGCAAGGTTTTGGGCTCCTGAAAGAATCAGTGGCTATCTGGAAGAAAAGGAAGAGGATGCAGAAGGCATTGAGTAAATGCATCAAATGTGGTCACAGCCCAGGCAACTTTCAGCTCCTTTTCATGTAACGAGGAAAACATGGTCTGGCTGAGGAAAAGAACATTCAGTAGTGTTTGTTTCAAAGCCCTGTGCTCCAGATTACTGACAAGTATGTCATGGGCTGGACTGTAAGATAGTTGCATAGATGCTCCTGGCAGAACATTTATGATTTATCACTGGTCTCAGGCTCTCCAGCATCAACACATCATCATGCCTCATTTTCTACCCTGTATTCTATGTATACACTGCAGAGTGCTACCCTAACATATAAGCAGCTGGTGTATTTTGCATGAGAACTACGTTTTAGTTGCCGAGAGTCACAGTATTGTCATTTGAACTCAAGTAACAGAAGTTTCTAAGTTCTCTGGTGACTTCTGAGATTCTGCTCTTCTGCCCTGAATCTTGGTAAATGCTCAGAACTTTTTCTTCTTTTAGAGAAATGAGCAGGAGTTTTGCTCTATCTAGGCAATTAAAAAATATATTGAATTAAAGGGGAATAGGATAAACTGTCTAAATCTGTGAAATAGTGTGGTATTTCTAAAATATGTTCCACATACATGTGCTAACAATAGAGTTTTCAGATACGAGTTTTTATCTTCAGGTTCTTAAAATCTTTGCATTTCTAAGCAATAGCTAAGCTAAAGAATGAGAAAAGCAGTTGAAATAGCCATTATTACCTGTACTGCATTCAACTATATCTATTAAAAACATAGACCATAGACATAACCAGGAAAAATTATCTAGTGGAGCACTTCTGTGGGAAAACACTGCTACAGCATGTGGTAATATCAGGCACTTTATAATACAGAAAAGTAGGAAAAACGTAAACGGCAAATGTAAGAAATGTAAAAAAAAAAAGTAAAACTTCTTCCCTCTGAAACAGGTATCACGTAAATTACACCCCTAGTCAATCAGATCAATAATTAGCCTCTGCAGAATTTAGTCTTCAAATCCAAGTAAGATCCTTCTCTTATTTTTGCTTGACTCTAAATGGATGTAAACATGGTGCGTGCATTTGCTTTCAGATTCAACTATTATAAATTTGCCACTAGTACTCTGGCCATTCTGCATTATTCTTTCAGTTCAGGTACATCTTGCAATTTATGAACTGAAGGATGGTGATACTGTAGTTGAAGTAAAAAAGCAAATGAGACAACAGGTTCTGCTCGAGAATTTATCCCCTTTTTTTTCCAAAATAGAGATGATAATTTTTTCATTCTGTAAGCAAATTTCAGGATTTGGCAACAGCCAGCAAACTTTGAGAACTCTGGATATCAATTTAAGTGAAAGCTCTTCTCTCTCTCCCAAAAAGACAATCTATGCATTTGGTCAGTGACCTCTACGCTACTGTGTTCACACAAATCGTTTCAATTTAAGGTGCTCTGCTGATTTCACATATTTCAGTGACAGCTGATTTTATTTGATGGCTGTATATATACCACTTACAAACTGTATCCGTTGTCTCAGAAATACACCCTGCATTTACAGAAAACAGCTAAAAGAGACAGAAATCCAATCTAATTTTGATCCAGTTTGCATACAGCACACAAGCAATATGAAGTTCATCTTCCTGGATTCTGCAAACCCTCTGACAATCCAGAACCCAAAACAGAGGAGAGAAGGTAGCAGTAGAGAAAAAGAATACCAAGCTTCTTTTAAAAAGTCTAACAAAAGTACTTGCAACTCAGCAAAATAAAGTTCTTCTCAATAATCTGTTATGTAATATAAAGTCACCTTGTGTTTAATCTGAATATTTCCATTGTAGAATCACAGAATAGACAGGGTTGAAAGAGACCTTAAAGATCATCTCCCCTTGCTGTGGGCAGGGACCCCTTCTGCTAGATTAGGTTGCTCAGAGCCCCATCCAACCTGCCTTGAACACTTCCAAGGATGGCACATCCACAGCCCCTCTGTGGCAGCCTGTTCCAGTGCCTCACCACCTTCACAGTAATGAATTTGTTCCTAATATCTAATCTAATCCTATCCTATTTCAGTTTGAAGGCATTTCCCCTTGTCCTGTCCCTGCATGCTCCTGTAAAAAGGCTCTGTCTCTCTTGTAGGCCGCCTTCAGGCACTGGAAGGCCTTAATGAGGTCAATCCAAAGCCTTCTCTTTTCCAGGCTGAACAATCCCAGTTCTCAAATCTTTCCTCATAGGAGAGTTGCTCCATTTCTCTAATCATCTTGTTGGCTATGAAGAGAAACTCCTGATGTTTGAGCAAAAAACAATACAACATAAAATGTGAGTCAACAGAAGATGCTACTGAAATAAATAGAGGTTTATTTGCTTTAATTTTATATGGTANTGCTAGATTAGGTTGCTCAGAGCCCCATCCAACCTGCCTTGAACACTTCCAAGGATGGCACATCCACAGCCTCTCTGTGGCAGCCTGTTCCAGTGCCTCACCACCTTCACAGTAATGAATTTGTTCCTAATATCTAATCTAATCCTATCCTATTTCAGTTTGAAGGCATTTCCCCTTGTCCTGTCCCTGCATGCTCCTGTAAAAAGGCTCTGTCTCTCTTGTAGGCCGCCTTCAGGCACTGGAAGGCCTTAATGAGGTCAATCCAAAGCCTTCTCTTTTCCAGGCTGAACAATCCCAGTTCTCAAATCTTTCCTCATAGGAGAGTTGCTCTATTTCTCTAATCATCTTGTTGGCTATGAAGAGAAACTCCTGATGTTTGAGCAAAAAACAATACAACATAAAATGTGAGTCAACAGAAGATGCTACTGAAATAAATAGAGGTTTATTTGCTTTAATTTTATATGGTATTTCTCTCTGAAATGTTCCCATACCTTAAGGAAAATACCTAGTTATCTTAGTTTTGTTTGCTTATGGAACAATAACAAACTAAAAGTGAGCAGTCACCTGTTCTTTCAGTCTTTCTGTGAGTAGATCTATGGGATTTGTACCTGGGATCACACACACTAGTGAAACCTGCTGTGGTATGGGGTCTCTGCCCCTAGACAAGACCATGCTATTGACCTATGGTGTTGCTTTCCTTCCATCTTCACCACAGTCTGATTTCAATTGTAACTGCTTGCCATGTAATCCCCCAAAGCAGATAGATTAATACATTCAGCATCATATCCTCTCAGAACTTTACATAAACAAATATAGGTTGAACAATACAATGCACTGAATTGTGTGCTATATATAATAAAATCTGTCTCACCTGAGGAAAGGCTAAACAAATACAAACGTTTTCCATAAATCCAAAAGAAATATATTCCCTGACTGATGAATCAAATACAATTAGTGGCTGCTTGCAGAAGGTAAATGAGTACCTGCTAAAAGCCATAAAAATCACTTTTAATGGTATGACATGCATTGAGACCTACTTCTGCTTCAAAAGACACATAAAGACATATAACTGTGTAATTTATGATCTATGTAATTTCTGTTCAAAAAAGTGAGTAACAGTTTTTCTTCTCAATTTAGGGTGGGGGGAGCCAGTTAAACTGGAGTAATCAGCCTGCTTCTATGCTAGTAACATCAGTATTGGGAAATGCTTAGCAAGCTCAGCTCACTAAAACTGTATTTGACAGCCATTTTAATGGCAGCTGCTACAAGATTATAACTTGACATGAATACAGATCTCAGATATTACCTTTTCAGTGAGCACTTTCAGTTCTCAAGACAATAAGAAGGAGTAAACAACAAAAAGAGCCAAGGTGGGAAAAGACTAAAGCATGAGAGAAAAAAGGCAAAACAACCTATATCTGACACTCAGTGTGGGGTTCCCTACAGCATCATGTTCTTATTTAATACCAGCAATGTTAGTCTACTGCAATTAGCTGCTCAGTCCATTACATGTTGCTAATCCACAATCAGGATCCAGAAGTGTAATTACTGAGGTTTATCATTTACAGCAGTGGGCCAAGCTTTGCATTATGCAGCCACACCTGCTGCATTAGAGTGAAACGAGATGCTAATGAACCTGGGATGTAATGCATTAGTGGGCTGGGGTTTTTTCCTGCTCCCATCTCTCTTTCAGACACCTTGTAGCCACTACTGTCAATAATACCACACTATATAACAAAAAAGCAATTTAAGCAAGCTGAGGTATTGGACTTACTATTAGGCCATTGGATTCTATCTTTTCACTTTCATTTTTAAAGAGAATTTCTGTTTTTTCCTAATAGGACATACAACAATTTTAAACTAACTCATTCCCCTTCATCTTCTCTGCCCCCAGCACCACAGATGATGTAGCTATTGAGTGTAAAGACTGGGGAACTTTACAAGAACTCAGAAGCTGAAAGGACCCAAGCAGCAGATGGAAGAAGAGTAATGGCCAGTTACAAAAGGAGTCCCATTTTATTCTTTCCCCTCTGCCAGTCATGCTGCGCACGCTCGGCTGCATGTGCGTGCTGGGCAACACTCTTGGGGCAGATCTTCATATGTAGTAGAATGTGTGTCAGCCTCAAGGGGACTGTGATATTTTACCAAAGCTCTACCATTTTTCTAAATATGTGTAACGGTGTAGGAAGCATGTCTGAATCTAAAGATCTATACAATGCATGTATAAATATGGGTCTGTGGAGGAAAAGAATTTACAAATGGACTACTGCTATCAACTATCACTTGAAGATCACTTGTCACAACTGACCTCCTATTAAATGTGGTTACTCTGGCAAGCTGGAATAAAAACAATTAAAAAAAAGATAGAGACGGCACTGTATGTATTACCTGTTGCCCATAGCACTCTGGTATTGTTTTTCAATTGACTGTTTACTGTCCTGCCTTATCTTTTTTTTTCTCTGTTGGAGTGTAAATACCCTTTTGCAGAAATTTAATAAGGCATCTAAACTCTGTCATGCAGTTCCTGTGAAAATTGGGTAAATCTTGGATATTCATGTTTCACTGAACAAAGTCACAGTATGTGTAACTTCATGTGGCAGCGTGTGATGCTGAGGATGTTTAGAAATGGGGTTTATTGTGGATTTATTTTAAAATAATCTCTAATGCTGAAGAGAGGTTATTGCCACAGCAGACAATTGAGGAACATTAAGAGAACTTTGCTGGTTAAGGAGGAATGAGTGAGCAGTGTGAATAGGAAACCCTAAAATTCAATATGTTTTGAAATTCAAAAGCTTTAGTGAAACCATAAAGAAGAGACAATGCTATTTCAGGGGAATTACAGTTTAAAAAATATGAAAACCAGCAAGACTCAAGTGTATTTCATTTTGGGATTTCCATTCCTGCCTAAGATGCTTGAAAGGTTTGTATTCTCTGAGTGCTACTTGAATTGTTGCATTGATGAGTGCTGAGGAACCCAAGAAAAAAAAAAAGTAACTTTTTTGCTTTGTTTTGAGACCTAAGAGGCAAGAGAGATACAGAAGACCAAATTTCTTGCTTTAACAAACTGGTTAAAAATACCTAAACATTCCTGAAAAATAGGAAGTCACGTCAGAGAAGTGAATATGATGAATGATGATGATGAATGATGAATATGAAACTTGGAATTTCCAGGCCATCTCTACTTCGGAGCAAGGGAGCCGGGACAGACTGACAGAAGAGAGAG